>CM021101.1:510389265-510528495 GCA_007115665.2 Sequoiadendron giganteum
ATTGGAAATTCTAACAAAATACAGAAGCTGACAACAAGAAATAGAAATATGGGAAGGAACTGAGCATAGAAAATGTCTATTCAGAGATTCCTGCCTGGAGGGACCCTCAAATGGTGAAAAGAAAGTATTCTCATTCAAGGAGATTAGAGGTGCAAATCTAAACCCCCATGATCCAAGCTACAATTCAACAGAAACACTAACTAAGGAAGCCAACCAGAGCTCAGAGCAACAAACATCAGGAGAAGGGAATTTGAATCCCCATGATCTTGAAACACTAGTCAAGGAGGTCCAGGTTGAGGGACCCAGTAATGTAGAGCTAGCTCTCAACACCCTAATGGAAGGGGCCCAAGATCTTCAAAAAGACATAAAAACCCAACTAGGGAAACTGACCAAAGAAGTAGGGTTTCTAGAAGCAATCCCCCAGTCACTTGAAGGGATAGTGAAAGAGATGAAACAAGTTGCCCCCATATCATATGTATTTTCTCCTCAAGAAGCTAAAAACGTAATTGCCCACTCAGAAGATGAGGAAAGTTACCTTCACTCAGAGGGAGAACTGAATTCATGGGAAGAAGCTGAGATAGGGGAATTGCTAGAGCTAAGGCAATTAGAACAATCAGAATCCCGAATAAAGGCACCAAACTTTAAGAAAAAATCCAACAGAGGTAGGATGTCAAACAAAGCCAAGCTGATAATAGCAGGTAATGCCTCAAGTCAACAAAAAATCCTAGTTGGGAAGGAAAACATCCTTCCAAGAGCATAATGAGGCTAATATCATGATCAAGCACCAAATAGACCAATCAAAAGTAGACATTGTACTCATACAGGAAACAAAATAGAGCAAGGAAGAAATGTTAAGGAGACTGGACTTTTGGAGGCAATGGAAAGGTCATTTCAAGGATACGGTAGGTGCTTCAAGTGGATTAGGAATCTTGTGGAATCCCCTGTCAATAGAAGGCATTATGGAGAAAGAAGAAAATAACTGGAAACTTTCCAAGTTCAAAGACCTAAAGAAGAACACCTCTTTCTTTTGTGTCAACATATATGGACCAATAGCCACAACAACAAAGAGACAAGTCTAGGAGAAAATAACAAGTGAACTGGAAAACAGAAATGGGGAGATGGGAATAATAGATGGAGACTTTAATGCAACTTTGAACAATGAGGAGAGAAGGGGTGGCTTGGGAAGGATAACTGCCATCCATAAAGACTTCCAAGAATTCATAGACAATAACCACCTAAAAGATGTGATCACCAAAAATGGAACATTCACATGGTCCAATAGGAGGAAAGGCTTTACCAACATTGCAGAACGGCTCGATAGATTCCTACTCTGGGGAGATTGGGGTGAATTGGCAACCACACTTGAAGCCCAAATTCTACCTCTTACATGATCAAATAATTTCCCCATCTCTCTTACCCTTGGACATGATGCACCACCCCTGGGGAGCCCCTTCAAATTTGAAAACATGTGGCTAAGAGATGAGAAGCTACCAAAACTAATAGAACAATGGTGGAATGAAATCAGATTTGGGGACAACACCAACCTTTTTAAAATCAGCAAAAAAATAGCCCATATCAAAACCAAACTCAAAGAATGGAATACATCACACTTCAAAAATATATTCCAGGAGAAGAAAAGAGTGGAGCAAGAAATTAGAACGTTGAATGAACATGTCATAGAAAACAGAATGGATGCAGAGGACTTTGAAAACGAAAAATCCTTGAAGGAGGAGCTATTAGAATTATTAAAAAAAGAAGAATGCTACTGGCGACAAAAATCAAGGGAATCATGGCTAAAGGAAGGAGATAGGAATACCAAATTTTTCCACAAATCAGCAATTGCCCACAAAAATAGGAACAAAATCTCATAAATTAAAAAGGCCAATGGCAAAGTTTCACAATCCACTACAAAGGTTAACAAGGAAGCGACCAACTTCTTTGAAGAGTTACTAAACAGGGACTACCCTGAAAAAAGGTTAACAAGAGACAAGATGCTGAGTAAAATCCCAACATTAATCAATGAAGAACAAAACCATCACTTATTCCAAAAGATCCCCTTGGAAGAAGTCAAAAAGACAATCTTTCAAATGAACCCAGACAAAGCTCCTGGTTTAGATGGTTTCCCAGTTGGCTTCTTTTAGAAATTCTAGCACATAGTGGGTGAAGATCTAGGAGCAGCAATAGAGGAATCAAGAAAAAAGATGACAATGTTGGGAGCAATGAACCACACCTTCCTAGCCTTAATCCCCCAAAAAAAGAATCCACAATCTATGAGTGATTTCAGGCCAATCACCCTATGCAACATAGTTTATAAAGTGGTCACTAAAATAATAGCGAACAGACTCAAAGTTGTTTTGGACAAAATAATTTCAAAAGAACAAAGTGGCTTTACTCCAGGCAGGTCAATAGTGGAAGGAATAATCACAGCCCATGAAACCATCCATTCTACAAGGAAAACCAATAAGGCTTGCATGATATTAAAACTAGATATTCTCAAAGCTTATGACATGGTCGACAGACAATTCCTTCTAGAAGTCCTCAAGAAATTTGGTTTTGGGACAAACTGGATCAACTAGGTCAAAAGCTGCATATCCACAACCAAATTCTCAATAATTGTGAACAACTCAGCCCATGGATTTTTCTCATCCTCAAGAGGATTGAGGCAAGGTGATCCCCTCTCCCCTTTCTTGTTCATAATCATGGTAGAAGTTCTAGGAAGGGGAATTCAAAACCTGGTCAGGGAAGACAAGTGGAAAGGCATCCAAGTAGCAAATGGACTAGAGCCAGTGTCACACCTCCAATTTTTAGATGACACAATCTTAATGGGGGAGGAAAGTAGAAGAGAAGCAAGGATTATCAAAAAATTCTTAGATGAATACTACAGGGCTTCAAGACAAAGCATCAACTGGGGAAAATCAGAGATCTTCCTCCTAAACACTCAACCAAGCATGCAAGGGATCTTAGCCAAAATTTTGAATTTAAAAGTGGCCTCCCTTCCTGGGCGATTCTTAGGAATGCCCCTGTTTACAGGAATCAATAAAAAATGCTACTAGGAAAACCTAGTTAATAGCTGCAAAGCCAGAATGAGAACTTGGAAAGGAAAATGGCTATCGTCAGCAAGAAGATTACTAATGGTCAAGACTGTCCTGACAGCCATCTTAGTATATTCAATGTCCTGCTTAAAACTACCCAAAGCAGTGGAAGATGACCTCAACCAGATCTTCAGGAGATTCCTCTGGTCTGGGACAGGAAAGCACAACAAGTTCCCCCTACTGGCTTGGGACAAGATCTGTAGGCCCCAAGATGCTGGGGGAGCAGGTCTTAGACAGCTGTCAATAATGAATCAGGCCATGGGAGCCAAGTTGTTTTGGGATATCCATACTAAAGGTGATCAGAAATAGGTAAAAATTCTAAGGATAAAATACCTAGACACAGATGCCCTGACCAGGATCCTCACTACACTCAACCCCCCAAGAGGCTCAGCTATCTAAAACTTCATCCTAGACAACAGAGACATAATTGCCCAACATGTGACCTGGGAAATCAAGAACGGCAAAAGTGCATCCTTCTAGAATGACTCTTGGAGTGGGAAACCCCCCATAGGTAGCATCCCAAGTCTACAAGCAATAAAGGAGGAAACCATTAGGCTATGGGGGGACAAAGTAGTAGATTTTGGACATAAGTTAGATAATCAAGGTGCCAGCATTTGATGTTGGAAGGAAATCCAAACCCTCGGTGCCCCCCAAGATCAGAAAGTTAGCTTATCAAAAATCCTCAAAGATAGATTCTTCATCCCATCTATTGAACCTGATACAATTCGCTAGTGCGGATCTCCAATAGGAACCTACAAAGTGAGACTTGGCTACAAGCTGAAGGAGCTAGCATTGAAAAACCAAGAATGGCCCTCCAAACTGTTATGGGGTAGAAAGTGCCTTCCCAAGGCAGGGATCTTTGCTTGGCTGACAGTCCAAGGAAGAATCATCATAGCCGATAGGCTTGCCACCTTCAACATTCAAGGCCTGGGTAGATGCATTTTATGCAAAGATAGTGAGGAAACAACAAACCATCTCCTCCTATACTGCCCTTTATCTTATGAATACTAGAACACAAGAAAGAGTAAACTTTCCCTGTAATGCCCCATTCCAGTAGATCTATCCTCATGGTTCAAAATGTGGCCACAAAAAAGCTCCAAAATAGTGTTTGGGGGAATATGGCAGACCATCCCTTCCTTGGTAATATGGGAAATCTGGAAGGAAAGAAACAGGAGAATCTTCCAAGATAAGGAACTAAACAAAGACAGATTGTGGGATAAAATCAAAAAGGCTATAGTAGAAGTAGTAAATGAGGGTACCCAGACCAACTCATCCAAATAGAGAATCTTCACAAATTGGGATGATTACTTAACCAAAAATTTCAATGGCCTCAAACTGTCACTGATGACCGGAAACGGGTCAACCAAGTCAACAAAAATCAATAGGGCGGAGGTAACTTGGCAGGCCCCAGAGCTAGGATGGATCAAAATAAATTTCAATGGGGCGGCTCGGGGCAACCCAAGTCTAGGAGGAGTGGGTTGTGTTGCAAGGGACTCCTAGGGCAATCGTATAGCAGAAAAATCCTTGCACCTAGGCATCTGCACAAACAATGAACCCGAGTTCAAGGTGACAACACAAGGCCTGCAATTGGGAATTAACTTACGAGTGCAAAAAATTCATTTGGAAGGGGACTCACTAATAACAATCAATGCAATCAGTCATGGCACCACTCCAAACTGGAAACTAAACCATCTTTTGTAGCACATCAAGGTCTTAACTGACAAATTCAAAGCCTTCAAAATGAGCCATGTCTATAGAGAAGGCAACAACATGGCAGATGAGTTGGAAAAATTGGCATCCGAGCTCCCCATGTAGGCTCCACCAAGTGTTGGCGCCGAAAAAAATTTCGACGCCGCAAAACCCAAAAAAAGGCTACCAAAAATACACGAAGTCGAGAGGATGAATGTTGGGTCTTTTCGGAAGTGACAGGCCCATCAGTGGAAGGCGAAGTACAGGCTATCCAATCAAGTCCCAAGGCTTCAGGAAGATTGAACGGATCTCAAACCTCCCTAGCATTAAAACGCGATCGGTACTCCAATAAAGTGCTAGCAAGCTCACACGAGCCATCTGCCATGTCCTTAAGCAAAACAATCATGAAGACTTATCATCGATCGCCATTTAAAATACCAGTCGGGGTCATGCATTCACAAAAAATAAAAGTGTTTGTATCTACAGAAGCGCGAAGCACTCAGTTGGTAAAAATGGAGATGTCGCTGGCTCTAGATACTGACAAGAAGCAACAAGCATTCCGTGGGGAAATAACGAACAAAAGGCTCAGTGGGCTACTGGCCTACTCCTATCCAGTTGTGCTCTGGGCAACCAAGAAGGTGCTCGGCCCTGATTTCCTAAATGCATATCACAGGTTTAGGACAAATGCGGAAATCCCAGCCATGTTTCTAGCGATCATCCTCCACATGAGAGTGCCAAAAACTTTAGCGAAGAAGCTAACCCATATGGTGTTTGATCATGCGTGGCTAGGAGACATTGATGCGGCCCTCGATAACCTGGATGAAAACAATCTCATTCCAATGCCTCAGCACTACAACATGTTGAGCATGCATGACCATGAGGTGATGAAATTCCCACTGATCAAGTTAGTCGACCCGGAAGGCTTCGAAAAACGGTGGGACAAGTGTGATGGGAGCATCACCTTTCTTCTCAGAGCGGCGAAGCTGACCACTAATCAACCCCGTGGATGGGTCCTGAGGTATGTGAAGAATGAAGGGCTCATAGAAGATCTACCCTTCGGGGATGCCACCATCTGGGACTTCGACACCGACGAAGAATGGGTACCAATGGATGACAGAGACCCTGAGGAAAAAGCACTTGGACCAGCTCACAAGAAGTGCAAAGCAGATTGCCCAGAGGTTGCAAACTACCAAGCATACAAAAAATAGGTGGTGTCGGAAGTCTTTGAGGATGACGCTCCTGAGGAAGAAGATGAATGTTGAAGGTGCCCAGGCCTCCGTTATTTTCTAGTATATAGTTAAGGTTTACTAGCTTTAGTCAGTCTTGGGTTCATTTTAGCATAGCCTGTCAAATTCAGGCCTTTTTTGTATTTGCAAAAATAGAACAGTTATCTTGGAATTCTTTTTAGTAGTTAATAGTTGTTTTGGCCATTTTCAAACAGGGCCTTAAACTGCTCTCTCCCGTAACCTGCAAACTTGTAATTGTTTTGGATAATCAATATAGGGTGATGCCCCTCTGCAGTGGTTTAACTAGCAAAAAAAAAAAAAAGTATTATAAAAATTATATTAAATTTCTATTATTTTAGTATAATATTATATAATGTAATCTAATTTTTAAAATAATTAAATTTATTGAAAACTTATTTTCAATAATAATAAGCATAATATATTATAATTTTAAAAATTACAAATGTTATAAAAATATGTAAAACAAAGTAATAAAAAAATAATTTCTTCAAAATGATGTCTCACCATTATTTATTAGTTGATAGGCTACATATAGTGTGAGATTTGAGCCCGAAACAAGTCTCACACCTCCAAACCACTCTTGAGTCATCGAAAAACAACTTTCATCTATCGTTAAATGGTAAATCAGTTGCTTTATCTTCCTTAAATGGTAAAAGATAAATAAATATTCATTTGTCAATTTGAAGGACAACTTTATTTTCCCACTTGCATTGCTTTAAGTTTTTAATCTTTATTCAAATATTCTAAAATCAGATGACATGTTTAAATCTTAATTCAAATATTTTAAAATCAAATAATATGTTTTAAATCTTAACTCAATGGCAACTTTCTTTTTTCACTTGCATTGTTTTAAATTTAAAATCTTAATTCAAATATATTAAAATCAAATAATATGTTTTAATTTTAATTCAATTATTTTAAAATAATTTAATAAGTTTTAATTTTCATGCAAATATTTTCAAATTAGATAATATGTTTTAAATCTTAACTTGATGGAAACTTTCTTTTTCCACTTGTATTACTTTATGTTTTAAATCTTCATGGATTGCAGTATCTTTTGTCAATTTGAAGGGGAACATTCTTTTCTCACTTGCATTGCTTTAGATTTTATATTTTTATTCAAATATTTTAAAATCAATAATATGTTTTAAATCTTAACTTGATGAAAACTTTCTTTTTCCATTTGCATTGCTTTAAATTTTAAATCTTAATTCAAATATATTAAAAACAAATAATATGTTTTAATTTTAGTTCAAATATTTTAACCTTTATAATATGTTTTAATTTTACAATATAATTAAAAAAAAATTGTGACCGGGTGAGCGGATGTGCAGGTTGGCACAGGGGTGAAAGTTGGAGATGCAAGGAAGAATAGTGTGTCATCGATGAGCAAAGTTGAGTGTCTAGAAAGTGAGGCCAGCAAGAAGTAGCATTGGGGGAATGAGGTGGTCGAAGACAAGTCATTTGGGTCTCAACAGGAGTATCACCCTCAATGGGTTTTCGCAAATGGGAAATGGAAAGATAGGTGCCACTATAGCTATTGGAAGTAGGCGACAAATCAAGGGATTGGATACGCCCCTACCCCGAAAAGGCATGATACCCCTGAAATGAAAACCCTTGAGAAAGACGCAGATGTTGCTAGGATAAACCATGTTGCCCCTGTACCGCGGCGGGAACAAATCAAAAATTTAAACCAAGTAGTCAGGAAGAGGCGTAAAGGATGGATGGCGGGTCAGTTTAAGGGGAGGCCGAATGAAGCCCATAGGGAATGACTCCCCGAGCTTAGGACTCAAACAAAGGAGAGTCGAGGGATGGAGGATACATCGAACCCTAAAATGAAGGCCGAAGGTGAAGCCTTGGAGATCGAAGTAGGAGACGAAATTGAGATGGACATGGCCATCTTAAGAGAGTTTGCATTCATATGTCACTTCATTGGAGGCAGACTAGACAAAGCCACAATCAATAGTTGGATCAAAGAAAATTAGAAAACAAAAGTCTTGTTAAGGTTTCTGCCAAAAGGCTTCTTCTTGGTGGTTTTCACAAATGAGGAAAAAAGAAGGTGCACGAAGGGCGATATGTGGTCCATGAACGACTCTCCTCTTTATATGCAACCCTGGTGTCACAATTTCAACCCAGTAAAGTTGAGGCTATATGATCAGCCTATGTGGATCAAGCTCTACAACCTCTCGATGGAATATTGGGTTGTCGATTGTTTGGAGAAAATTGGCCGATCATTGGGAACCCTAATGGAGATTGACATGGGAATATTGGAAGGCGATCTTTAAAAATATGCTAGATTGAAGATTGCATCAATTGACACCATCCCTAAAAAAGTGTGTCTCTTAGTGGATGGGGTATGTTGGTATCAGGAAGTGGAAGTGGAGACATCGAAAGTTTTTTGTCTTAATTGCGGAGCCCGGGATCACCCAGAATCAGATTGTCCCTCTGGTTGGTCGGGCTCTTGGTGGAAGAATGATCCTAAGGACAAGACCCGACCTGACCTAGGGCCTTCTCCTACGACTCTAAAAATGAAGGAAAGACAAGAGGAGATTGTTGTGAACGATGGGAGAAGCAAAGTGCCCTTGGAGATTACCCCAGATGTGGTTAAGGAGGGACATTTGCGGGAAGATTTACAATCTAAATCCCCAGGTTTGGAGAAGAACCATGGTGGGGTGACTAAAGTGGCTGAGGAGGTCGCCTCTTTAGCTAGTGATGACCTGGACTAGAACAAGGATCTGGAGGATGCATTAGACATCATCGAGGATAGATACATCTCACAGTCGGCTGCTAAACACTTGGGTTTGGGTAAAATCGGCACATCAGGCAATTCTAGAGGAAGAAAATCGCTCAAGCAACTAAGGGAAGAGGAGGCTGCGACCAAAAAGTACCCTAGAATTACCAAGTTTTTGAGTACCAAGGGAGGAATGCCCTCCCTTAGGAAAAAATGAGGATAACCACATGGAATGTCAGGGGCCTAAAGGCCCCTAACAAGTGGCGCCTAGTCAGGTGCTATTTGCAAAAAAACACAAGCAATATAATTTTACTACAAGAAAAAAAATTGTTAGGGGAAGAAGGTATGAAGTTCATTAAATATTGTCGGCCATGGAATGGTTTTTTCTAGGATGCTTTGGGTGCATTTGGTGGCTTGGGTGTTTTGTGGAAAGATGTGTTGGTGACAGTGGAGGTAATTGGTTCTACTGCTAATTAGCTGGCAGTGAAGGTCTACGATCTTTGTTTAAACTATCGTTATGTGGCTATCAATGTTTACGATTCGACGAAAATGAAGGAGAAGGCTGCCATTTGGGGATCGGTGCTGGACTTTTCTCAACCCTTCCTCAAGGAAAATTTGATAATTTGAGGGGATTTTAATGCCATACTGGAACTGTCAGAAAAGAGTGGAGGGACTCACTGAGTTTCTCAAGCATCCATTGACTTCCGAAACTTTGTGTCAGACGCTGGTGTTATTGATTGCCCAACAATGAATAATGTGTTCACCTAGACTAACAGGCGGAAGGAATTCATCGTAATTGTCGAAAGATTGGACAAATTCCAAATTTCACCATGTTGGAATGCAATTGGTCTACAAGTGCAAGTTGCCATTATGTCTGTGTCAATTTCCAATCACTTCCCAGTTGAATTAAGAATCATGGATAGACCTGAAGGGTTAAGGAGAAGTTTTTAAATTTCAAAACATGTGGTGGAGGGACAGTAGTCTAGTCAACCTACTAGAGAAATGGTGGAAGGAGGCCAAAGTTGGTGGCTCGATAAGTTTTAAGTTCAATAGAAAATTGCATCACATCAAACAAAGGCTAAAGATATGGAACAAGGAAAAATTCCAAAATATCTTTGTGGAGAAAGCTAGGGTGGAAAACAAACTAGAATTTCTCATTGAAAAGATAATTAATGAAGGAATGAGGAATGATGAGTTCTTCATAGAAAAATAATTGAATTTCGAGATGGCCGAGCTCCTCAAAAGGGAAGAAATTTATTGGAGGGATAAATCAAGAGAAGTCTGACTTAATGCTGGTGACTTGAATTCAAATTTTTTTCATGCGTCAGTGTTAGCCAGGAGGGTAGCCAATAAGATCGAATAAAGGGGTCATATGGCCCAGGGCATGTCAGAGGTTGGCTCAATGGCAATAGAATTATTCACACACTTGCTCGATGAACAAAGGGCGTCGTTGGTGGAGGGATGCATCCTTGAAGGGATAGGTAGGAGAGTAAGTGAGGGTGATAATCGAATGTTATGCAGTGTAGTGTCAAAAGAAGAGGTAAAGGTGGCACTGTTCTAGTTACACCTAGACAAAGCACTAGGGCTGGATGGTTTCTTGGCTAGATTCTTTTAGTCGTGTTGGAACTTTATGGGCAATGACCTTTGGAAACTGGTAGAAGAATTTAGAAGGTCCAAAAGGTTTGTAAGAGATCTAAATAACTCTGTGATTGCTCTGATCCCAAAGAAGTAGGTTTGCAATTCCTTCAATGATTATAGACCTATTTCGTTATGCAATACGATTTACAAGGTGATAGCCAAAGTTTTGGAAAATAGGCTTAAGTTGGTGCTCGAAAAAATTGTGTCACCTGAACAGAAGGGCTTTGTACCAGGGAGGGAAATATCTGACATCTTGCTCCTCTCGAAAGCTGCACACTCACTCAAAATAAGCAAGATGGCGGGGATGTTGATTAAGCTCGATGTCTGTAAGGCATACGATATGGTTTCATGGAGTTTCCTCTTGAAGGTTTTGGAGAAAATAGGCTTCGATTCACAATGGTGTGATATGATAAAATTTTGCATAACTATGGTCCATTTTTCAATATTGATCAATGGATCTTTGCATGGTTTCTTTGAGGCAACCAACGGTCTAAGACAGGGTGACCCTATTTCACCCTTCCTTTTTGTAATCATGGTTGAATCCTTAAGTTGTGCCATCAAGAACAACTGTCAGAGGCTGGAATGGTTAGGAGTGAGGGTGGCCCACAATGTGGAGCTGATCACATGCACACAATTCACTGATGACACCAACCTGCTAGGTGAAGCGAGTATAAGGGAAGCCAAAAGCATTAAAAAGTTTTAGATGCTTATGAAATTAAATCAGGTCAAAAAATGAACAAGGAGAAGTCATGCATCTACTTCTTCAACACAAGGTCATCCCTCCAACATGCCATTTCTTCAATATTGGGCTTTTCAGTGGGGAACCTGTCAGCCAAATTTCTAGGAGTCAAATTTTTTGAATGGACATGCAAAGCCATACATTGGGAGGACGTGGTTGAAAAGTGTGGAAATAGGGCAATGGCATGGAAGCATACTTGGATTACTCTAGCCCTAAGAATCATCATGGCCAATTCGGTATTGTCTGCTATACCAATTTTCACCATGTCATGTTATGAAACTTTGACAAAGGTTGAAGATGAGTTGGAAAAGATTCTGAAAAATTTCCTTGGGAAGGCTCCAAAGAGGTCAAAAGGATTTCGCTAATAGGTTGGGAAACAATGTGTAAACCAAAAGACAATGGTGGGGCTGGGCTGCGGAAGATCAGATTTCAAAATCTGGCATTGGGTACCAAGCTGATCTGGAAAATGTACAAGTCCCTGGAGAAGCAATGGTATCGAGTGATGCAAAGTAAATATCTTGATTGCGGGGAGCCATCCAAAATATTAACCACTGCCAACTTGGATGGTAGGTTGATTATATGGAACTACATAACGACATGTAGGCCCTTAATCACTTCCCATCTATCATGGAAAATCGGGGACGAAAGAAAATCAATTTTCTGGACTGATTCTTGGAACGGACACCAAAGTCTGTCATAAATGTTTGACTTGGGGCAACACACAAATAGACTTCAGGAATAATTTGAGGACAAGGTGGCAGACTACGTACTCGTGGGCGATGAGTTGGGCAATGAATCATCTAAATGGAAGGATGTTGGTTGCCTGTCGCTACCGCAAGATTTGAAAGATGTCGTTGCCTAAGAATTATCCAATAGGCCAGCCATGTTGTGTAAGGGGGAAGACACTATTATATGGTGTAGAGTTGCATCAGGAGAACATTCGACTAAGTTGGGATATCATATTCAAATGGCCCAATGCAAACATAAAGCTTGGATGGTGATCCTTTGTTGGAAAGGAGAAGTTTTTCCCAAGGCTGGCACATTCCTTTGGGTGGCACTTCGTTATCGGTGTCTTACAGGTGAAAGGCTAAAAGGATTGGGATTGTCGGCCCTTCAAGATGTGTGTTATACGAACAAGTGGAGGACAAAAATCACATTTTTCTAACATGTCCCATGGTCGCTTCTTGTTGGGATTGGTTGCAAGAGGCCTTTAGTTTGCAAGCTCCCAGGCACAACAACTTAAGGGATTTTCTGATTAGCTGGTCGACTGTCAACAAGAGTGGATATTGGCATGGTATTTGGATTTTAGCCCCCTCGACGGTGGTATGGGATTTGTGGAAAGAAAGAAACATATGAATCTTCAAAGAAAAATCTCTAGGACATGACCTCCTCGTTGCAAAAATTCAAGGCGCCACCATAGAAACTGCAAACAATTGTATAACCGTTAGGGCAAAGGCAAAGTTTACAAGGTGGGATGAGGATATATAGAAGGTTTGACATGATCTCAAGTATCGTATGTTTGTGGCACCTGGGTCAGCAAAGGTTAATAGGAAGGAGGTGTGCTGGTTACAACCAGTCAGATTAAAATGGAAATTGAATTTTGACAGTGCGACCAAAGGTAACCCAGGTCGGGCTAGTGTAGGGTGCATAATCAGGAATGGTGTCGGGTAGTGCATGTGGGTTGCGTCCAAGCATTTGGGTATCCGTTCAAATAATATTATGAAGCTGGAGGCTCTGGTGCTTGGGTTGGAGGTTTGCATAAAGAAAGGCATTGAGGAGGACAAAATTGAAGGTGAATCTAAGATATGCATCCAAGTGTTAATCACTGGAAAGCCGCCAAACTGGAAAATTGATAGTTGGATTGGGAAAAACAAGGAATTGCTAGGAAAACTAAAAAAATTCTCCCTCACACATGTATACAGGGAAGCAAATCGAGCTGCAGATTTGCTGGCCAATGTTGGGGTCAATCAAGATGACCCTGTGTACATCAATTCTTCTGTTGAACAGTGGTCAGGACTGTAGGAAATCTTAGCTTGGGACAACACAGAGATTCAATGTTCCCATCCAAGTACTTCCCAGGGCCCGTGAAGGGGTATTGGGATTTGACTCAAGCTAGATGATATCTATTGATTGACCGAAGTGGATTTGGTTAGTGATTTTCTCCTAGCTTTTTTTGACGGAATGGTGGCATCCTCGAGCTTTATTTAACTAGGCGGGGAGGGGAATGAATTCATTTCCATGTGGAAGAATGAAGCTTGGTTGGATGCAATCATGGTGCATTGCTTTGGGATCAGTTGTTGTTGTGGGGCATAGCTTGTTTCGGTGCAATGCCACTAACTCTTCTCAATTAACCAAGTGTCGGTGCAGACGAAGATTGCAAAAGTGGTCTATTATGTGCTCCCAAAGAATAGACATTGGTGCGATGGGAAGGTGTATGAAGTGGTCTTGGGGATGTTGGTGGACATTTTGGGCTCCAGAGAGAGAATGGTGGAACTCTTTGAAGGGTTCGTGGTTGAGGTAAATTCCCAGGCTGTGGCAAATGCTATTTTGGATTTGTCGGTGGACAGTTTGGTGAGCTTCTTCAGAATCTTCTTTGCAGAGGAAGATGTGCAGGTGGAGGGTGAGGAGGTTGAGCTGGAGACGGTGAGGATGTGGGCTGTTGCTAGAGCAATTTTTTTGGAGAACGCCTGAGAAATATTCAGAGAAGGATTGAGGAACTTGAACATGGATGCCTATGCCAAGTTCATGGAGTCGGGCCCTAAGTATCGCAGCGAGCTCAACCGAGGTCAAACTTTGGGTCTGGGTCGAAGTCTGGCAGTAATATATCGCTATTTAACTATGTAAAGTTACTGTAGTATGTTGCTAGCCATGTATGGTGGTTCATTTTGGCAGTCTCTGCCTTCATGGTTTCTGTAGTCTGTTGTCAACCATGAATGTTTGTTCATTTTGGCAGTCTCTGCCTTCAAGCTCTTATGTATTCGGGCGCTATCCCCTTTTTGATAACACTTAAAAAAAAAATAAAAATATATGTTTTAATTTTAATTCAAATATTTTAAAACTAAATAATATGTTTTAAATTGTAATTTGATGGAAACTTTATTTTTTCACTTGCATTGCTTTATGTTTTAAATCTTCATGGAACTATACCAAAATCAAATAATTTCCTATAAATATAGCTAAATTGAAGAATAAATATACTTGCATTCAGTAATTACTCTACAAAGTACTCTTTGACACCAAAAAATTCATCATGTGCAATCTGTATTTCTTTTCACAAAGTACATCTAATTGCTAATATTCTTTGGTATTAAATTTCTTTATTGCAATTTTTTCAAAATAAAAAATGGATAATATCAAAATTTCTATTAAATATTCTTTTTGCATAGTAATATCAAATTTTCAACCTATTCTATTGTTTTATATTTTGTGTTGTAGGAGTCATTGCAGTTTTATATTAATGCTATGTCTTATTAAAATAAATGATAATGAAATATAGTACAATTGTAGGACCAAGTAGCACACTATGAAGAGCTTGCAACAAACAACATATTGAAAAAATGAATATCAACAACATATTTATTATTTTAATTTTGATTATTATTAAATAATTGAATTATATTGTAGTAGAATTTTCTTAATGCAAATGTATTACTATGCTTAATGGATTTGTGCATAAAATATTTTGTATTCTTTTCCCATATGTTTGAAATTACAAATTCTATCTACACCACATTTAGTTTATTAATGGATTTCAAGTTTTGAGAACATGCAAGTCTTTTCTTATGTGAATTAATAGGATAATTTTTAATAAAATAAATTTCACTTATTTAGAAATTAAGGTTTTGCACAAGTGGGTAATTATGCTATGACCAACCTGTAGTGATGATTTATGATATACTTTATATTTGTGAAACAAATTTACAAATGAGGGATTAGTGTCTTGAAAATATTAAAATCACATAACATGTTTAAATCTTAATTCAAATATTTTAAAATCAAATAATATGTTTTAAATCTTAACTCGATGACAAGTTTCTTTATCCACTTGCATTGCTTTAAATTTTAAATCTTAATTCAAATATATTAAAATCAAATAATATGTTTTAATTTTAATTCAAATATTTTAAAATTATTTAATAAATTTTAATTTTGATGCAAATATTTTAAAATCAGATAATATGTTTTAAATCTTAACTTGATGGAAACTTTCTTTTTCCACTTGCATTACTTTATGTTTTAAATCTTCATGGATTGGAGTGTCTTTTGTCAATTTGAAGGGAAACATTCTTTTCCCACTTGCATTGCTTCAAATTTTATATTTTTATTCAAATATTTTAAAATTAGATAACATGTTTAAATCTTAATTCAAATATTTCAAAATAGATATATGTTTTAAATTTTAACTTGATGACAATTTTTTTTTTCCACTTGCATTGCTTTAAATTTTAAATCTTAATTCAAATATATTAAAATCAAATAATATGTTTTAATTTGAATTCATATATATATGTTACTTAGGGTATCCCCGTGACCTTCCACCCAGCGACACTTAGAGGCAAGCGAGAAGGCTAGACTAATTGTTGGGGGGGAATTTTAATTCAAATATTTTAAACTTAGATAATATGTTTTAGTTTTAATTCAAATATTTTAAAATTAAATAATATGTTTTAAATCTTAATTTGATGGCAACTTTCTTTTTTAACTTGAATTGCTTTATGTTTTAAATCTTCATGGAACTATACCAAAATCAAATAATTTCCTATTAAATATAGCTGAATTGAAGAATAAATATACTTGCATTCGGTAATTACTCTACAATGAATTGAAGAATACATATAATTGCATTCAGTAATTACTCTACAAAAGTACTCTTCAACACCACAAAATTCATCATGTGCAATTTGTATTTCTTTTCACAAAGTACATCTAATTGCTAATATTCTTTGGTATTAATTTTTTTAACTGAATTATGAGATTTTTTATTTGTGAAACAAATTTACTGTTCGTAATTGTAAATGGGGGATTAGTGTCTTGATTTTTTTTAGATAAAACCTCATATTGTGAATCAAATTTACCATTGATGTATCGAGTTTTTTATTTATGCAATTTTTAGGTTCTTTCTTGAAGTTGTGGATCATTGAGCTATGTGTTATAATTCTTCAAACAAGCAATATTGCAAATTCTAGGAAATTTTTTAATCAAAAATTGTATAATCCTTCATAAGAAAAGATATCCTGAAGTGTGGACCTTTTGTATGGTTGAGACACTGTTGTTAGTAACTTTCTCGAAGGTCTCATGCAAGCAATAAGGTTAAACTTCTCTACATATTTCAACACCAGTTCTGCTCAAGTACAAAGTATAGGGAAGAGAAAAGATAGGTTTAGTTAGAAATTCTTCCTATAACATAAGACTGCTAGACTGTTGCCATAAGCAAAGAATTATTTATTTGGGTCTTTAGATTGTTCCTTATTTCTTAGTTACAATTTTAAACAAGTTTTCATTCTAATATCTAGATCACATAATGCTAAGATTTTTCCCTATACTTGGTAAACTTTTACCATGGGATCCTTCAAAATTATCAATTGTAATAGGAAAGTTGTGTTAGATTACCAAGGAGGTGTTGTGCACCTTCTCCTATCCTGATATTGTAGTGAATCTTGCAATCACCCATCAAGGCTTCCCATACACCAACATCAAGCCCTAGCAGTATTTTTTGAATTAAGTCGTGTGCTTCGTTCAAACGCTCTGCACGAACAAGAAGGTTAACACATAATGTGTAATGCTCCATCATAGGTGTAATGTTATAGTTTTCACTCATACCCTCAAAGCATTACCAACCTACATCCACTAGGTCTTCATTATCGTATGTGAATAGAATAACAATCAAAGTAATGCAATTGGGATCCACTTTTTCCTATTGCATTTGGTTAAAATGGTTAAGGGCATATTTTCCAAACCCATTTTTTCCATACCTTGCAATAAGCATTGTCCAGGAAGTAACATCATTTTGAGACATTCTATGTAAAACATTTTGTAAAATCTTAATTCTTCCACAATGACTGTACATGTTTATATGAGCATAACAAATAAATAGATTAAACTCAATTCTACTTCTGATTATGTATGAATGGAGTTCCTCACCCTTATGCAAAGCTCCTAAATCACCACATACAGGGAGCACATTTATCATAGTAAACTGATTTGGCTTTGTAGCATTCTAATTCATTTCATGAAATATTTTGAAAGCCTCCTTGGCCTAACTATTTTGAGCACACCCATTAATCATGGTTTCCCACTTGTAGGGTTTTGTCTCTAATGTGTCCAACTGTTGTTACTATGCATGCCACTAGCACTAAAATAAGGGTTGAATATTTTGTTAATTTTCCAAAAGTGTCCACTCTTCTACCTTATTAAATAATAAATTAAATATAAGAAAATTAATTAAAGAAAGATACATGCAAGATATATTAGAGTTGCAAAAAAAAAATGCTTGTGTATTACATAAATGGAATACTCTTGAGGAAAATACATGGTTGTTTGTATTAGAGTAGCTATGCTTAGGCTTATGAATTATGATGATGCACATGTTTTTTGCAGACCCTTGATGTTGTCATTCATATCTATGACCATAATATTTTGCACACAAAAGCTTTTGTATTACTTCTTCATGAAGAATTGTGAATCATTGATGCAGGTATAAGGTTGTGGTATGTGGGTTATTAATAATGTTATCTTTGTGGTCTTTGTTAGTCTACAATTTTGATGGCATGCCATTAAAATATAGTTGATATAAATCTAACCATTTGGTATAGTGAAACACTTAATGTGAAGAAAAGAGTGGGGATCCTATTTGGTACCAACAAAAAAAATTGTACCATATAAAGTGGATTCATGGACAACCAAATTTCCACAATTATAATTGTTATGAAAGTATCATTCAATTTGATATTTAAGAAAATATGCATTACCAAAATTTTGTACATTTTACAATCAATATTGTATATATTTCAAACTAGACTACAATACCATGCTTACTTATGTATCAATGAGTTTATTCCATTCCAATATTTAATACTTATTACTAATTTCCTAATCCAACCACATTAAATTAGAATTAAAACCAAATGACATACATACAAACACATGCACAAACACATAATCTCTAACATGTTAACATACATATAATTTTCTATTGGCGTACTCCTTGAACCTCCTTTGGGTGCCTCCTTTGGCTGCAAGTGCTAGTATATCTTATTTAATAAGATAGATATGTTATAGTTTGTAGCAACAATGATAATCTTCGGAAACGAGCTATAATAAGTTATACATAGTTTTCCTTTAGAAGATTTTTAATTATTAAAAAAAAAAACAAAGGTGCAACCGGTATGCTGGATAGACACTACCCTTCCATAGTACTCAAGTAACTGTTCTCTTATTGCATCTCTTACACCCCAGGGGTTTACATGAATAAAATTCAATTTACAGAAATCCAAAGCTTTGTGAATTAATAGGATAATTTTTAATAAAATAAATTCCACTTATTCAAAAATTGTGGTTTTGCACAAGTGGGTTATTATGCTATGACCAACCTGTAGTGATGACTTATGATATATTTTATATTTGTGAAACAAATTTATAAATGAGGGATTAGTGTCTTGAAAATTTTAAAATCAGATAACATGTTTAAATCTTAATTCAAATTTTTTAAAATCAAATAATATGTTTTAAATCTTAACTCGATGACAAGTTTCTTTTTCCACTTGCATTGCTTTAAATTTTAAATCTTAATTCAAATATATTAAAGTCGGATAATATGTTTTAATTTTAATTCAAATATTTTAAAATTATTTAATAAGTTTTAATTTTGATACAAATATTTTAAAATTAGATAATATGTTTTAAATCTTAACTCGATGGAAACTTTCTTTTTCCACTTGCATTACTTTATGTTTTAAATCTTCATGGATTGTAGTGTCTTTTGTCAATTTGAAGGGAAACATTCTTTTCCCACTTGCATTGCTTCAAATTTTATATTTTTATTCAAATATTTTAAAATTAGATAACATGTTTAAATCTTAATTCAAATATTTCAAAATAGATATATGTTTTAAATTTTAACTTGATGACAATTTTTTTTTTCCACTTGCATTGCTTTAAATTTTAAATCTTAATTCAAATATATTAAAATCAAATAATATGTTTTAATTTGAATTCATATATATATGTTACTTAGGGTATCCCCGTGACCTTCCACCCAGCGACACTTAGAGGCAAGCGGGAAGGCTAGACTAATTGTTGGGGGGGAATTTTAATTCAAATATTTTAAACTTAGATAATATGTTTTAGTTTTAATTCAAATATTTTAAAATTAAATAATATGTTTTAAATCTTAATTTGATGGCAACTTTCTTTTTTAACTTGAATTGCTTTATGTTTTAAATCTTCATGGAACTATACCAAAATCAAATAATTTCCTATTAAATATAGCTGAATTGAAGAATAAATATACTTGCATTCGGTAATTACTCTACAATGAATTGAAGAATACATATAATTGCATTCAGTAATTACTCTACAAAAGTACTCTTCAACACCACAAAATTCATCATGTGCAATTTGTATTTCTTTTCACAAAGTACATCTAATTGCTAATATTCTTTGGTATTAATTTTTTTAACTGAATTATGAGATTTTTTATTTGTGAAACAAATTTACTATTTGTAATTGTAAATGGGGGATTAGTGTCTTGATTTTTTTTAGATAAAACCTCATATTGTGAATCAAATTTACCATTGATGTATCGAGTTTTTTATTTATGCAATTTTTAGGTTCTTTCTTGAAGTTGTGGATCATTGAGCTATGTGTTATAATTCTTCAAACAAGCAATATTGCAAATTCTAGGAAATTTTTTAATCAAAAATTGTATAATCCTTCATAAGAAAAGATATCCTGAAGTGTGGACCTTTTGTATGGTTGAGACACTGTTGTTAGTAATTTTCTCGAAGGTCTCATGCAAGCAATAAGGTTAAACTTCTCTACATATTTCAACACCAGTTCTGCTCAAGTACAAAGTATAGGGAAGAGAAAAGATAGGTTTAGTTAGAAATTCTTCCTATAACATAAGACTGCTAGACTGTTGCCATAAGCAAAGAATTATTTATTTGGGTCTTTAGATTGTTCCTTATTTCTTAGTTACAATTTTAAACAAGTTTTCATTCTAATATCTAGATCACATAATGCTAAGATTTTTCCCTATACTTGGTAAACTTTTACCATGGGATCCTTCAAAATTATCAATTGTAATAGGAAAGTTGTGTTAGATTACCAAGGAGGTGTTGTGCACCTTCTCCTATCCTGATATTGTAGTGAATCTTGCAATCACCCATCAAGGCTTCCCCATACACCAACATCAGGCCCTAGCGGTATTTTTTGAATTAAGTCGTATGCTTCGTTCAAACGCTCTGCACGAACAAGAAGGTTAACGCATAATATGTAATGCTCCATCGTAGGTGTAATGTTATAGTTTTGACTCATGCCCTCAAAGCATTACCAACCTTCATCCACTAGGCCTTCATTATTGTATGTGAATAAAATAGAAATCAAAGTAATACAATTGGGATCCACTTTTTCCTATTGCATTTGGTTAAAATGGTTAAGGGCATATTTTCCAAACCCATTTTTTCTATACCCTGCAATAAGCATTGTTTAGGAAGTAACATCATTTTGAGACATTCTATGTAAAACATTCTATAAAATCTTAATTCTTCCACAATGACTATACATGTTTATATGAGCATAAAAAATAAATAGATTGAACTCAATTCCACTTCTGATTATGTATGAATGGAGTTCCTCACCCTTATGCAAAGATCCTAAATCACCACATACATGGAGCATATTTATCATAGTAAATTGATTTGGCTTCGTAGCATTCTAATTCATTTGATGAAATATTTTGAAAGCCTCCTTGGCCTAACTATTTTGAGCACACCCATTAATCATGGTTTCCCACTTGTAGGGTTTTGTCTCTAATGTGTGCAACTGTTGTTACTATGCCACTAGCACTGAAACAAGGGTTGAATATTTTGTTAATTTTCCAAAAGTGTCCACTCTTCTACCTTATTACATAATAAATTAAACATAAGAAAATTAATTAAAGAAAGATGCATGCAAGAGATATTAGAGTTGCAACAAAAAAATGCTTGTGTATTACATAAATGGAATACTCTCGAGGAAGATACATGGTTGTTTGTATTAGAGTAGCTATGCTTAGGCTTATGAAATCTGATGATGCACATGTTTTGTGCAGACCCTTGATGTTGTTATTCATATCTATGCCCATAATATTTTGCACACAAAAGCTTTTGTATTACTTCTTCATGAAAAATCGTGAATCATTGATGCAGGTATAAGGTTGTGGTATGTGGGTTATTAATAATGTTATCTTTGTGGTCTTTGTTAGTGTACAGTCTTGATGGTATGTCATTAAAAAATAGTTGATATAAATCTAACCATTTAGTATAGTGCAACACTTAATATGAAGAAAAGAGTGGGGATCCTATTTGGTACCAACAAAAAAAATTGTACCATATAAAGTGGATTCATGGACAACCAAATTTCCACAATTATAATTGTTATGAAAGTATCATTCAATTTGATATTTAAGCAAATATGCATTACCAAAATTTTGTACATTTTACAATCAATATTATATGTATTTCAAACTAGATTACAATACCATGCTTACTTATGTATCAATGAGTTTATTCCATTCCATTATTTAACACTTATTACTAATTTCCTAATCCAACCACATTAAATTAGAATTTGCACCAAATGAAATCCATATAAACACATGCACAAACACATAATCTCTAACATATTAACATACATATAGTTTTCTATCCATGTAATCCTTGAACCTCCTTTGGATGCAAGTGCTAGTATATCTTATTTCGGAAACGAGCTATAATAAGTTATACACAGTTTTCCTTCAGAAGATTTTTAATTATTAAAAAAAAGCAAAGGTGCAACCGGTATGCTGGATAGACACTTCCCTTCCATCGTACTCAAGTGACCGTTCTCTTACTGCATCTCTTCAACCCCAGGGGTTTACATGAATAAAATTCAATTTACAGAAATCCAAAGCTTTGTGATTTGCCGGGGGTGAAGTATGTTGGAATCTCGAGCTTGCGTAAAGGCTCTTCGGGTTTTACGTCAACGCTACTCAGTGTCTCATTGGTTGGGCAATGCTGGAACTTGCGGTTTTCATGGTCAATCTTCCGTGGCTCATGAAAATTTCACCGCCTACGATCATTCGAACTGCAAAAATGTCGCAATGCATCAAAGAAAATTCAATTTCAGCACTGCGCACACAGGATTTATGCAAGTGTCGTAAGTTCGTCAAACCCCTTACTAAATTCAGTTCCTTTGTTTACTTGATTTTTTCGGAATAATTTGTAGTTTTATAATACGGATTCAAGAAACCTCGGTAATGTATTGCATAGCTCACAATTTTTGTATTGATAACTGATTTTTCCATTTTAAGAGGAAAGAAGAAATTTATATCAAAAGAGGTAAATAAAAAATGGAAATTACATTGCACTATATATCTTCAAAGTTTGCCATAAGCTTCTACAACCACAGTATGCTCGATTTCTTATATCAAACAACTGTGCATTGATACTCTCCTGATGTGGTTTATAGAGCCTCATCGCAGTTAGGCAACAACTTTGGACACACGAAAGAAAATGGGGTTGCAAGAGCATTTACAGTACTCTTTAGGCAGCGCGCGATAGTAACCCGGATAGAAAAAATGGGATTTAATGAACACGGGTTTTATACATTGATTACAGCTAATTAAGCAATAAGCACAAAATCTCAATTTCACGACAGTTGAGTACACAGCTCAGATTTCCTTTCTCCAACCAGTGAGCACAACGTGGTTGATGGCATGGTTCTTCTAGTGATTAAGCTTCTATTGATTGTAGTTGTGGGATTTTGACTGCAACTATGTGGAAACTGAACTCCTAGACCCTATGCTGGCGTAAATGAGAAACGAAATGGATACAGGTGAAAGCCAAGGAATAGGATTTTTCAGGTTTCAGGGATAAGAAAGTTTTAGGGTTTTTTTCTCCAAAAGCATGCAAGCACTATTAACATTTAACTATCTTCATATAAAAGTAATCATAAATAATTAAACTTTATACATATTAAGATTCAAAGTTGAAGGTTAGTAAACAACGAACAATGTTTAACAGACAAAACTCATGATTGCTGTATACTTTCAGTTTCAGCATATGTTATCCTTCAGTTGGAAAAAGGTTTTAAGTATACAGCAGAAATTCTTTGAATAACCCAAAGGTGAGATTGTTTGAACAGAAGTCCATCTCGCTGAGATTTCAGGGTGACAGATAATTAAAAAAAAATATTATGGAGATATATTGAGATGGTTACTGCTCAATGGATGAAGTCACTTTTGCTTTCTTGTTAACGCTCCTTTTGCTGATGTGAATGGCTCTGTTTGGCAAGCCAGAGATGGCCTATGAAAAGGGTGTCACAATGTGACGGCCTTGGCAATTTTATTTCTGGTAAGTTAGCTTGGATTCGCTAGGAAACTGATTTGGGATGGGAAAATAAAAATATGAATGATATTTTCCTTCTTTACAATCCACTCAAATAAATTGGATTGTGTTCTATACCTTTTTGTGTAGCTTGTTCCTTTAGATTTGGTCACGTGTTTGATGTTTAGCTCTGATCAAATTTTATCCTACACTCTGTTCGGTGTATATAGCAGATAGTTTTGATGTTTAGTTTCAGATGCTGAAGTCATTTTTTCTAACTTATATTATCCGTGATAAATAGCTCTGCTATTCTGTACCTTAAGTTTCCATTCTATTAGATCATCCATGTGCATTTTGTCATGTTTGTAGCTTGTTATTCCACTTAGTAGGCATCTGTAGAAGCTGTGTACATTTTTTGTCTCCATGTATTTTTCTAGGGAGTTGCTTTCGGTCACTCTTACCTTTTACTGACTTGGCTTGTTATTGACTTAAATCAGAAAAAATGAAGGTGAAAATCACGCTAACATAAAGAGGCAATGCGCTATACCTGTTGAAGAAACTGAGGTTCTGTCCGATCAAATTGGAGAATTACAGGTAAAATACATCGATATTATTATTAAAGGCTAGCTTATTATCTTAATAGTCTTAAACTCTGTTATAGCTTTAGTTGCGCTTCATTTGTTATGTAGCTAGAGTATCTACATTAAAAGAAAGTCAGAGTTGATTCTTTACGCTGAAATGTTTGACAAAATGAGCAGCATTTTCAACAACATATAATTGAATTTTCCACAATATCATATTTGTTGTTTTTCATCTCGTTATATAAAGTGAAGGCTTGTTTAAAGAATAGCAGCAAAAATCTTTTGGAGGAAAAATGGTCAAACCAAAAGTATAAGATTTTTTGAAAAAATCGGGGAAAAAATTGGATTTAGAAAAAACATAAAAAATTGTAAAACAAGAGATCAAAACTATTATTTTAAAATTGAAAGGCATTTCCATAGCATAGAGATATAGAGAGCAAATAAAATAAAGAGTTTAACTAATGAATTTTAAAAAATAGATTTTTGTAGTTTATATTTATATCGCTGATTACATTGCATTGCACATCTTTCAAACTCAAAGCATTACTTCACATTGCGTATCTAATAACTAGATGCTGGTAGATGACAAAATTTTAATTACAATATAGTTTTTACAAAGTCAACCTAAGCAGTTATGCAATTACTTCACATTGCATAACTAATAACTAGGAACAGCTGCCAATTGCATTTGCTTGTCATGGCATTCCATGAGACCACATTTCTTTGAGGCATTTTTTCAAACAGTTCACTGCCTTGTCTATGCTACCACATTTTTCATACATGTCTACCAAAGCATTTTATCAAACAGTTCACTGCCTTGCTGCTATGGCTAAAAGTTTTGCTTGTCATGGCATTCCATCATCATGAGACCACATTTCTTTGAGGCATTTTTTCAAACAGTTTGCTGCCTTTTCTATGCTATTGCTTACTATTATGCATTGATAGATTTTTTCCAAGCATCCATAGCTTGTTTGAAAACACCTAGCAAGGCAGTGAACTATTTGATAAAATGCTTTGGTAGACATGTATGAAAAATGTGGTAGCATAGACAAGGCAATGAACTGTTTGAAAAAATGCCTCAAAGAAATGTGGTCTTATGGTGATGGAATGCCATGACAAGCCATAGATATGGCAGTGAACTGTTTGAAAAAATGCCTCATAGAAATGTGCTCCCATGGTGATGGTATGCCATGACAATCCATAGACAAGCCATAGACAAGGCAGTGAACTGTTTGAAAAAATGCCTCAAAGAAATGTGGTCTCATGGTGATGGAATGCCATGGCATTCCATCACCATGAGACCACATTTCTTTGAGGCATTTTTTCATGCTACCACATTTTTCATACATGTCTACCAAAGCATTTTATCAAATAGTTCATTGCCTTGCTGCTATGGCTAAAAGCCTAAAACAGGTGCTTTCGAACAAGCTATGGATGCTTGGAAAAAATCTATCAAAGCATAATAGTAAGCAATAGCATATACAAGGCAATGAACTGTTTGAAAAAAATGCCTCAAAGGAATGTGGTCTCATGATGATGGAATGCCATGATGGTGATGGAATACCATGACAAGCAAATTGGTATGGATTATCATGGCATTCCATCACCATGAGACCAGATTTCTTTGAGACATTTTTTCAAACAGTTTACTGCCTTGTCTATGCTACCACATTTTTCATACATGTCTACCAAAACATTTTATCAAACAGTTTACTTTCTTGCTGCTATGGCTAAAAGCCTAAAATAGGTGCTTTCAAACAAGCTATCGATGCTTGGAAAAAAATCTATCAAAGCATAATAGTAAGCAATAGCATAGACAAGGCAGTGAACTGGTTGAAAAAAGGCCTCAAAGAAATGTGGTCTCATAGTGATGGAATGCCATGACAATCCATAGCAATTCGCTTGTCATGGCATTTGTCATGGCATTCCATCACCATGAGACCACATTTCTTTGAGGCATTTTTTCTAAAGTTCACTGCCTTGTCTATGCTACCACATTTTTCATACATGTCTACCAAAGCATTTTATCAAACAGTTCACTGCCTTGCTGCTATGGCTAAAAGCCTAAAACAGGCGATTTCGAACAAGCTATGGATGCTTGGCAAAAATCTATCAAAGCATAATAGTAAGCAATAGCATAGACAGGGCAGTGAACTGGTTGAAAAACTGCCTCAAAGAAATGTTATCTCATGGTGATGGAATGCCATGACAATCCATCACCATGAGATCACATTTCTTTGAGGCAATTTTTCAACCAGTTCACTGCCTTGTCTATGATGCCACATTTTTCATACATGTCTACCAAAGCATTTTATCAAACAATTCACTGCTTTGCTGCTATGGCTAAAAGCCTAAAACAAGTGCTTTCAAACAAGCTATGGATGCTTGGGAAAAATCTATCAAAGCATAATAGTAAGCAACAAGTTATGGTCTCATGGTTTTTTCTCATGCAAAAATCAGCATGATTTTATTCACATTTTTTTGCAGGTTTTAAACGCATTTTTTTGGCAATTTTGCAGTTTGAAATGGGAAAAAATCGTCCAGCCTGCAGATTTTTTAAAAATCAGGAATAATCTGGATTTTTTGCAAATTATTGTTTCTATGGTTTAAAGTGAAAAAGATCTTATCTAAAACTTTATATTTCTCTAGAAAATAAGAAAGCCTATCCTTTTTAATCATAATCTAGAATGTTTTTGAAATCAGCTACCTCAATGTGAGTGCGAAACTGATTCTTGCTCTATTAGTGATGCTATGGATATTTCCAATATTTATATGCAGGAAATTTATGAATTACAATATGTCGTCACAAGACGAAGAAGAAAATAACTAAGATCCCTAATTGTTAAAAACCAAATAGAAATTATACAGAAATAATGTTGAAACACTAAGTTGCCAGTTTCTGGTACAGGATCAGATATGAGTTTGATATGTTTTTCCCCAGCTTTGGTACAACTGGTTATGGCTGTATCATATATATATAAATTAAAATACCCATAATTCACAAAAAATATAAAATTGAAAATGCATTTGATTCTTGATACTGTGATCGTGATAAAGAAAACTGATGTGTGTCAAATGAAAATCATTACAAAATAGTAAATGCAATAAAAATGTGCATTTTGCTATCAATTCAAAGCATCTAAGTTATCAGCTGGTTCAATTTCATTTGGACCACAAGCAACCATAGTGCCATTCCCACTACCTCCATCATGTGTATGAATCTCTTCATCATCTAAAGTGATACAGCCAAAGCTATGATTTTTTTGATTTTGAACAGAAGCTTGTCTTCTTCCCTGGGATGCTTTGTATTATCCTAAGCCTTCAACAACCTTACACACAAGTTCTTGATGGTTCAAAACTGCTAGAAACCAACTCTTTCTTATGAAGGTTCTCCTTGACTAGTGTTTTGACTAAAATGAAGATAGAACCGGCCATTTGATTGTTGTCAAGATCTGAGTTTTGGATCACCAACATTTATTTTCCGCATCCTCTGCCTTGGTCCAAATTGGTTGTGAATATTCATAGACGTTTGGAATCCTTTGAGTATCATGTAGAGACTCGAACATGTCCGACTAATGCTTATTCATGCCTTTTATTTCCTTATAAAAGTGCTATTTGTATCTTATTCTTGTGGAGAATCTTATACTTCTATACTAACTTCCATGGAACATGGGAGGTAGATCATTATTTCTAGTAAGTTCAACTCACTGTTCCACAAGGTTCATATCACTAGGCCAAGATGAACATAAGGATTGATTTGAATTTAGTCCAAAACAATACAAGATATCTCATTTAGATTTTAACATGGGTAGACAAACATTAGTTTGATGCAGGTTGTTAAAAGTACACAGTTACAAATACTGTAATTGAATGTATAAACACAAATACAATGCATATTTGTATAATGTTATCATTTCCATCAAGGCAGGATTACTTGATTCTGGTAGAGATTAGAGAGAAGCTGGGGGATCAATTTACTTTTCACAGTAATTTAATATGCAGAACTCATAGATGATGCGTAAATCATGAAGGTAGACAACATATCCCTATATGGATCATAGGAATGCACCATAACACACAAGGTTGATCATATGCAATTTCGGTTTAAACCGAATTGTAAGATATACAGTTCAATTCAATGGAAGATCAAGACAAAATTTTGAAAGGCAGTATCCATTCAAATTTATTTTCCATATCAGGAATCATATTTTCATTACATTTTTATGATAGAAGACAGTAATATAAAGTAATGTTCAGTTAATTTTGTACATCACATTTAATGATAAATTCCTTCTATGTCTGTACACAACAGTGATAATCTTGTCATAGGAATGCTTTTTTGTAAGTTCTGATACATCATGTCAAATCTACTGATGGAATCAAGGCTCCACAATGGGACAACATTTGCATGGCAAATGTCAAGATAAAACACATCAAATGACATAAGAGGAACATCATTGTCCCAAGGACAAGATTGTAGCAACGACTCCAGTACTGCTAATGTGTGTTATGGCTGACCTTGGTGTTTGAAATCAAAGGACTAATATACAGTATAAAAGATCTCTCTAATGGGTATGGTACATTATTATCCTCAACACATCTGATGCTCCTCATAACCACTCAAAAGAGGGAGATTATATAATTATAGTATCAAAAAACAAGTACAAATTGCTCAAGGCCATCATAGATTTCATTGTTTCCATGGAAGAATATTCTTTGCTACATTACAAGTCCCTAAGAGCTAAGGAATAACAATCAACTTGAAGCTTGAAGCAGAAGAGAAAAATATAAGAGAAATGGAGAGGAGTGATATCATGAAGGAATTTTTCCACCATCCCTAGAGTCTGTGCTCCTCATACACCCTTTATAATTCCAAAGGTAGTCTTTTCCTTAACAAGCGTTGTCAATCTAATTGTCAAAGAGAGAGTTTTTGTATCACTTTTAATGTAAGACAAACACAACAAGACCTAGACAAAGGTTCATGCCAAAAGGGAGAAGAAATAAATGCATATTTTTCCTTGGCCAAAAACTAAATGGGAACCCTAGATAATCTGTTACTCTATTTTATGATTTCTTAATCAATCTCCCAAGATCCTTGATTCACCCCATAAGGCTCTCTTTCCTCAACCAATGACAATAAGAGAGGCACATGGTCAGATTAAGAGAGTAAGAGGGATGTAGGGAGAAAGGGGAACTCACATCTATAAATTATCTAATTTGCATCAACTTGGGAAATTAATATATAGATTCCCATTTATAGATGTGAGTTCAATCTCTCTCTCTCTCTGCACATGGTTAGTTTGGAGAGTGAGAGGGAGAGGGGGGCCAACTGAGTGAGGGAGGAAGGGAGAGAAACTCGCATCTATAAATTATCTACCTTTCCATCAACTTGGGAAACTATGTATTTATGGTTTCCCAAGTTGATGCAAAGCTATATAATTTATATAGTTTCCCAAGTTTATGCAATGCTAATGTGAGCTCTCTCTCTCTCTTCATACACAGAGAGAGAGAGTCTACAATCTATACTCGCTAGAACTTACATAATTATTTGTGTACAACTTCTTGATATAATGGTTCCCCCCTTAAAATTTATGGTTGCCATGCATCAAATTATAATCTTGTGAGTAATCCCCTTTACACTTAAAGACAATTGTTCTTGTTTATCCTTATTTTAATATAGAGAAGAACCTTCCTTAAACAGGTAGGTCTAGAGCAAAGAATAAAAGTTGAATACAATCTTGCATTTTTTCTTGAGCATAACAAGAGATGGAATTAGGGAGATTTTTCAGTATTGTTAGATATTAGTAGTTTAACTGTGTATGTGGTTGTTGGTTGTTATGACATATCCACAGGCCTTGTTTCCCAAAACAACATTAAAATTATCTTATTATAGACCAAAACTGCGCAGTAGTGTATACAAAGAATGATTCCTACTACTAGAAAGATGTTAAGGCAAGCAACTACAAATGAATGAGTGATTATTTTTAAAAAGACTGCAGAGAATTGTCTAGGAGGAAAAGGCCATTTCTAATGGAGGGGAAATGAGAGGATAGATGGGAAGAACAGAATGGTATCCTAACATCAGTTACAACAGTGTAAGATTTTTAATGCATTTGTGTGAATAAAACAATTCAGAAGGCAAATATATTAAGAGTTTTTTGGAAAAGGAGGATGAGATAAAAATACATCAGGTTAGTTGCTTATGGGGTTAGTATGGAGACATGAAATTTCCTGCTACTAAATTTTTTTTTCCATTGTTTCTGTTTATAACTTTATATTTTCTAAATATTTCCTGTGAAATGCTTTTTGTGAATCTTACCATATTTTGTCTATCAGGTTACTGGATTTGCAATCTTTTTCATACTTTTTACATTTGGAGCATTAAATTTGGCTATTTTTGGCATTTATAGAATGACTCATGTTTCATCTTTCTCTAGGCTACTTGACTAACATGAAAGTTACTAGATGATTATGATTATATCCTTGGTTTATATGCATTTCAAAAATCTTAGTTATGTCTAGGTAGTGCATTTCAACTTTATTGCTATAGATTAATGCCTTCAATTTTCTTATTTTTATGTTAGTCGGACACATTTAACTTTGTTGCGTTTCTACTCAAAATTAAAATACATTCTTTAGTATTCTTATGGCAGTGATGCCACAAAGACCTTTGCAGGAAATAATTCAAGATTTGGACAAAAGGAACATCCTAGAAAGAGAGTGGGGTTTGGAGAGGAAACAAACATACTGGTTGATGCAGTAAGTATACTTTTTGGTTTATGTTTCTCATTGTGTCTTTATTTGTTCTGTTTTTTAGTTTATTTTTCTTTATTTATTCGTCCTCAGAGGCTTCATTTGTTTTTCATTGATCTAGGTGCTGAAAAAAAGAAATTCTTGCTTGTTCAATAGACTAATGGAAAAAGTACTGATATTCAACAGACACAATGATTTCAATACTCTTGCCACAAAGAGAAGATTAATCATAACATTGGTTGAATTTGTTTTGGTAGATTCTCCATCATAAAAGCTATTTTGAAATTGCAGGTTGAATATTAGACTCTAGAACTATGTTGTATACCTTACGATTCCTTTCTTATGAATTTGCTTCATTGTTATCTAATAAATCAAGCTTGTAAGCATTTGATGAATGAGCTAGTTTTGCAGTGTAGGGTAATTAGATGGGTTTTTATTATTTTGATATTTAAACATATGGAGCCAGATAACCTGTGATCAACAGAAATCAGGAAATCGACAAATAGAATAGTGGATGATCTTTTCGATGTGCATTCATAACATATTTTAATAGTATTAGAAAGTTCGGAGAATATGGTTAATTTATATTTATAGGTCAGTTGCATGATCACTAATCTTATCAAAATGAACATATTGGTTCTAAAGATACTGTCAAGTTATTTGAACAAACACTATATGGATCTTTTTCTGGATAGGGTGCTCAAGTCATCCTTGGTAGAACACTCAACTTCCAGCCCACATAATATTTGCATTGAGGTACATGTCATTGTAAGAAATATCATTACACCAAGCATCGTCTTAGAGAGGCTGTGGAAATTGAAAAGCTCATCAACATTTGTCTTTAGACTAAATCCTATGGAATAGTTTCAAAAGACAAATGATTTGGCACATTAAACCTTGGGGGATTAGCATTGACTGGTGAGAGGTGGAGGCAAATGATGATGATATTGGTCACCAAGAAATGCATGCTTGAAGGGTTTATAACCGCATTTTTTCAATTTTGAGGCCCATACCCAAGAAAATTATATCTAGTCTCTCAAAAACATTGATAATGATTAGGGAATAGTGTCACATCACTCCCAAGAGTTTTTCAAATAAATTTGTTTGGTTTAAGGAATCATCCCTCAACTAGTACTTTCTATGTACATGGATGGTTTGAAATAGTTCATCAAGTGGCATGTTTAGGCTTTAAAGCCTAGTACCTTTGAGGCCATTCAAAAAGCAAAGGTCTATTTAAAACTAGTCTAAGAGTTGACTTTTAACTGGTTTAGTTTCCAAACCATCCACCACAACTGAGGTCAATCCTAACAGTAACGAAAAATCCAAATCCTCTTTCTTCATTTATATTGCTCCATTAATAGCTAGAGTTTTAGAACCGACTATCCTTGCTGATATGCATATAGAAGGGGTTTGCTGCACTATCGAAGGGGCGCAAATGCAAGCTTTTCAGAAAGATATACATGGTTGAGAACTTGGTTGTAGATGAAAAAAAAATAGTTAGTAGCAATCAAAGGGAATCAACACTTGTGGAAGAGCATCTAGTGAATGGAGAAGGCTGAGACCAACATGAAGTTTCAAATATTTCTTAAATTTTTTTTGCCATGTATATTCTATTTTATATCAAGTCACCTTTTGCATGTGTCCTAGTGGTTCCCACCTCTGAGTGTAAAGGTCATACATTAAGGGTAATATGCAATGTCAAAGGAAGGAAATTTTTGGCACTAATCAATGGTGGTAACACTCATAATTTTGCTAATGCCAAGTTAATGAGTTGTGTAGGCCAAAAAGTGGAGGTATTGGCATATTTCCAAGTTTCAATAGCCAATAGAATGTCAAGTTTCAATAGCCAATAGAATGTTCGTGGAGTGCTAAGATAAGGTGAAGAGGTTGAAATTGTAGCTCGAGAACTATGAACTTACTTTTGATCTTTACAATTTAGCTTTGGAGGCAATTTATATTCATTGGAGAACAGTGGCTTAACAATCTAACAATTTTGCAGAAATATTAATGAATTGTAAGTGAAGTTTGAGATAGAACAATAGTTAATCGCCATCACCAAGTTGCAACCTGGAACAAACAAATCGATCTTAGCTAGTGAGATGGTCAAACAATTTTTCAAGGGGAAGCCATATTTCATTTTTGTATCCAACTTTAGTGAAGGATTTCACGACAAGGTAAAACTTAAAAGCTTACAGACCAAGTTAGAAAGAAGTGCACAAATTGATTGAGTGCAGTTACATCCCCATTTTCCCCACAAGTGCAAACTTGAGTCTTTAGATGACTAGCTATAAAGCTTCCAATCCATTCACAAAGTCTTTTGAAAGAGATTCCATAAATTATTAGAGATCAATTTCCTTGAAACCTTACTTTTAAAAGAGTGTGTGTGGGACCTTATAGTGTCATTTATCTTGTTCTTAATGAAAAATTTGTAGGGACATGAGGACCACTTGCAATAAGAATGTTTTAAAAGCTCTCACTTGATTGGCCAATGAAACAACCTCACTCCCCATGCTAACTACCTTCATACTGAAAATATGTTTAATGAGATTCACAATGTAATGAAAGGATGAATTAGAGGTATCTTGAATGTTATTTTCTGAAAGGACACCTTTGAAGAATTTCTTCATATTCCTTTGATGACTTGAACTTGCCCCTAAGCTAAGATGCCACTTGAAGTATTGCTGCAACTTGCTTAGGTCTTGGGCCTTGTTTTCCTTTCCTTGTAGACCTCACAACTCTCATCACTCTTAGACAAGTTGGTGGCTATAGAAACAATGAGGTCAAAGGAATTCAAGGAGCATGTACAAAATGAGTTTTCGATTATTCACTTAACTGCATACTCTCAATCACTGCAAGTGTGCCCACAATTGCAGTGATTGCTAGCTCATTATGACCACAATAATTATTTCCTTTCTTCGAAGGTTTGAAATGAGAGTCCTATAGAGACGTCAAACACAGATTTCATTTTTATTTTCATTTTTTATGACCATGGTGTGGTGCTGTTAGAGACATGCCAACTTGTCCCTAATTACATGGCCTTCAAGGCCCTCCCAATCTTCTACCTTATCTTATCATTTCGTTCCACTAATCAATACCGTATCTAGGAAATTACAGTGAAGCTAGGAAGGAGTTAGAGAACTTCTTCTATGGTAATTTCAAAGCATGGATTAACCAAACTCTTAGACTTCATAGATCTTACAACAAGGATGGGGTCACCCACGACCTCTAGTTGATTTGAATTAATAATATTATTTAAGTTGGCCCCAATAATTTCTAATTTTAAGGGCAACTTAATAATATTATTCTAATTAAAATAAAAAGTGTTTTTAAACACTAGTATGAAATAAAAAGTATTTTTAAATACTTAAAATAAAAAATAAAATGAAGTAAGAATTAAAAGTATTTTTAAATAATTGGAGGGAAGTTTAGGACCCAAGGGCCCAATTTGAAAAAATATATCAAGGAGGTGCCTATCTTCATTTGGGCATCATCATTCAAGTTATAATTTACATTCATTTTTCAGATTTGGGTTTGAAAACCCTTGGCTTGTTTGGGGTTTGAGAGGACGAAAACCCTTGCTTTCAATTTTGGGTGATTCCATCTAGGGATCACAATTGTGCTGATTTGTGAGGATTTGAAGACATTTCAGTTTGGCACTACAATGACGCTACAGTGCTGTTTCTGATTTTTGGAAATTTCAAGCAAGATCCCGGCAATAGGTGAATTAAATTTGCATCAACAAAACATATTTAAAGGTTAATATATTGAGTTTCAGGTTTTTGATGGAATTTAGACAGCACTTGGTGTTGGATCTGAGTTACCCTAGCTGAGCGCCACATTGAGGAAGTAAAATTCAGATATTTAGGGCAACTTGCAGTCAAACCAGCAGCTGTACTCATCATTTCAGTCATCACTTAGCATGCAAATGGAGGCTAAAGTCACTTTCTGAATTGTTGCTGATGTTCCTAAGATAAAAGTAATTTTTAGCGGCATACTTGAAAAAGTCTTCAAGGGTTTCAAGTCAGATCTGAATTTTCCATACTAGCTTTACATCTCCAGCCAGCTGTACCAGTCAGGGATCCGAGGAAAACAAATTCAGAAAATACTGTTTGGCTGATTTCAAGGGAGAAACAAGGATTGCTTGCATTTCTGAAATTCTGGAGGTGCAGAGCAAACCCTAGATCAGGTCATATAGCATTTAGAAGCATTCCCAGCTAGGCCATATGTAGACACCGAAAATTGGTCTAGGCCTGCGAACACCACTTTCGACATAATTTTCTATTATCCATGGTCATGATTAAATAATGTTAATTATTTAATTACCCTTTCTAACACATATTTCCTCTATTAATTAAATACCCCTTTTTCATTAATTCATTAATTCATAAATAACCTTTATTCAACTTGATTAATTAAATAAATCATATTTGTTTAATTATGTCACTAACTAATTAATTCTTCCTTCTTAATTAAATAATTATTATTTAATTACCCCTTTTGTCATATTTCAACTATAATTAAATATTTATTATTTAACTATTCATTTAACCCCTTTTATTTATAATTAAATATTTATTATTTAATTTATTCAATCCCACCATTACAACAGTCAAATTAAATAAATGATCTTTATTTATTTAATTAAGTCTTTCACTTTCGGATGTTGAATTAAATTAACATTTAATTCATATTTATTTATTTATGTCACATTCTTCTGTCAATCAGTTGACTAATCATTCACTCACCTTCTGACTCGAGATCTATTTTTAGTTCTCTAGTTATCTCCGGATTCAACATCTGATTGTCTCTGCGATAGGACTCTCTGTCACAACTAGTCAGTTAACTAGTTCTAACTCATATGCACGATGTGTTTATTAATTAAATATCTTTATTTAATTAATTAACTCATGTTTGCATTCAAATGCATTATTCTTCGAGTTCTAACTTTGTCTTTGACATTCAAAGTCTATTTCTTCTATTTACGAAGACTCTTAACTGAAGATTAAGATCTCGAACTCGTGTTTTAACTCACATTCTAACTTAATCTTTATCTTGCAGTCTTTTCTGACTCATGTTCTAACTCACGTTCTATCTGACACAAAACTCACATCGCATGACATTCATCAATCTAGTCTGTTGATCTCTCTTTCAATCTAAGCCGATCGTTTGAAAACCCAAAATCTATAAAATGGCTTGTCATTATCATTATTCCTCCCGAAATCATACACTTTTGAGAAGAAACTTATCTTCAATATTTTGCTTAGACATTCAACAAGGTTATGCTTACATCAATACTGAAAAATCTGAGGGCAAGAATATTGAAACAACAAAATGGAGAAGAGCGATCAAGATAATTCGAAGGAGTGAACACATATTCGGTGAGATCTTTTCAATTCATTTGTTTAGTTATTCATTATGTTTACTTATTCGTTCTTTGTTGTTTTTGATTTAGATTGTTTGTTAGTTTAGGATTAATCATTGTAATCTGTGCAACTATTAGCATTTAATCTCCAAGCAGAAATCTAGGTCATACATTTGGTGAACCCGACGTGAATCGAACACGCAACTTTCTGATTAAGATCTTGAACTCGTGTTCTAACTCACATTCTAACTTAATCTTTATCTTGTAGTCTTTTCTGACTCATGTTCTAACTCATGTTCTATCTGACACAGAACTCACATTGCATGGCATTCATCAATCTCGTCTGTCGATGTCTTTTTCAATCTGAGTCGATCGTTTGAAAAGATTAATTCTAAACTAACAAACAATCTAAATCAAAAACAACAAAGAATGAATAAGTAAACATAAATAAACTAAACAAATTAATTGGAAAGCTCTCATCGAATATGCGTTCACTCCTTCGAATTATCTTGATTGTCCTTCTCCATTTTGCTGTTTCAGTATTCTTGCCCTCAGATTTTCAGTATTGATGCAAGCTTAACTTCGTCGAGTGTCTAAGCAAAATATCGAAGATAAGTTTCTTCTCAAAAGTGTACGATTTTGGGAGGAGGAATAATGATAATGACAGACCATTTTATAGATTTTGGGTTTTCAAACGATCGGCTCAGATTGAAAGAGAGATCGACGGACGAGATTGATGAATGCCATGCGATGTGAGTTTTGTGTTAGATAGAACGTGAGTTAGAACATGAGTCAGCAAAGATTGCAAGATAAAGATTAAGTTAGAACATGAGTTAGAACACGAGTTCAAGATCTTAATCTTTAGTTAAGAGTCTTCGAAAATAGAAGAAATAGACACCGATCTTAGAACGTGAGTTAGAACATGAGTCAGAAAAGACTGCAAGATAAAGATTAAGTTAGAACGTGAGTTAGAAAGGGTAACTAAATAATTGACATTATTTAATCATGACCATGGATAATAGAAAATTATGTCGAAAGTGGTGTTCGCAGGCCTAGACCAATTTTCGGTTTCTACAGTTTGCCCCTCTTTGATACAATGTTGTTTCAGCGTTGTGTCAAAGAAAATATGCCCCGATCGTACCCCAGCATGAAACAGGTTAGGGTATGTCCCCTCGGGAAAATTGACAATTTTTGAAATAATTTCAAAAAAATCAGGAAATGTTCCCGATAAGTCAATTTGACAGTTAGAAATGCTATGGAGTTGACGGAATTGAAATCATTGTAATCTGTGCAGGCCTAGACCAATTTTCGAGAGGAGGAATAATGATAATGACAGGCCATTTTATAGATTTTGGGTTTTGAAACGATCGGCTCAGATTGAAAGAGAGATCGAAGGACGAGATTGATGAATGCCATGCGATGTGAGTTATGTGTCAGATAGAACGTGAGTTAGAACATGAGTCAGAAAAGACCGCAAGATAAAGATTAAGTTAGAACGTGAGTTAGAACACGAGTTCAAGATCTTAATCTTCAGTTAAGAGTCTTCAAGAGATCTTAATCTTTAGTTAAGAAATAGACAGTTGACAGACAACAGCCAAAGAAAAAGAGTCCTGAGACATCCTTGCTTCTCTAAATCCTTCAAGGGACATCCTTGAGAAAGCTAGTAACCGGACTAAATTCACAAATTGATAAAAAAAAAGACAAAATAAGATATAAAGTAATAAAGCCAAATAAAAGTATTTGCCAAAAACTTGATCTTGTAGGATTGTGTGATTGTTTGATGTTTGACATAGCGTAATGTGAGGGATGACACATACCGCAATAAGACGTTGAGTTTGGTTTCGACTGGGTGACTATCTGTATAAGGCATGACAAAGCCTGGTTTCAGAAAGACACGTGTCGTATAAGACGTTGGAGCCTGATGACGTTGATGCGACAAACTACATGAGACTATGACAATTTGACGACGTCTGTTGACAAGAAAAACATATCTTGCAAAGACATAAGTTGATCGTTTTGACAATGTGTTTGATATTGACTTGATGATTGTTTGAGATGTTGCTTTGTTGTTGCATGACTTGTTTTGATTCGTTGATTGATTAAAAGCGTGTGTGTGTATTGACAGTGTATGACATGAGATGATACCCTAAAGTACTGACCTAATGCGGCTAAAGACATGCATCTAAGTGAATGATATGCAATGTGTGTGATAGTGAATTGTGATAAACCCTATTGGACTGACCTAGTGTGGTCTCGGGAGCTCATCAATTTATTAGCCTTGCCTACGTTGTGTTGTGACCTTTTCACACATCACCCCATCCAAGATGGGGACCCCCTAATTTTTGCTCCATTCTGGTCTTTTGGCTTTGGTTCTCTCTGTCTCAGATCTTCTGTCCTTTCGGGGATACCCCGTCATTTGACCTAGGTTGAAATGTTAGCTGAGCCTATCAAATTAGGGTTTCTATCCTTCAGGCTTGTTTGAGGTCAAATAAAGTTATCAAGGTAAAATCTGAGTTCAGCAGTACAGTTAGAAGGCTCAAGGCAGGATCCCACTGAAATCTGACAACTTACTATTTTTAGTAAGTACCTAATCTGGGGTCTTTTCCTTAGGATTTCGGGATTCTAACTACTCCAGAGCATCCAGGCAGCTTCAGAGTGCCTACACATGAAATTTGAATGGATTCTGACAACTAGCTATTTTTGGCAGTTCGGCCTTCAGAGGCTATTTTCAGGGTTTAAACATATGATTTTCCAATGCATGATTGGAGGATTGATCTGGGTTTTTCAAGACCTTCGTGATGGTATAACATGCAAATCAAGATGGTGACTTTCAACGGTACAGCCTTCAGAGGCTATTTTTAGGGTTTGCATGCAGAGATTTTCAGTGCATGTCCGGATATTCCATATGGGTTTTGCAAGAGCTTCGCAGTGGTGTGACATGCAAGCATAATGGATCAGTTTTCAGGGACTTACTATTTTTAGCCAATGCTTGCATGTTGACCAGTTTTCTGGGTTTTTTGAGATCCCACGGGCACTGTGACATGCAAACTCATCCGACATCAGATAGACCGCTTTCCGGACACTTACTATAAATAGCAGTTTCGCTTCAGCAGCTACCCAACACATCAGTCCAGCAAGCAGAATGACAGGCAACAAAAATCAAGCCAGGTGGGAGCAGTCCAGAGCGCATTCAAGTCAGATTAGGGTTTCCCCTGCTATGTCTAAAAATAGATGGAATGGAATGCAGAGATGTCAGAACGAAGCATGCCACCATGATCAACATCTTCCAAGCGGCCTACCGGCAAAATTTGAGCACGATCTGAATACTTACTATTTTTAGTAAGTCACCTCATGGCTATAAATAGCATGTCATTGCCAGAGGCAAGTGTGAACAGGTCACTTACAACATCAAGATCAGGTGGAGCAAATTTCAGGGCAAACGGAGCTACCAAGATTGATCAATTTTAGGGTTTGCTAAAAATAGCAAGTGGCTAAAAATAGCATACCAGTGTGGACAGAGGATATAAACGAGGTGGAAAAGCAAGTAGAAGCACAGCCACGCTTGCTCCAGCTCAGAATGGATGAAGTGCAAGGAAACCCTAATTTCTCCGAATTTGCTAAAAATAGAAAGCCAAGGCATGGCTAGGGCATTGGAAATTTATAAGTAATAACTGGCATGAGGACACATGAAGGCGCCCAGAAAGGGTGAAGGGGTTAAAAAAATCTCTAAGTGTTGAAATTCTTCCTTCATATGAGAAATGCGCCCAAGGCATGAAGAAGTTGACAAGAAAATTTTCTAAGTGTGAAAATTCCTTCACACTAGGCAAAATGCGCCTAAAATTTCCTTGAGAAGAGGTCAAATGCGCCCACAAGAGGTAAGGGCATAGCAAAATTTACTAAGGCATGGAAATTCCTTCAGGCTACCCCAAATGCGCCCAAGAATGGAAGTCAACATGAAGAAATGCGCTTGGAAATGGAAGGGGCCATGCTAAAACGTGCCCAAGGGAGATGAAGGGTCATCAAAGGCGTAGGAAAATCCTCCTACCCATGGAAAATGCGCCCACAAGCTCCTCCTACCCATGGCAAATGCGCCCAAGGGGGGCCACCTAAGATAAAAACATTGGAAGGTAAAAAGAAAAAGCGCTAAGGTAAAAGAAGTGTCCCTCTTGATACATAAAATGCGCCCCCAAGTGGAAGCTCACCATGCAAAACGCGCCCAAGGGAGGTAAGAAGTCACAAAGGCGTGGAAGTTTCCTTCACCACCCCTCAAATGTGCCCTTGCTTGTGAGATGAAAAAGGTAAAGTGTTAGCTTCTAGGCGTGAAAGTGCCTAAAGGATAAAGGCAAAGGTTGATGCATGAGGTGAATGTGCCCTTCATGGGTAATTTAAAAATAAATTTTGTTTTCCTAGGAATTTTTCCTAAGGCAAAAAATTGCTAAGGCGTGGAGAGATAAAGATGATAAAATGGAAGCTCACACCCTCAGATGCGCCCCTCATGGGTCAATGGAAATTTAATTATTTTCTAAGGCATTTTTTTAATGCAAAGGTGAGAAATACGCCTAAGGAAGAGGTGAAGTTGGAAATCTTCAAGAACGAGTGTGAAGTATGCCCAGAGCCAGTCAGGATTGCTTCTAGTAATATCACATAGGGTGCCAAGGCAGAGAAAATTGAAGATTGCAGGTGTGGAAGACGTCCGGATTGAAAATGAATGAACCTTAGCAATTTTATTATTTTTTTCAAAATGATAATAATTAAATGTACCCCTTCATCCAGATACACATGGAAACGACGAGTTCTAAAGGGAGTTCTCTTCTGGGTATTGAACATTTGCAATTCAGAGATGATTTGAACTTACTCCACCCCTTGCTCATGTCGTTTCGATAGAGGATTTTACCCGATGCCTGTTTTAATGAATTTTCTAAGACAAATTAAAAATTTCTCTAAGGCAAATGAGATGAATATTTCTACAAGAGCGTTTTGGCTCGAGAATTGAATTGGATGACTTGAATAATTTTACAGCTTGAAACCAAGTGACTTAGCCAGTTGAAAATTGTTCAAAGAGAGGATTGATTTAATATTTTAAGCAAGCAAATGTGATGAGGCAGGCCTATGCAGGGATGATGAAAATTCATAATTCTAGAAGCTCAAGATTCCGAGGCTCCGGATGACAAGTGTTGCGACTCGCAAAAGGAGGGAAAATGGAATTCGAAAATGTGCTAAGTATAGCCTCTACTGGATTTCGACCTGGCTATAATATTCTAAGTCCTTTCCATATCTCTCACCAGTTGCTAAGTGCAAAATATTTGCTAAGGCTGAAGAACGAGTTTGTAGAGATAGGAAGTCCTCAAGTTGCTGAGAAATTCGCATTTGAGAATAGCTTGAGTTGCTGAGAAATTCGCATTTGAGAATAGCTTGAGTTGCTGAAGAGGTCGAGCTTGTGAGGGGGAATGAGTTGCTGCAAGTGGTAACTTCTAAGTCTCCAGTTGCTAAAGGTTGAAAAGGATGTTGTGAGTTCTCAGCTTGATGAAAGGTGCGATTTGATTTGAGCCAAGGCTGCAGTTGCTGAAGGCGCGAAATTGCAAGCAAAGATCTCAAATTGCTAAGTGCTGAAGTACAAATTCACAAAACTGCTGTGAAGTACGAATTTAAGAAGAGCAAAAGGTTGCTGAAAGTGCAAAGTTAGGGAGAAAGTGCGAACTTGAAGAAAGAAGTTTCAAACCTGCTGAGGGTGAATTGCTGCAAACATTTCCAAGCATCTGACATTGTGTTGTTGCAAGTAGAGAAACTTCTAAAACAGTTGAAGTAAACAGTTGAGGTTTGTAGCTGAAAGTGGCAAAGTGTTGCAGCCTTTTTATTTAAAAATCTGCTGGCACCCTCAAAAGTGATTATTTTATTGTTATAAAATCTTGTTTTCTAATGACTCTCTTGCTTTTTTGCAGAATGGCTGAATCAAGCAGAAGAGTTGTAGGCAGAGGGAACCACGCCGAATCCGCAAAGGTAAACACATCAAGACAAGCAGTGATTAAGAAATTGAGCAAGTCCTTCTTGCTAGAATCAAAATTTTCTTCAAGGTTGGGCAAGTTGGCTGACACAAACTCGGGCTCGTTCAACTTGGAGGCATTCAGGAGGAGGATAATGGGGACTGGAGGCCATCACTCGTCAGTCACTTCACATAATATTGTCAGAAGTGGGCTGTATGTAGCTGCTAGTTTTCCTCCAGCCATCTGGTGTCCAGAGCTAATCATAGAATGCGCCAACCACTACAACACAGAGCAGAGGACGATCACTTCGCCAGATGGCAAGATTTTGGCCAACCTTACACCAGAGGCAATTGGAGAAGCATTCGGAATACCAGTCCACGAGAAGATGATTTATAGAACAAGGGAGAGGGCTGAAAAGATGTACTCGTCCACGTTTGACCGGTGTGCTGATTTGATAAATACCAGGTGGATGAACAAGCCCAAGTCAACTCGCACAAAATTGCCTAAGTAGATAATCTCAAAAGATTTGAGGCAAGAGTTCTATGACTTGATAATGATGCTGAGCAGAGTTGGAGGATGCCCCCAAGCGTTCATCTTTGAACCTTGGATGTTTTATTATGTCAACTTGGTGCTGGAAGACAAGGATTACGTGGACTGGGCATTGATGATCAGTGACAACATACATGAGCAGCTCCATGGTGTGAGGAGAACAAAAACGTTTTACATGGGCTCTTACATTGTCTACATGCTGGCTCACATGATGAAGTATAGGGGAATTTCCTATAAGGAACTAATCGGGTGTGGCTCCCATCAGTTTAGAATACATGAGGCTTGTCCGCAGTTGCATTTGACAAGCACCACCGACTACAAAAGGGTCAATGACACCTTTACCATGCACATAACGAGAACCTTGCAGCAAAGGACCTATCACAGAATATCTAGGGAAGCACAGGAGTTGATTGAGAAGTTTGGGTGTTGGTTTATCCAATTTCCGAAGTTCACCTACATAAGGCTGCAAGGATTTTCCTCTTATCCATATAGATTGCCTCGGTATCCCACAAACAGAATCGTGATTCTGGAGATATCTAGGCAATTTATTGCCTATGATAAGATTCAAAAAAAGAAGAAGAAAGGTGGACTTGGATTCCCAATTACCATGGGGAATTTTGACGAAATCTGCCCATCACTACAAGCAGCAAGGGAGGCAGAAAACGAGCTCCAATTCTTCCACCTTTCCTACCATACTAGCAGGCAACACTATGATCCCCACAGGAACATTAGATGGATATTGTCAGAAGAGTTCAGGCACAAAGCACAAATTGAAGACTTTTGGGCAAGTGTAGTGGACGAGATCGAGATTAGGAGGAGAATGTTTTCTCGGATACTATTGGTGATGATCAGGGAGTGCGAGATTGTCCCAGTACCAGACCAAATTGAAGAAGATATAAATGTTGTACAGGCTGATTACGAAACAGTGAGGGATACGCCCTTACCACTCCTAGATTGGTCAGAACCTGAGATTACCAACTTAGATACTCTCTGTATCCTAGTCTTAACATTCACATGGAGTTGGGTGGAGAGGCATGTCAGCCGACTTAAGGGAAGATCAATTCCCCTTACATATAATTTGATGGGAGACCACAGGTCACCAGCAGCTAGATAGAGAAGGCAAGTTGCTCAAACCCCAGAGCTTAGAGGAAAAGAGCCAGTTCGACCTGAGCCTCTGAGAGTTGAGGAATCCGCACATACACCATCACGGGCACATTCCCCGAGTTTGCAGGAGGTGTCACTATTTGCTGATCAAAGAGAGAGGTTGAATGCAGAACAGGCAGTGCAAGTGACAAGTCAGCCACGCCATAGAGAATTAGTTGGCCAAAGCATCAACATGCTTCAGGAAGATAATCAGCAAGAAAATCAGCAAGAGATAGATGAGGGGACGGCCACGGATACTCAATTTCAGCAGGAAATTGAGGTAGCTCTCGAGGATGATGCTACTTCAGATCAGGATACCCAGAGCTCGGGAGATATTGAGCCACTAGACAATGACGAGCCTCATCGGAACGAAGGCAGGGAGGAAGTCCACGAGGTTGAGGCTGAGGTTGAGCAACCTTTTGTTATCTCAGATATGCGGCAGGAGGTGCCAGAATGGCTAAGGGACAGGATGAGACGTGATCCTGTAGAGGAGACTGATCCTGCAGCTGAGATGGAGGAGTTGTTGCAAAGGATTAGTGCGCCTCCGACGAAGAAGAAGGCCAGGAAGTTCTCTAAGATCTCAACAGATGAGGATGGATCCCGAACTTTGCATGTGGCAGTGCCTAGGGTGGAGTGTGATTGGGATGAGGCCATTCCTGAAAACTATGTGATTACAACTATGGAACTTGGCCGCCCTACTAGAGCATAGGTAGTTGAGGAGTGCGATAATTCCTATCGAGCACTCAAGGATAGATTGTCCTATGTTGAGGGCAAGTACAAGAAATTGAAGGTAGAGCTCAAGACACTGATTGGCTACGTGCAACACTTGTCCCGTCCTTGTGGGCAAGAGAATCCGGCAATTGAGCTTCCAGTTGAATTTTCCAGGGAATCAATTAGTGGGTTAGGGGATTTGAAAAGGATGGCAAAACAGGCAAACAAGTGGGTTGCCAGCGTCCGTGTTGAAACAAGAAAGTTTATGGAGGATCTTGCACATGCCTATCGGCAAGCCTCCAATATTATGGCAAGGATGGATGCAGTTAACCATGCTTGGGGTGAGGCTCGTATCTATCAGACGAGAGTTGTTCTCCGTTTAGGGGCTTTGATGAGCATACCTCTACAGTTTTTTGTTGAGGGAGGTGTGATTCAGGAGGGAGATAGATATGACTTCGCCGGATGGTATTCTTCAGTGGTTACAGGCCGAGGATTCTACGATGCAGCACAAATGGATTCTGTCAGGGTCAGAAAGGCCATGACAAATATTTCGGATGGAGTCCTCAATACGTTGGAGGCAATCTTTGCCAGGAGGCTGACTTCTGAGGAGGTGACTGCTGATGGTTTGAAGAATAGATTAACGCCATTCTTCTTTGAGGTGAAGACCTTCACACAGGATGATTTTGAGAACACTTCTACGTTCTCCAATATTATCTAGAACACCCAGGACGCCCTTGTTGCTTGGAAGAAATCTTGTGCTCGACATGGGCAAACAGTTACAGTTTTAGAATTTCAGTTGGATCACATTCCTCCCATTTCGGATCAGGAAGTTGAGGCAGTGTTGGCCAGGTTCATCAGGTTTGCAGCCAGCGAGAAGGAGAAAGGAAACACCCTTCTGGATGATGATCTTCTGGATGGAGATGATGTGCATTGATGATAGATAGTGGTTCTTGATGAGGAGTGGAGAATCTTCAGCGCATTCATTGCCCCACTCCTCTCAGTGGCGGCTTTTAGGGCTAGAACTCTAATCAGGGCTTAGGTGGCTCAATCTGGGCCTTCCACTGTATTTGAGTCTAAGCTGTCCACTGGATTGGGCTGGATATAAAAGGGGTATCCCCCCTCATTTGTAATATATCAGAGTTAGACAGAAATCAGAGATAGAGTTGAGCTAGATAGAAGTTAAAGAGTAGAGCTAGGAGTTAGCTTAGTTTGAAAAGGAAAGAAAAAATTTCCCTTTGAAGGTTTTGTAAAAGGTTGTTGTGTAAGACTCTCATAATATAAGGATTTTCATTGATTGGTGATTCTGTCTTGCATTGTGAGCACTTGATGAGACTTTTTCATCTTTCCGATTCAAGTAGATTAGAGTAAAGTAGACTTTATTTATGCAAGTAGTCGTTAATTGTGGAATGTGGCATTGGTTCGGGCAAATCTTCCTTTATCCATACCACTAGCGGGCTTGCTGATGGTAAGTTTGCCCTGCGTGGTCAATTGGAATATCAGTACCTAACTTCGGTTGTGATTCGTGTGTTCACTTTCATCGTTGTGACGGAGTGCGCATGTTGAATCACAATTTGAACATCTTATCCATCCTTTGAAGATTGCGCCAACTTTGTCAGAGATGTCCGAAGGGGAGACGAAACAAAGTTTGGTTTGAAGATTATCAAAGTCTGTCCTCGCATTCCACCCTTAGAAATAGATTGTAGACTCCCCCCTTATCCTTTTAAATTCAACATTTCCCGGTTAGTTTAGAAATCGGAGCATCATCATCAAATCTTTCATCTACTTGACAAAATTGAACAATTACGTAAGTCCCCTCGGAATACCCAACATATTCACATCAACCAACTGAGTCTATTCGCGATAAAAGGAACCTTGGAGTTGAACGTATGAACTTTCACGCAATCTTAGCATGCAAAATACTTTGATCAAGAGGGAATAGAGTGACCATTGGACATTTTATTCTGTGTTGGTGTTGTCATAAAACACACGTCAACACGTTGTACACGCAGAGACCTCGTAGTTCGACACGACCAATGACTTTGAATGTACAAAGAGTCATGATTTTAATGTGTGTGATACATGACAAACCTAGACAAATAGACCTAATGCCTCGGGGGCACATCGATTGATGGCCTTGCCTACGTCCCAGTCGCAGAGGCAATGTAGTTCGACTATGTCTACGACTGGCTTAACATGACTGACTTGACATGACTGATTTGACATGACTGACGTTGTTTTTGGGATTTTTTGACATGTGTTGATTTTTTTGTTTTTTTGAAGTTTTCTAATGTTTTTGGATTTTTCAGGACATTTTCCGATGGTGCAATGCTATGTACAAGATAGCATGGCATAGAACAAGGATTTGCCCCCAGTCGGGAATAAGACATGTGAGATGGGGTGGGGAGTGTGACAGAATGGACGTTAGATGTCAATTGTTCCAAGGAATGGATAGGACAACCATTTATTATGAGGGATGGTGAAAAAAAGTCTGATTGAAATGATGGTAGACGAAAGAGCGAGTTTGACTACACATGGCGCCTGTTTGCCAGGTTTTCACCATGGTACTTATCCATAGCGCCACCGAAGTGGTTTTCACTATTGGACGAATTATTTTTCTTTACTTTTTTGTTATTTTTGGTGTTATAAAGATGCCTGTTTGCCAGGTTTTCATCAAGGTAACCATTTTTTTGTTTTTTCATTATTTTTTTTTTTGTATTTTTTTGGTTAAGACAAAGACTCTCAGAAGCTATGCATAAAACCTTTTCAGATGGAGGCTATTAATTGGTGACAAAAGTGGCTCTCCTTCAGGAGTAGAGAGTTGGTATGCTCCTGATCCAAAAGCTTCTGTGACAATATAAGGCCCTAACCAGTTAGGTTCAAACTTTCTTGGCTTTTCCCGTTCAACTTGATTCTTGGGATTCTCCATTAAAACCAGGTCACCAATGTCAAAGTGTCTATTTAGAACTTTCCTATTATAGCTTCGACGAAGACGATTCTGATATGCTTGCAAATGATCTAGTGCTTTCTGTCTTCGTTCATCCAGTAATTCTAGCTCTTGTAATCTGGATACACGGTATTCTTCATCATCAATGTGACCTTTCAAGGATACCCTCAGGGAAGGAATTTCAACCTCCATAGGTAAGATAGCTTCAGATCAGAATACTAGGGAATATGGAGTGGCGCCAGTGGGAGTACGGATGCTTGTACGGTAAGCCCATAAGGCAGGATTTAGCTGTAGGTGCCAGTCACGACCAACATCATTGACAGCCTTCTTTAGGATTCTAACAATGGTTTTATTAGATGCCTCGACTTGGCCATTACCTTGTGGGTAATATGGGGTGGAAAAATAATGTTTGATATGGAACTCTTCACATAAATGGCGTATTTCTTGGTTTTTGAATGGGCGGCCATTGTCTGTGATTATGGATTGGGGTACACCATACCGACAAATGATATAGTTTAAGATAAACTTGGATATTTGTGTGCTGGTGATGTAGGTCATGGGAATAGCTTCGATCCATTTGGTGAAGTATTCGGTGGCGGTTATGATGAATTTATGGCCGTTGGATGATGGAGGGTGTATCTTACCTATGAGGTCAAGTCCCCATTGGGCAAAAGGCCATGGTGATGTAATCGGACGAAGCTCCTATGCTGGTGCTCTTATCAAATCTCCATGTATCTGACATTGTCTACATTTCTTTACAAAGATATGAGTCTTTCTCCATTGTAGGTCAATAATAACCTAATCTCATAATCTTATGGGCTAAAGTAGGACCACTCGAATGGGATCCGCATATACTCTCATGCACCGCTCGCAAAGTTGTTTGTGCTTCTTAAGCATCGAGACATCTCATTAGGGCATTATCTAAGGTATGTCTATACAGGGTATCTCCGATGATGGTGTATTTAGCTGACTTACGGATAAAGGTTCGACGTTGGTTATTAGACAGGTCTAGAGGTAAGGTTTGGTCAGTTAGATAGTCAAATATGTCTTTATACTAAGGGGAAGTAGGACCAACAATTGTACACACCATCGCAGAATCGGGGACATCATAGGCGGGGACCAACAACTGTTCAACCAAAAACTCAAACTTAGGCATGTTACTCGGAATATCCAATAAGGAACCTGTTGTGACCTTTTCACACATTGCCCCATTGCAAATGGGGACCCTAGTGGTTTTATGCTCTGGTAGTTTTGCTTCTGAGTTTCGGTCTGTTTGATGAGGTACTTAGAATTTGAAATTTTGAAGGTCATCTGAGTCATGAAATGATTGTGAACCCGAATCAATGATAGAACGTTGCCAAAGCGCTTAGAAGGCCTTGTGGACGAAGATCGACTGTCTATTCAGTCAATTCTGACACTTCCTAAATTTTAGGGTTTTGACCCCGGGCCCCTATTTTTTAGGGACTTTTTTTTGGCATTTTTAGCACATTCTGGGATCCCTATTTTTTAGGGATTATTTTTAGAAAGTTTCTATTTTTGGAAAATTTCTATTTTTAGAAAGTTTCTATTTCGGGAAAGTATGCACAGTTCATGGCTTCATGAAACATCAACTTCAAAGGGTTACAGGGGAAAATGGGTGAAAAAGTTTGAAAAATCTAAAAAATTCGCCTAAGGCATAGACTTGCATGGAGAAAATGAAAAATGGTGAAGTGCAAATGAAAATTGCAAAGAAGTCTCAAAGTCCGCCATAAGCAAATTGCAAAAACATCTCAAAGTCCGCCATAGGCAAACATGCAAAAGGATTGGCAAGTCCGCTCCATGCACTTGCAAATGCAAGTTGAAGTCCGCCCAAGATAAAAGTGGAATTGCAAAGTGGAGTTGAAGTCCGCCCAGCAGCTTGCAAAGGGTAAATTGCAAAATAGTCTTGAAGTCCGCCATGTGCAAAAGGCACTTGCAAATGCTAAATGAAGTCCGCCCATGCACTTGCCAAAACATGTTAAAGTCCGCCCAAGGAGTTGCAAGTGCTAGTTGAAGTCCGCCTAAAGGTAAAAATGGAAGATGCTAAGTGAAGATGAAGTCCGCCATGTGCAGAATGGCAATTGCAAAAATATCTTGAAGTCCGCCCTAGGGGAAATTGCAAAAAGGTTGGCAAGTCCGCCAAAAGAAGTTGCAAAACACTCACAAAGTCCGCCCAGCAAGATGGATGGCAAAGTATTGACAAAGTCCGCCATAAAGCAAGTTGCCAAAACATGTCAAAGTCCGCCAAGCACTTGCAAGGAAATGATGAAGTCCGCCCAACACTTGCAAGTAAAAAATTGCAAAATACTCATAAGTCCGCTCCAAGAAGGCTGGAAAGGGGTAAAATGCTAAGGGGTGCGCTCCAAGATGATTGGAGATGGTGAAAATACAAGGAAAATTCGCCATATTATGAAATTAAATGACAATTACTAAGTAAAAATTCGCCCAAAGCATGGATAAAGTGAAAAATTGCACAAGGCAAATACGTTGGAGTCGTGTATCGCATTGAAAATCACTTGGATGAACAAAGATTTAATTATTTGCCTAGAAAATCAAAAGATTTAAAAATTTGCCTAAGTCCAGACGATTGGAAATTTAATTGAAAAAATCAAATGATATGTCTGGCTAAATTGAAATTCGCCTAAGTAAAAATCTTGGCAAGATTAAAATTCGCAAAGGCATAGAGAGATTTTAAAAAAAAATTCGAAATTGCCTTTGGATGAAAAAGAAATAATTAAATATTATTATTTGATTATTTTAACGAACGGGTTGGAAACAACACATAAAATATTATTTTAATATTTTATTTTCCAAAACTCATTTAAAGAGAAAGTTCAAATTTCTCTAGGCAAATTGCTGAGAAAAGAAAGAAGAAAAATAAACTTCACTCGACTGGCGGCAAAAATAGAAAATTTCTTTAATGACTTATGCTGGAGATGGAAATTGCCATTCGAAAGACAAGTGCCAGCCGAATTCAAACTGAATTAATTGGAAACAATTAATTAGGTCGATTTTCTTAGCCTTAAATTGGCTTTGCATTTCATTTTCATTCATTCTTTCGAAAGCAAAGTTGAGAAAATTTGTTAAGGCAGAGAAGTTTGTGAAGTTTTATATTATTTTTTGCGAAGTAAAAGGCTGAAAGTACGAATTTACTTCAGCAGCAACACAGTTTTCATTGACAGGCAGACTTTACTTCCTCTATTTTTGACGAAGTTTTCTCTTTGCAAGCGATTTAATTCTTTCATTTCCAGCAACGATTGTTTTCACGAATTAACTCATCAAGTTTGCTGGAATTTATTTATGCGTAAATAATTTCTGATTATTAAATTTTTCTTTTGCAGATTTATGCTGAACGCCGGAAAATCATCGAAGAAGAAAATGAAGTTTGCAAGCAAAGGTGCGCCGTTGGAGTCTAAAATTATCTCCAAATGGAAGAATGTTGCGGACACTGATCTCGGCCATGTTGACTTGGAGGAATTTCGAAAAAGAATGTACGGAAGTGACACACGCATGCCGACTCCAATTGCGCAAAGGATGATGCGAAATGGTATAGTTCAAGCTGCAGGATTTCCGCCAACAGTCGAGTGTCCGGAGTTAATGGTAGAATGCGCCTTGCACTATAATGTTGAAGAAAGACAAATTGAGGCACCTGATGGCAGAGTATTGGCATACTTAGGCGAGTTGGCTATACAGGAAACATTTGGCATTTCGGCTTACCACCGAACGTACTACCGGTCGAAGGAGGATGCGCAGAAATTGTACGAGGATAAACAGACTCTTTGCATGGCCAACATGAACAAGAACTGGCTCGAAAAACCTAGATGCTCATCCAAGAGATTGCCCAAGAAATTACTCAGGCCATTTTTTAAGGAAGAATACGGAGACATAGTCTTGTTGCTGAATAGACTAGTAGGCAGTCCTTAAGGAGCGCCTTTTGAAAGTTGGATGTATTACTTCATTGATGAAGTATCTGCTGGGACAAAAATGATCAACTGGTCAAGGATGATCAGTGATAGTATTCATGAACAATTGGTTAACCTGGAGAAAACTGAATCCTTTCATATGGGTTCTTATATTGTGTATTCACTCGCTCGTACATACCGATATACCGGTCTGATATGCAAAGGTGTAGTCGGCAACAACGAAGGAGAGCTCAAAGTTTATAACTGCTATCCCCAATTGCAGTTGAGTGAGAAGTCACATTGGCGCAGGGCACATAACGCTTTCCTCATGTACATCACTCGGGTGCTGCAGGGAGGAACGCATCAAAGACTTACACCCGAAGCAAAAAGTTTAATCAGTAAATACGGATCCTGGTTCATCCAGTTTCCAAGATTTACGTACATCCGAATACAGGGATTCACGGAATCTCCTTACAGGTTGCCAATTTATCCTACTGACAAGATGATTTTACTAGAAGTAATTAGGCAGCTGGAAACATTCCAGAATATCCAGAGACCGAAGCAGAAAGCAGCTGTCACGTTTCCCTTGTTCATAGGAGACATGGTAGAATCCTGTCCGTCATTGCAGGCAGCAGACAATGCCAGGATAGAAATACAGTTATATCCGTTCACCTCATACAAGTCCAGAGGGGATTTTGATCCACTCAATCACATGGGAATGGTAAACGGAAGGAAATACAGGCACAGAGTTGACCTTGAAGATTTTTGGGCAAATGCTGCCGACGAGTATGAAGTAAGGAGAAGACTTTGGTCAAGGTTATCCTTGAGCATGATCAGGACAACCGAACTTTTCCGTGTACCTGACCAGCTAGATGACGATGAAGTGTACATACAGCCAGGATATGATGAAGGGTTGCCGCTCCCTTCTGTCAAATGGTCAGAGCCTGAGTTAAGTGATTTAACTACTCTTATGAGACCAGTGGTCAAATACTCACAATGGTGGGTAGATCAGCGGGTACAAACATTGAAGCAACGAGGTGTGCCATTCACCTATGATTTAATGGGCGAAGCTGAATTGTGTTCTTCAAATATTGGCGCTTCTCAAGAAAATGAACGGATCGAGCCTATCAACTCGAAGAAGAGGAAAGGCAAAGAGGTGGCAACAAGCGAGAAGCCGATCCTGAAGAAGACTAAGGCCCTTCACTCAGCCGCATCTGGGAATATCAAGCAGCTACTGATTATGGAAGAAGAATCATGGGGAAATATAAGAATTCCTTCACCAGTGCTTGAAGGAAACACGGAGCCTATGCAGATTGAGCAGGACTTTCACCATTCTCCAACCGGCACAGAGATTTGTGAATCAGATGAGGACCTGAATGACAGGGAAGGCAACTTCCAAGAAGGAATGATTTCAGCCCTAAGGGGGATTCATGAGGACCCGCCGGCACAAGAAATCCAAGAGATGCAGGATATTCCAGACTGCGAAGACAATGGAGTCGAGTAGCCTACAATACCAAACTGGCTTAAGGAAAGAATTAAGGTTAAGGTACCAGTTGCAGCACCAGAAACAGATGATATTGACGATTTCTTGGCAAGGTTAGAGCAAGTAAATACGAAAAAACCGGCCAAGAAATTCTCTACTATTCAAAGAGATGAGACTGGTAACCGCACAGTGCAAATTGCAGTCCCGACAGTTGAGAAACCGCAGGATGAAATTACTCCTGTGGATTATGCCATTACTGTGATTGATATTGGTCCATCTACCAAGGGGCAAGAAGTAGAAGATCTGGACAATTCCGTTTCCACCATTAAGTCCAGATTAGAAAAGGAGACTCAGAAAAAAAGGGAATATAAGATGGAGGTTGAGCGCCTGAAGGAGTATATCCGGCATTTGACAAGACCACTCAACCAAGGCAACCAATCAAACCCTCTGCTCTCAAATGCATCACAAGAGCCAGTAGAAAGTCTTGAGAAAGAATTAACTACTGCTAGGGAAACACAAGAATGGATGGCAAGAAAAGAGAGAGAGGTAATGGCATTTGTGGAGAAGTTAGTACACACTCATGGGCAAACTTCTTCCCTGCTCACAAGGATTGCAAATTTGACTGAGGCATGGGACGGATTGCAAGACTTGCAAGACAGAATCATTCCTTGCCTCCGTGATATAAGGAAAATTCCTAAGCAAAGGCTGATTGATGAGAAGATTATTGCAGCTGGGGCGGCTTACGACTTCAGCAACTGGTATTGCGCATTGGTCTCCCGTAGGGAAATGCTTGAAAAGGTTAAGGCAGAGAGTATCAAGGTCGATGAGCAAATAAGGAGCATCCAAAATGGCATCTTTCATATGGCTGCAGATATATTGAACAAAGACATTGTTTGAGAAAATGACTTGTGGCTGGATAATATGCAAAGGGAAGTGCAAAAGATTTTCTCCATCATGCCAATTTTGGGCGAAAATCTGACTAAAGCATTTGACCTGTTGAATATCCGTAGTACTTTCTTGCAGCATGAATCAGAATGGGCAGTTGTCTTTGCTGATTGTGCAGATAGTCTGGACCTGCTGGAATACAATGTCAGCACCTTGCCAGACATTACCATCGAGGAGATTGGCGCCATTGTGTCTAGGTTCGTCGAACGAGGCATTGCATGAGTGGATAAGGATACAACCACCAGTGGGTGACTCATCTGTCAGTTAACTGATCGATGTTTTGGGCAACCCTAATTAGGGTTTTCGTGCTTAAATCTGGGCCCTTGATTTTGTTTCAATCTCGGCCATTCATTGTATCGGGGAATTCTATAAGTACCCTTTCTTTTTCATTTCAAACAGGGGGAAAGAAATTAGAAAAACTATTATCAAAGGATTGGAGATTAGATTTTGAGTTAGAATTAGTTTCTTTTAGAAGTAAGAGAAGAGTTGTATGAAATTGTTGTGAAAACCATTGAGATAATAAAATTCATAATTGCATGAGTTGCTTTGAAACCTTTATTGTCAAATGGGTGCATGGTTGCATATTTGCTCTTTCTCGTAGGATTGTTATAGATTAAAATTTATTTGTTAGTGGAGCGAGAGATTGATGGTGAGGATTGAAAGTAACTTAGCTCATACTTTTTTCAAATGGATGCTTTTCATTTGATGTGCAAAGTTAGACTGAGCTCTTGATATAAATGCTTTTAAAACGTTTACTTGAATAATATTGTTCGAATTGATGGTGTTATTTATAGTGAAAAATCTCAAGCATAAATCCCAGAAGATTGCACCTGCTTTCGTGTAGTTGTCGTTTTTCGAGACGAAGCAAAGCATGGTTTCCTTTAAGTTGCATTTGATCGTTACCGTCTCCTAGTTCCTTAGGATTAGTATAAGATTTCTCACCCCTTTCCTTTTTCTTTTTTTTTATTTTATCCAAAATCAGAAAATCCAAAAGATACAACACTGCATTCAAACTCTTGCTTTCAAAGTAAATTACTACAATACTATGCCCCCTTGGGTTACCAGCAAACCTCATACTACCACAGAGCCTATCCGCACCCCAACTTAGGAACATTGGAATTACCTTGTGATCTATCTAGCAATCTTAGCACGAAAGGTGATTTTTATCAAGAGAGGATAGAGCATCTCTGGAGACTTTATTCTACTGTGTTCGTGTGTGTCACAAAACACGCATCAACAGAACCCACGGTTGCCATAGCATCTGCAGCCCTGTTCTGAATACGTGGTATTTGTTGAAAGGAAATCTCATCAAAGTACTGCTTGAAACTGGCAGCCATGTGCTTGTAGGGGGCAAGTTTCTCATCCTTAGTCTCATAATCATCATTTACTTGCCGAACTACTAGCTGAGAATCCCCCAAAACATGTAGACTCTTAATCTTCCACTGTGCTGCCATTTTTAATCCTGTCACTAAGGCTTCATACTTTGCTATGTTGTTGGTGCAAGGGAAAGCAATCCTGAATGATTTAGGAATGGTGTCGCCTTGAGGTGTAACAAATAGAATACCTGCTCCTGAACCACGTTGTGTATGTGACCCGTCAAAGTATAATTTCCAGTCTGTGCTAGTGTCAATGTTAAAGATAAATTTGTCAGGAAAATCCGCCACTAAAGGATGGTTTGCCTTCATGGGTGCATCTGCTAACTGATCTGCAATCACTTGTCTCTTTATAGCCTTCCTCTCCACATATTGGATGTCATTCTCGCTAAGTATCATAACCCATTTAGCCAATCGGCCTGTTAATGCCGCCTTACTTAGGAGATATTTGAGGGGATCAATCTTTGCAACCAACATCGTTTGGCGATTGAGCATATAGTGGCGTAGTTTTTGAGTAGCAAAGACTACCACAAGACAGGCACGTTCTATGTTGCTATAGTTTAATTCATATCCCACCAAGGTACGGCTGATGTAGTAGACTGCTCTCTCATGACCTTGATCATTGTGTTGTGCGAGAAGAGCTCCTAATGCTGATTGAGTTGCTGAAATGTATAGTATCAACGGTTTTCCATCTGTAGGTGGCATTAAAACAGGTGGAGTGAGCAAGTAATCCTTGATTTGTTGGAAAGCTTCCTGACATTTAGGTGTCCACACAAATGGTACTCCTTTCTTGAGTAAATGTTGAAATGGGTGTATTTTATCTGCCAGTTGTACAATGAAACGTCTGATGGACTGTAATCTTCCCTGTAGTGTTCTTAGTTGACCAATGCTGACAGGAGGAGGCATTTCTATGATAGCTCTTACCTTCTCTGGATCTACTTCAATGCCTCTTCTGGAAATGATATACCCTAAAAGTTTCCCTGATTTCACTCCAAAGACACACTTCTTTGGATTTAGCTTGACGTGTAATTCTCTAGCCTTTGGAATATCTTGTCTAGAACCTTCAAATGATCTGCCCTTGTTTCTGATTTAGCTATAATGTCATCTACATAATCTTCCATGAGAGTGTGTACAAAGTCATGGAAAATCGTAGTCATTGCCCGTTGATAGGTAGCTCCCGCGTTCTTAAGCCCAAAGGGCATAACATTCCAACAGTACGTGCCCCAGGGACACGTGAAAGTTGTCTTGTGTTGGTCTTCAACTGCGATTTTGATTTGGTTATATCCAGAGAAACCATCCATGAGGGATAGCATCTCGTATCCTGCTGTAAGATCTACTATCATGTCAATGTTCGGCAAAGGGAAATCCTTAGGACATGCCTTGTTGATGTCTCTAAAGTTTGTGCAAATGCGGATACCCCCAGTTGGTTTAGTCACTGGCACAAGATTCGAAATCCAGTCTGCATAGTCTATAGTTCTTATAAATCCAACATCCAAGAGTTTCTTAAGTTCTGCCTCGACCAGTAGAGCAATCTGTGGATGCATTTTCCTTAACTTCTGTTTGACTGGCTTAATACCTGGCTGTAATGGTAGATAGTGCAATATAAGGTCTGGATCCAACCCAGGTATGTCAGCATATGACCATGCAAAGTTTATCTGTCTTTTTGCGAAGAATTCCTTAAACTCAGGTTGTTCTGCTTCTGCCTCTGTCAATGATGCTGCAAAGTATATGTGCCGAGGGTTTTCTTCTGTATTTATGTTGACTGCAATAGACTCTTCTACTAGCATTGGTGACTTTTCTTGTTCAACGGGGAGAATATTTAAACCTCTATCCTTGGGTGCCTCAGAGAGGTTTTCGCCCTCAGAGATATCCTTTATTTTGACTGTTTCTTCGTCCAAAGGCGCCTTTCGGTTTTCACCTAGGGACGCATCATTTTTCTCATTTTTCTTTTTATTTTCATTTTTGCGACTAGAGGTGTAAATAGACTCCCCAAAATATGCTTTGTCATCCAAGTCTATGGTAAAACCAGCTTTATGATCCCCTCTTGGTATGCCTTCTCGAAGTCCCATGAACTCAGCAATTGCTTCGTCGTTCTCGAATACATCTATGATGGGTGTGCCTTGTTGATCCCAGTCGATAAGGTCGGGATATATGAGAGGCATGTCATCATCGGAGTTATTAAAGGTAGAAGCTGACAAGGTGAATATAGAGTGGTTGACATGATCACAGAAGTTTTGGACTAACTCCTTCTTGTTCTTCTTCCTATAGGTAGGTATACTCTGTTGTGGGACTATTGTAAGGGCTGAGTCGTCAGAAGATGGTTCGGCAGGTGCCCAAGATGCACGATCAAGGGTTTCCCAATAATAGTGTTTATGACATTCTTCTTTAGACAAGTGCTTCCTATGACGGGGACTGGATGGTTTTGGTACAGGTTTTACCTTTAGGTCCAATTCTCCAAAGAGATCATCTATGTTCATGGTACTGGTAGAGGAAAAAGAATCCCATTCACAATCGCTTGAGTCGGGAGATTCATCGTAAACTGGGTGAAGTGATTCGTGAGACTCGTCGTAGACTGGGGGAAGTGGTTCGTGAGATGTCTCGATGCCTGCATAAGCACACTCTTCCTCTTGAAATGGTGACGAAGTACTAGGAAACCCAATTCTAAGCGGCTGAAACCCTAGCCCTAGGTATTTCGGTTGTGGTGAGATAGTGATCGGTTCCGTCCTTCCATTTTGATGTAGTCCTAAACCACTGTGTCCGTCATAGCCTTCGTTTTGCATAATCTTAAAGCCTTTTCCATATTGGTCCTTAGCTATTTGAATAGACGACGAAGGGTATTCATTGTCTTCTTGATACAACCAGGAGGTACTATCGCCTTGATCCACAATTTCTTCGCTTAACTCTCCCCATTTGGTCAATGTCATTGTAGGGGGAATACAGAATGTGACTACTGATTGTCTTCTATCTGCCATGGGTAAGCCATATGCCTTAGGTGGAACCAGTTGACTGACACAGTATGATGCCTTTATGTAATATTCGCCACAACCCTTGTCTTGGATCTCAACCTTAGGAGTGTTTGACGGTGGTTCGAATGAAATGGACTTGGTAAGATGTGATGGGTCAACATATAGGGATAAAGTGGATGATGAAGCTTCTTGGTTAACTGGTACTTGTCGTTGTGGAATTTCCCTTAGGCTTGTACAATATTGAAAAGGATTTGGATCACCATCAATCGTGATCTCAGTGCCATTATAAGCGAATTTAAGACATTGGTGATATGTTGAAGGTACAACTTTCATTGCGTGTATCCAAGGTCTACCTAACAACAAGTTGTACGGAAGGGTGAGATCCAAGACTTGGAAGTTGGTGTTCATAATTGCTGGGCCAATTCTGATAGGGAGTGTGACAACTCCTTTGGATGATCTTTCCTCATCATCGTAAGCCTTGATGACTATACTCTTAGAGGTGTCTACGCAGTCTTCTGAGAATCCTAATGCCTTAACCAATTTTAGGGTACACAGGTTCAAACTTGCTCCTCCGTCTACCAAGACTCGTCTAACTTTCGTTTGATGGACTAGGACTTCAAGATGTAATGGGTCATTATGATCAAACTTTTTGGTTGAGTAATCTTGTTGGGAAAATGTGGCATGATGTGAGTTGGTCAAATATCCCACCATTTTTTCGAAACGATTGACATCTAAGTCTGTAGGAACAGTCGTGTTCTGCAAAGCTTTGTCAAGAATGGCTCTATGCTTAGGTGACAAAGTCAATAGTTCCAAAATGGATATCTGTGCGGGGGTTTTGCTCAATTCATCAAGGAGATTGTATCTAAACTTGGAAGTCTGCATAGGTGGCTTAGAAGGAGGACCTGAAATAGTTATCTTAGTTTTGCGTGTGTTCACATCACATTCCGGGTGCTTCTTAATGATGATGGTGTTGACGTTTCCATTTGCAGCTCGGAGGTGATTTGCGATCGATCCTTTACCATAGTCATACTTGGTATTGGTATAATTGGCTGATGGATTATTCTTGGTTCCCGAACTGGAGGCTTTTCCTTTCGTGTGGTCATGTAATGGGTCTGTGAAGACCTTATGATCACTATTCTTAGTATTTTTCTGCCCATTGACCTCTATGGTTCCGTTTTCAACAAAGTCTTGTATAATATTCTTTAGCTGTCGACATTGTTGTAGGTTGTGTCCTTTTGTGCGATGATAGTCACAATAGGCGTTGTCGTCCCACCATGAAGGTTTAAATTGTCCAAGATCATATTCTTGTGGTTCCAAAGCTTTAATAAGATTATGTTTAATTAACTCTTTGAAAACTATCTCGATTGGTTGCCCTAAAGGGGTAAATTCACGTGTAGGAAATCTCCTTTGTGGTCTTTGTTGTTGTGAATTTTGGACATAATTGGCTGTTTGATCTAGACTATTCGTCATGTCTGCATTTTGGTTGTACCCTCTAAGTGTGACAATTGGTCCCGTATGTATGTTTTTAGCATCAACAATGCCGTCATTCGTAACATTTTTGTTTCTAGACCAGAATTTGTTTCTATCGTTTGGTGCGTTTTGATGTTGGACAACTGGGTTTCTGCCTGGTACTTTTATTTCTCCTTTGTCAATAAGGCCTTTTTCAAGGATGATGCCCTTTTGTACCAAGTCTAGGAATGAAGTACAACAATGTACCCGAAAGTCACCTCTCAGTTTTGGATTGATGTTTTCAAGGAATATCGTGACCTGTTTTTCGGGTATTTCAACTGGACATCTGCTAGCTAGACTTCTCCATCTCTGGAAGAAAGTGGTGAAAGTTTCGCCGTCTTCTTGTGTTGTGTGGCACAAGGTTGCTATTGTTACTTCATTGTCTATGTTAAAAGCAAAGTGTTCGACAAACTTCTCAGCTAATTCACCCCAGGATCATATGCGATATGGTAATTTAGAAAACCATTCCAATGCTATCCCTATGAGGGTTCGTGGAAATAGTCGCATAAAGTATGTGGGGTCATATGATATGTACATGCATGCCGTTGAGAATTCTGTAATGTGTTCCAAAGGGTTCTTCCTCCCATTATACTTTGGCAAATTCGGTATAATGTATCCATGGGGGAAAGGTGTCATATAAAGCGCTTTGTCGAATGGACATGGACATAGATCTTGCGCTGAGATAGTTCGTTTACCTGACATAGACATGCTGTCCATCTGTTGTTGAAGAGTTTGCATTTGGTTTTGGAGGACATCTACTTGTGTCAAGGACATGTTGTTGGCGTTGTTTGGATCAATGTAGATATTTTGAAATGCCATGTTCTGTGACGGGTTGTGATTTGGCGAGGGAATATATCCCGTTAGAATGTTCTGATTCGGATTGGGGATATTTCCTGTTTGAATACTCTGATTTGGATTGGGAATATATCCTGTCTGTGTGTTTTGATTCGGATTGGGAATATATCCTGTCTGTGTGTTCTGATTTGGTATAGGAATATATCCTGTCTGTGTGTTTTGATTTGGTATAGGAATATATCCTGTCTGTGTTTTCTGATTTGATATAGGAATATTTCTAGTTTGCGTGTTCTGATTTGGTATAGGAATATTCATGCCAACTTTGGATCTCTTACCAGTCGTGTTGGTGCCAAAGGGGTTTGATGAAGTTACTCCTGCAGTAAATTGAAAACCTTGTGTTATGTTGAAAGGGGTTGTGTTTACAATTGATGATGTTTGAGTTGGTGTGCCAGTTGGTATTGCTGCGGTGATTTGGGGAATGAAAACACTTGATGTCACAGTTTGTGTTGGTTGATTAGGCGGTGTTTGCAAAGTACGAACATCAAATCCTATTGGGAGTTTGGCACCTTCTGCTAGCAACCTTGCTAGATATCATTGGGGATCATTTGCCAAACATTCATCCATGAAGGATGCAAATTCAGGATCTTGTACTGCTGCGTCTATGTCTTCAATGTAAATTTGTCCATGTGTGTTCCTAGTGACGTGTTTTTCAAGCAAAGGTATTGTTGGTGTGTGTTTTGAGTACGCCACCGAACACAGAATAAAATGCCCAAGGGACAGTTTATCCTCTCTTGAAAAGTGATTGCAAATACCTAAAAGATAATACAATAACTCCAATGTTTCTTTGGTCAGGTCATGACATGTGGATAAGGCCAGTGGGCGTTGTGATTTGCTGGTAATCACAAGGGGACTTACGCTAAGATCTATTTGCAAGTTTAGGACTTAGACAGTTTTGTCATTGAAAGCTCTTTTGATGGGTATTTCAGATTTCCAAAAAAAATGCAAAAAGTATAAGGGTTTAGATATCTAAACTATGCCTAAGAACTCAAGAGATGGCAATGACGAGATAAAATAGGGTAACCACACTTTGTTTCGCTACCTTCGGACAACTACGCAAAGCGGGTGCAATCTTCAACGGAAGTGATAATGATTTTCATGTTTGAATTAATAATTAAAACAAACAGAAGTTAAGCATCCACAAATTAATGGCTCAGACTAACTTTACACATCAAATGCAAATCATCCATTTGACAAAAGTATGAGCTAAATTTTATCCACCACTGCTATCAAATCTATCATCCACTTAACAAACATATAAATGAAATACTAATCTAATTCTACTCTAAGTGTTGAAGGAGAAATATGAAAACCTTGCACACTACTTGAAAATAAAAGTGGTTCTTAGCAAATCATGCACAAGAGCTTTTATAAACGGAAATAGTTTTGTCGCAACAATCTTATACAACTCACTTCACAAATTGCAAATGAGAGTAAATAAGTTTATATAGAGTTTACAAAATTGAATAAATGACTCAGATTAAAAATGAGCCAATGGCCAAGATTGAACAATTAAAACCCTAATTAGGGTTTCCCAAAATATCTTCAGTAAACAGAGAGTTGACAGGGTGATATGGCGCTTGGAGCTATTTTCAAGGAATTACATCCCAATCCTCCCGCGTTGCCGTGTGTTCGATGAATCTGGACACGATCAAGGCAACTTCATCCATGGTGACCTGAGGAAGCATTCTGATCCTGAATTCTAGTCCGTCCACACTCTCGGCGCATTTGACGAAGGTATCCTCCCACTCTGGCTCAGTCTTCTCAAAGGTTTCTCGGATGCGATCCTTTGCTTGCGAATTTCATTTGTGCTTGCCTGGACGTCTCTACTTGATCGACCATCAACCTGCAAGTACAAAATACTTAACATTAATACAAGACTTTTTAAAATTAATTTACTCTGGGGTGTTTGTTGGATAAAATTGCACTTTCATCTTGTTTTAAATTGAATTTTCTGTCAAAAAGCAAGCTGAAAGTAAACAAATTTGCCAATCAATGAATGAAACTCGTGCCGGAAAGAAAGTAGAAGATAGAAACGAGGTAGAAACATATTGTCGATCAATTTCCAAACCTCAGAGATTGTATTTTGACTGCTAACGAATTAAAAATTCTGAAAATCTGCCAGAGGACGTGCGCCAATCTGCTGGGAAGTACTATTTTCAGCAAAGAAATGATTTATTTCTCTCTAAAAATCACGCCATTCAACAAGAAATTACTCCTTTGATTCCCACAACAACGTTACTTTCATGAACTTTTCCTTCGCAAACAATTCCCTGAAGATTCGAGAGAGATAGCTTCTTCTCAGTCGAAATTGTGAAGAAATGAGTTGCTGAAACTCATTTTATGGCTGAGAAGTGCGATTTTTTCAAGGAATTGCTTTCTTTTCTCTGATTTTCATTCAATTTTAGAAACATTTTTCCTTCTCCAAATGGTAAGTTTCTAATTTTTCTTCCGGTCGTTGAGGCAAGTTTCAAATTTTTATCTTTGTGCCACCTCTGCCAAAGATCTTCGAATTTCTTAAAAATTTGCCTAAGTGTTGGAGAAAATATCAAAAGATATTAAATTAATTGTTAAAAATTAATTTTCCAATGTGCTTTAAATCTTCGCATCATGGCAAATTTAAAATTACCTAAGGCAGAATGATTTAACCTTCCAAACAATCTCCGTACTTCGAATTTTTAATTAAAATTTCCCAAGTGTTGGAAAATAATTAAAAATATTAAAATATTAAATTCCAACCCGTTTAAAATTGATACATGGCTAAGTTCGTTTGTCCGCGGCCGAATATTTTACCTTCCAATTGTCCGCCTAGCCAAAATGTGTTCAATAATTCGTCCGCCAAATTTCAACTCTCCGGGCGGACTTCTGACCCCTCTGTACATTTTTACTTAGCCAAACCATTCATTTTCTATCTTTCTAGGTTGAGCGACCTTGGAGATTTCCCTGCCACTTTGTCATTTTTTATCCGTGCCTTAGGAATTTTTCCACACTGAGAGGGGCGGACTTCATACTTGCTCTGCCAAACATTCTTCATTTTGCGCCAAAGAATCTCATTTTGTTATGCCGAGGAGTGTCTTTCGTGCCGGCCAAACCTCTTCTTCCTTTGGATATTTCTCCTTTTTTCATGCCTTAGAAAAATTTATCTTCCAAAGTTGGACGAATTTCTTATAATCCCTTGATAATGGCGTATTTTATCCTCCATTTGTCTAAGGCGGACTTCACACTTTCCTTGCCATGGCGAGTTTTATTCTTGCCTTGTCCAATGGCGAACTTCACTTGTAATTTTGCCATTTAATTCAATTCCTAGCGAATTTCCCTTGTAATTTCACCCCTTCCAAACATCTTGGAGCAAACATCTTCACACATCCACCCTTCTCCAACCTTCTTGGGGCGGACTTCACATGCCTCTTGCCATTTTAGCATATGGCGGATTTCAACTTGCCTTTGCTATTTCTCCTTTATGTTGGGCGGACTTCACACTTTTCATGCCATCTACCTTGGGGCGGACTTTCTCATGACTTAGCCACTTTTCATCTTGCTGGGCGGACTTGGTAGCTTTTTTGCTATTGACTTTCATGGGCGGACTTTGATCTTCTTGTGCCATGGGCAGACTTTGATCTTCTTGTGCCATGGGCGGACTTGGCCTTCCTTGTGCCATGGGCGGACTTCATGCTTGGCTCGCCAGTGCCTACCTTTGGCATGCCAAAAATAGGGCGGACTTCATGCTCTGTCTGCCATTCTTCTCTCATAGGCGCCTCTCTCAAACTTAGCCATTTTTCCAAACTTTTGCCATTTTTACCTTGATTCTTTTGATGTCTGGAGACGTGTTGATTTCTTGCTTAATGGGATCCAAAACTAGAAACTTTCTAAAAATAAAAAAGCAAAAAGCATCCCTAAAAAATAGGAACTCCAGAATGGCCTAAAAATGCCGAAAATCAAAAAAGCAAAAAAGCAAAAAGGCAGAATCCCTAAAAAATAGGAAGTGTCAGAATTGACCGAAAGCAATGGCGTTCCTCGTCTACTGGGTCTTCTGAGCATTTCTATGACGTTTAAGCATACAAACGGGCTCAAAATTACAACTTAGCCAGACTGACTCTCAAAATTTATTCAAATTGAACTCTTAAAGATGTTGCGTGGAGGGCAGAACCAAAACTTGGGGGTCCCCATTTGCGATGGGGTGATGTGTGAAATAGGTCACAACAGGTATGTGTGGTCTTTCTTTCCCTGATGGTTGATTTGCGAAAGGATTGACAAATTCGCTAGGATCCGACATTGCTTTGTGTTTCTTTTGAGACCTTGTTTCGACTATGAAAAGTTGCTCAAAATGGGATAATGCAGACTATGTCTAAAAACATGATATGTCCTATGTCTATGTTTTTGGATTTTTTGACAATAAAGGATGTTGCGAAAAATGATTTCTAAAATGACGTATACTAAGATGACGTATGATAGGACAAACAATATGCAAAATTTCGAGTAGACTATGACGGCAAATGATTCTAAAATGGGTATAACCTACCACCTATGGAATAAATGCATGCAAGGATTTGAATTTGACCAAGGAACTTGATTGTAGGACAAAGATAGTTGATAAGATGAATTTTCCAAACTAGACTATTGAGTTGGAAAGATTCACAAATAGGACTAAAGTGACTAGGTTCAATGACTTGTGATAAATCGGAACATGAACGTATCCAATGACGAGGAAAGTTACCTATTCTACGATATGCAATTTCCTAGGAAGTATCTATATGCATGCAACTTAGGATGACTGTGATTAAGACGTTTGACTGTGACTAAGACGTATATGACACCTAATAATGCAAGGTTTTTGAGAAAAGTTTTTATCCAGTTTCTGTCCAAGGTTGATCTTAAGAAACAAAAGCGAAAATGACTGTTATGTTTCGGACTCGATTTGCAGTTTGCTAAGTTTTTTGTTGACAGTCAAATGCAGTTCACCTAACAGTTGCGGTTCTAATTTTTACAGATGCGGTTTACCAATGTGCATGCGGTGATTTGACTAAAGCCCTGGTTTCAAATGTCGACTGGTGTTTTGGACTTTTGACAGATGCGGTTTTTGCTTTAACAGATGCGGCTCACAGTAACAGTTGCGACTCGAAATAACGACTCTGTGAATCTAACCTGGTTGACAGACACATGCGGTTTTTCCTTTGACAGATGCGGCTTGCATATACACATGCGACCCAACGTTTGACAGTTGCGGCTCGTAATACTTGGACTGTAACAAAGGACTTTTGTGACAGGCACATGCGGCGTTTTCTATGACAGATGTGGCTTTTTTATACACATGCGACTCAAAGTTTGACAGTTGCGGTTCGTAATACTTGACTGTGTAAAAGAGGACTTTTTGACAGACACATGCGGCGTTTCCCCTAACAATTGCGACTCGCTAGGACGGATGCAGTGTTAAAATTGACAGTTGCGACTTACCATGACAGTTGCGTTTTTCTGAAGATTGTTTTTCCAACTGACTTCGTTTTGTTGATTAAGTGTTTTGACGAATACAACACAAAACAAGCACAAAAATCAATGTATTTTCAGTTTGTGATGATAGGACTGTTAAGACCAAAAACATTTACAACCTAGGCTTTGTGGACAATACTTGTTGAGTTCTTACTTGGATTTCTCCAGCTACGCATATTCAAGGCGGATAACTAGTAGCTTGACCCCACTGGCTCCTCTCCACGACACTCACTTATACGGGGCAGCCAAGCTACTGTACCCATGAAACTCCCATGGCATACATCTCATCTCCACACATGAACCGTAAGAATGTAAGACGGCTTCACAGTTATGACCTGCTGCACCAGGAAATAGATGGGATTTTGGCAAATCTACAACAAGGTGTTTAGTAAGGGCATTCCGTTCGTGGGGCACTATTCAACTTCGGCGAGAGACCATTTATGCCCTTCTCGTCTGAATAGTGAGCGTGATTCTTGGGCTTTCCCCAGGATTCCACTTTTATATACCGGCTGGAAGTCGCTTGGCGTCTAGCGTGCTACTGGTCTGAGTCATCTTGGGGTGAGTACTTTTTCCCACCAAGACAGGCCCAAGTTCTAGAGTCAGTAACCGTTTCTCTTACACCTAGGATCACATGACTGCGCAAGGGGAGAGGATACTCCGATATACTGAATCGTGAAGGGTTACAAAAACGTGCTTTCGCACCAAACAAGGCAAACAGTGGTTCTTTTTAATCCAAATGACAATTATCTAACTACCAAACAAAAAACTTATTAAACAAAATCCACAAATTCATTAGGTCCTGCATGCAAAAATGATTAGTAGTTTGTTTTTTGGTGTCTTCGACTTTCGTCCTACAGAAAACAATGGTTTGTGTTTTTATGGTCTTCTATGCTTCGTCCTACAAACACTAAGTTAATCCACCTTAACACAACTATAACCAAACATTAGCGAAAATCAAAATAACCTAAATAACGAGAATGAAAATACGAATGTACGGAAATGACTAAAAAGTGAAAAATTGATTACCAGTCAGATGCGGCGTTTCGAGCCACAGATGCGGCTTGATATTGACAGGTGAATGCAATTTGTGAATTGTTGACAGGCAGATGTGGTGCACAGGTTCACGGATGCAGTGCAGAATGGCAAATGCGTCTCGGAATATGGCAAATGCGGTGCGCGAGGACAGATGCGTCGTTTTTCTAAATAGATGCGGTTTGCCGTACGATAACTTGCATCTGTTCAGAAAAACGACGCATCTGTCACTAAGGCACCGCATTTGCCATATTCTGAGACGCATTTGCCATTTTGCACTGCATCCGTGAACCTGTGCACCGCATCCGCCTGTCAACAATTCACAGAGTTACTTTAAGAAGCAAAGAGTAACAGTGTTGGTCGACTCGGGTAGTACTCATAATTTCATCAACAAAAAGTTGGCTACTTGTCTAAACTATTTTATATATCCAGCTCCAAAGTTTCAGGTCTTGATTGCAGGTTGTAGTACTGTTAGTTGTTATGGCAAATGCCATAGCATTAAATTATCTATGGAAGATTATCATCTTGACTGCCCAATGTATGCTATATCCATGGGTGTAGTAGATATTGTTTTGGGAGTACAATGGGTTACTACATTGGGAACTATTGAGATGAAGTTCCAAGAACTATTCATGAAATTTCAATAAGAAGGAAAGACAATAGAGCTAAGAGGGTTGCAGGCAAAATCTCAATGTAGTCTAGATTGTTGATAGTTCAATGTTGCATTCGGGGCCAAAACATAGTCGAAGTGGATATGTACATTCAATGCAAACCTCAAGGGATAATTTGTATATTTGTAATTCTGTTAGTTTTAGGCTTAGTTAGATCTTTGTAATGTCTTGATTTTTTTTTTTTTTTCAACTGTTCACTTTCACAATGAACAAGCATAAAGCCTTAACATATTTTTGATCACCAAGATCTCAATGTGGGCAAGGTGAGAGCATGTGGTGAAACGGTTAAAATGATATTTTGATAAAATGCTTGTTGGTGGCAAGCCTTACAACTTAATACTGCAACTCTTACAAAATCTGGAAGTAATGAAATGCTTATTTTGGCAGCAAACTTTCTAGATTAATTACGAACTGAAAATACGAAATAATTGAAGTTAGTTTTAGTGGCAAACCTTCTAAAACAAATTACAAAATCTAAATCAGATGGAGAACCGCATAAATTAACATCCAAATATTGGACATGGAATTAACTTACTGATGTCATGGTGGCATAGCCATCTATACTTATAATACTAAAATCAAATGCAAATCTTATATCATTTCTGACCATGAGCAGCACAGAAAATTACAAGAGATACCAAAAGAACAATAATATCACTCAATATGTTTTCCCAATGGGTATCTTCTTCAAGAAGTTAGAATCTTTTGGTTCTCTCTCACTCTTGGCTCTCTTGATGCACTCTTGGTACTACATCAAGTTTCAATTTCAGTACTAGAACCTTGTGTTGCAAAATGCTATGTATGAGCAACATTTTGCATCCGAAGAAGTAGCCAACATTACCTTTTCTAATGAAACCTTGTAAAAAAAGATAGACCACAACAAAGGAATACGTTTTGAGAAAAGTTGAGTCAGCAAACTCAGTTAACCAAGGCTCATGCTACTAAACTTGCTAAATCTGAGCACGAAATGGCACAATTCAGAATCAGAGTGGCAAAGATTCTAGCAGAGAGGGACCATATTCAGGGAAAGTTTTATGAGGCTGTCCATATGGTTTGAGAACTCCCGAGAATGAATAAATCATTGCAAGACACCACCTGAAGTAGCATACAGAGCAGGTCTACAAACTCCAGGCTGTAGTCAAATAATTGTGATCTATTCGGACAACTAGTTTAGGGTCAGCTGGAGTTGATGTACCTCTAGGGATGTCTTCTTCCCTAGCTCTTTCATGATACTCTTTTTTGTTTAGATGCTTTGTTGGGACTTGGCTGGGACTTTTACTTTTCTTTTTTTGAGGGGGAGGGGGAATAAATGCAGATGGCATTTTGTTATTTTGCTATGTTAATACATGTGACGCCAACTTAGTTTATTCTTTTAATTTTTTGCTAAGGTAGTGTAAATTATTGAATGGGTATAAATTCTTAAATCCATTGGTTGAGGCCTGACCAACAAATGTTAGTCATTTAAATAGTTACTCTACCGTTAAGCGAGGGGTGCTAATTTAAACTAGGTCCTTCTTGTACTACTCATTTTGTAATTGCACGCTATCTCTGAAATAAAGCATCAATTGTCATATCCTTGAGCAACTATTCTTGGTATGAATTACTATTCTTGTCTTGTATTTCAAAAGTTTTGTTATGCTTGGCATTTGAAATTGTTGGATGAATATATTGTCTTTCCAATTGTTATACTTATCTCCAAAAGGGACAACTTATAGATCCATAGGAAATCTTCGCAAGATTTTGATAAAGCTCCATGTTGACACGTTTGCCAAGAAACAGGTAGGGAGGGGGTTTGTGGATTGATAAATCATTATGTATATATACATATGTAGTTACCCTCAAAGTTCTTGCTCAAGAATGTAGGGAATAGTAAGCTCTGGCTCAACAATTTGTAGATCAGGGCAAGTTTGTGACACTTTAGTATCTTGTAGTTGAGTAAGTTCCTAAGGTAACATATTTTTTTTGTAACACCCTAACTGATCTACAGCTTAAGAATGGAAACTAACTACCAATTTCAGCTGGAATGTAACTAACTAGTTTTCATGCTAGGGTTTCCTTTGCGATATCGAACAAAAACGATAAACAATTTGAACAATTATATCATAATCAATTCATCAACTAACTTTTAGTTTTCAATTTCAGCTGAAAAGAAAACAATTAATTGTATAGATATAACCAAATTCACAGTAGAACAATAGCTAACTTTTCCTTGCTTTCAAAATGTAAAAGCATTAAATGACAGCTATGAAATAAACATGCTAAAGTATTTATAACTAAAATTAAGAGAGAGAAAGAGTTACAAGAAAGTACAGTTTGAAGGCTTCCTACTGGAATGTTTGAGCAAGACTTTATCATCAAGGGGAAAAGAAATATCATCAAGCGATTTTCCGCCCAATCAAAGACCTATTGATCTCCCGTGTTTCTTCAACTGAAGAAACCCGACCCTTCACAAGGGTAATCAATAAAGGATCACATAATACCATCATGCCATCTGAGCCTGGTGTCAAGAACCTATACTACCTGGTTGATCCTTCACTATAGGGTACTCCTAACTAGAAAGACCATTCTGACCACGGGTATATCTGGTTCTTGATAGCTGACAAATGCTTAATCTAAGCATCGTAACCTTGGCCAAAGATTTTATCAATAATGAGCACGTACCTCGTGCTGTCAGTACTCTCACCGTTGCTTGGCATTTAAATTCTTAACCCAATAAGTTTATAATTTCAAGGACTCATCTTACATCATTTATTTACATTCAGGTGTAGATTCTATTTCAGATTTATAGAGAAAAGAATGAGGTTAGATGGCTCAGTTCAAGATTTCGTTCCTCTATATCAAATGCATTGTGCTCATTCTTTACTTACTAGAGGAAAATAATACTTTGCCTAGATCTCTGTTAAAGATTATCCTTAGTTCAATTTATTTCAACTACTGGCCATGAATAATTTGCAAGGTCTGACCTAGATTCAAAAACCCAAGGATACAAGAAGATTTCGACTCTAGGAACATAGAGAGATAGACACGAATATTTCTTGGGAACTAGATAAGAGGTCACAACAGGGTCGAACAAAAAGAGAGATATTCAATTGGCAGAGTAAAGAAATTACAGAGTATATGATGTTTTAAACACTTAACTTGACATGCTTCAAGATCATATCCATTACTCATTCCGATCCATTCAAAGTAAAGAAAGAGATACAAATAATATACACGATTTAGAGATTCCAAGTCGTTTCAAAACATGCCTGGCTAGACGACTAGAGCTTGATAAATTCTTTACCGACTTTCCACAACAATTCCGAAATCAGCTACAGTGTCAAGAGTTTCTTCGCTGCCTGGAAGAAACGATGGTGACGCACTACACGGGAGTACCGAATGCTTTTATTCACGAAGAACATAGTATGAAATCATCAAATAACCGCTTGGCCAAATTGCCAACAGAGAAGCCAAAGCTAAGAATGCGAATGCCAGACTGATAAGGAAAATAAAGTTTAACGATTATCAATCGATTCCCCAAACAAAGAGAAAAGAGTGCAGCCTTTCCGAAAAGGATGAAGATTGCTGTTCGAATGAGAAAGAAAAATAAGTCTCAGGTGTCTATGGAGAAAGAATGAATAGTAAATGCCAAAGCAAATGCGAAAGAGAGAAGACCCCCCGAAAGAGAGAGAATGCTGATCAGAATGAGTATCCTTTGAGTCTCAAATGAATGCCAAGAGATAGAGATGAATGGCCCCCCTTCCACGAAGCAAAAACAAATGAAGAAGACTAAAACGAGAGTGAGCTTGCGGAATAAGGAGAATTGTCCTGAAACCTCCAATCCAAGAGCATGCGACTACATGCCTACCCTCTTGGATGTTTCATCCAGGAGGCACGATGGGAGGTTGGCGGGGAGTTACCACCTCCCATTACCACCGACGGCTTCCACAATTAAATCGAGCAACTTTTATATTTAAATCGATGGGCTTAAGGTTATAGATATTATTATAAATTTTAATATTTTATAGTCATTTACAATCTCCCGAAGTGCATTCCAAGAGTTGATTTTCACAACTTCAAAAGGAGATTATTGGTAAATAATTTAAGCTGACTTGCTTTACAATTATTTTATTAAATGAGATATGACCAAGGTTACGACTTAAATACAACCATCTTACACTGACTCATGGCTTGATGATAATTTTGATCCTTTATTAACTATGATTCCTCCCTGATGATATTTCCCTTTCCCTCGGGTGTTGACGATCCTACAACCACTTGACAAAAGAATAGGGTTAGACCATTCTTAACATATATATATATATATATACTCATCAACACATTCATTTTCGCATATATATAAAAATCATTCACATTTGCAATTACAACATATAAATTAATTATTCTTTCCCCAATTTCACATTCTCATGAAAAACAGTTAATTACAACTAACATAACAACCATAATTTCATTGCCATAATCATGTTCAAGATAGAGGGGATGTAACATACTTGTCCCCTTAAGAATCATCGTCCCCGATGATTATTTATTTATAAATTCAAGTCTAAAAATAATTATATAGAGTTCTTAATTGTTCCTAAACAAATAAGGGAACTTCTGAAGGATTTCATCATAATCCTCCTAGGTGGCATTTTCCTTTGAGCACTGGTCCCACTGGACCTTGCATTTTACCACCTCACGGTTACGTAAGCGCAACTTACGTACCTTGAGCACTCTGAGTGGCTCCATTGTGATCACCCCAAGATCCCGCACCTGCAAGGAATTCCAGTCAATCATATGGTCAAAGTCTGCATAGTACTTCTTAAGATAGGAGACATGAAATACATTGTGCAATCTGGCGAGAGCCAACGGTAGAGCAATTCTGTATGCTATTGGATTGATAACTTCCAAAACTTCAAAAGGTCCTACATATCTTGGGGCTAGTTTGGAGGTTTTTTCAAATTTGATAGAGCTTTTCTAAGGTTTCACCCACAAGAGAACTTTCTCTTCAACGACAAACTGCCAAGGGCGGGGGGGGGGGGTGCTCGTTTTGCATCAGCGTAGTCTTCTGCCGATCATTAGCTTCCTTCAACCTCTGCCTGATTAACTTAACCTGTTCTTCCATTTCCTAAAGCATTTCGGGTCCTAGAATGATCTTGTCCTCCATTCTGTTCCAACTGATAGGTGTTCGACACTTCCTGCCGTATAGTGCTTCAAAGGGTGCCATTTTGATAGCTGATTGGTATGAATTGTTATAAGCGAATTCTACCAATGGTAGATATTCTTCCCATTTATATTATTGGTCCATGCAGTACATTCTTAGTAGGTCTTCCAAAATCTGATTTACTCTTTCTGTTTGACCATCTGTTTTAGGGTGATAGGCTGTACTTATATTTAGCTAAGTTCCCAAAGCAGAAAATAGAGTCTGCCAAAACCTGGATGTCATTCTAGCATCTCTGTCGGAAATAATCTTTTCCGGTACCCTATGAAGACGAAAGATTTCTTGCACAAGCTTTCGAGCAATCATAGAAGCCCCATTTGTCAGATTCCCAAGTATGAAATGTGCTACTTTAGTGAGGCCATCCACTACTACCAATATAGCATTATGCACGCTCCTCGTCATCGGTAGACCCTGTACAAAATCCATACTGATGATTTGCCATTTCCAGTCTGGTACACTATGGGGTTGTAGCAATCCTGCTAGGTGTTGATGCTCCACCTTAACCTTCTAACATGCAAAACATCCTACAACAATCTGGCTGCATCCTTTTTCATTCCTTTCCAAAAATATAGAGGTCTGACATTGGCCAACATTTTGGTTACCCCTGGATGACTTGAGTACAGTGCTATGTGTACTTCTTTCCATACCTTTTTCCTTAATTCTGAAGAATTTGGTATATACATCCTACCCTTATATCTCAAAAGTCCATCTGTTTCAATCTGGGAACCCTCATATTTAGGTTCCTGATTGTTTGTCCGAAGAGCTTCCCGTACTTGCAAGTAGAATTCATCTTCATTTAATTTGTGTAGTACCTGAGCTCTAAAATTTGAATTGATTGACACCATGGAAGTTATATGTTTCCACCGGCTCAATGCATTGGCTACTTTGTTCTCCTTTCCCTTAATGTAACTGACCTCAAAATCATAATTTGAGATTAACTCCATCCACCTCCTTTGGCGAGCGTTTAAATTGGGCTGTGTGAATATATACTTCAAACCTTGATGATCTGATTTGAGTTCAAAAGTCTTTCCTAACAAGTAATGCCGCCACATTTGTAGGGCATGCACAATAGCTGCTAACTCTAGATCGTGTGGTGCGTAATTCTTCTCATACTACTTCAATTTCCGAGATTCATAAGCCACTACCTTCCCCTCTTGCTTTAGCACTCCGCCCAAACCATCACCAGACGCATTCGTTATAACTGCAAAATGACCATTAGGGTCTGGTACAACCAAAATTGGTGCAGTCGTTAATTTCTCCTTCAATGTATGAAACGCTTCTTGACATTTCTTAGTCCAGTCAAATCTTTTTCCTTTTCTCTGAAGGGAGGTAATGGGGTGGGCGATCCTAGAGAAATTTCTTACAAACTTTTGGTAATACCCTGCCAAACCCATGAAACTTCTAACCTCATGCACATTTTTCGGCACTGGCCATTCCTCTATAGCTTTTATATTTGTTGGATCCACTGCTACGCCTTTAGCTGATATTATATGTCCCAAGTATTGTACCTCCTTTTGGAAGAAGGTCCACTTTGATAATTTCCCATTAAGTTTATTTTTCCTCAACCGTTGAAGAACCACCCGGAGATGCTAAAAATGTTCATCCTCGTTTTTGGAATAGATAAGAATGTCGTCGAGGAAAACCAACACAAACTTGTCCAAACAATCTCGGAAAATACTGTTCATTAGGTTCATGAACACAGCTAGGGCATTGGTGAGTCCAAATGGCAAAACTGTAAATTCATAATGACCATACCTAGTTCTGAAGGCTATTTTATGAATGTCCTCTTCTTTCAATCTTAGTTGATGATATCCTGATCTTAAATCTATCTTGGAAAACACTGCTTCCCCTTTCATTTGATCGAAGAGATCGTCTATTTAGGGCAAGGGGTATTTATTTCTAATGGTGAGCTTGTTCAACATATGATAATCTATGCATAGGCGAAGTGTCCCATCCTTCTTCTTGACAAATATAACCAGTGCTCCCCACGGCGATACTCTAGGTTGAATCAATCCTTTATCTAGTAATTCTTGCAATTGAGCTTTTAGTTCCATTAATTCTATGGTGGTCATATGATACGATGCCTTAGAAACTAGTTCAACCCCCAAAACTAAATCTATAGAGAAATCAAACACCCTTCTGGGTGGTACTCTTGGTATTTCCTCCGGAAACACATCCTGGTATTCCTGAAGGTAGGGATATTTTTTAGCGAAGGTTTCTTCCTTAGAATCAATTTCTATTTCCCCTCCCCTACTCTGTGTGTGCATTAACATATCATCAAAATATATGTTTTCCTTGTATTCCCTAACTTCTTCCATTTTAATTGCAAACATTAGGCATCCTTTCCTTTTATTTCTCTTTAACTGCATGACTAAAATTTGTCGTACCTTAACCTCTTGTTGAACCCCTTGAATTAACACCGGTTTTCTTAGGTCATCCACACACTCCACTGTCTTTGCAAAACAATCGACCTTAGTCTTATGTTCTCTTAACCAATTCATTCCAATGATCACATCATAGGAACCCAGGGGTGCCACGTAATGATTAACCTTTGTGGTGAAGCCTGGAAGTTCTACCCTAGCTTCAAACATACAATGCTCTACCCAAGCTCTCGTCTGATTAGCATATTCAACTATCTATGACTTGGCCATGAACCCGGTTCTTTTAGGAAATCTACCAAGCAACTTAGGGGATATGAAACATTCAGTGGCTCCAATGTCTATTAAAATGGTTATAGGGTTCTTTTAAAGCATACTTGGAGTTTCAATAGGTGTGACTTGATATTCCGCCTGCCTGTTGTCTACTACTGCATGAATTCTCTGCTAGAAGGCCGTCTGTTGAGGCAGTAGAGACTTTCATTGCTGCTGCCCATGCTGATTCTTAGTAGGGCATTGGTTGGCGTAATGTTCTCCTCCACAATTGAAACATCCCCCTGGTGGTCCGTTCTTTTCCGGACCTTTGTTTGAATTAACTTCATCCTTCTTGTTATTGTTATTGCCCTTCTTATCCTTCTTATATTCATATTGATTATTCTTGAAACCCTTTTGAAATTCTGATGTGACTGGTTCCATTTACCTTTGTTACGATTTTTATCGCTGAAAGAATCATCCTTTTTCAACCTCTGCTCTTGCCGCACAACTTTTTCATAAGCTTCATCCATAGTCCAAGGTGCCAAAACATCCACTGGACCCCCTATACGATTGTTCAATCCCATTATGAACTTCCTAACTTGAAAGTTTTCATCCTGCTGATACTAAAGAACATATTTTAACAACCGAGTATACTTCTCCCAATACTCATTGACAATTAAAGGTCCCTGTTTGAGATTTTCGAAGTCCAACTTCTTTTGATCGTAATACAATTGTGGAAGCCATCTCCGACGAAAAATTCTCACAAATTGATCCCAGGTCACTTTTGCTACTGCCAAACCCAATTCAGCCCTTATATTTTCCCACCAAGTGGCGACTTCTCCTGCCAATTGGTAGGCTGCTCATGCTGCTTTGGAATTATCTAAGTAATCCCTTAGCTCAAAATATTTTTCCATTTCAGTTAACCATGCCTTAGCGGCATCTCCTGAAGCGGAGCTCTCAAACTTAGGGGGTTTTATCTTTTTCATGTCCTTAGCAAGTTCATTAGTTAATTGACTTTTCTTGTTTCCCAAGCTCGAAGTTTTTGAATTATCTTCATGTTGATCACTATGAGATTTTGACCTTTCATCTCTCATATCAGATTGCCCTTCTAGTTTCCTTTCTAGGTTGAGTAGCCGAGCCTGAGTTTCAGTCATCAGATTCAGCAATTGTTCTAACTTTGACATAGGATTGTTGTTATCCTGATCCCCTCTGAACCCATTTCTGGAATAATCCATTCCAATGAAGTCCCTGGAGATGTTGGTAGTTCTAATTAGTCTTGGTTTTTAATTTTATTCAATAGTTTACACATCATAGGTTATAGAAGTTTTTCCATTGCAAATAAACAATTAAATATTTTCTAACTCAAGTCAATTGCTATTAGTTTTCAAACAAAATAGCTTACAAAATTTAATATTGATTCAATTTTCAAATTTCTTACAAAATGACTATCACTACCTCTGATAGATTCAATACATGAATGATTCAAAATTTCTATCACTACCTGTGATAGATTTAATACATAAATGGTACAAAACTTCTATCACTACTTGTGATAGATTCAATACAAAAAGATTACAAAATGATTATCACTTCCTGTGATAGGTTCAATTTAAAATATTTAGGCATCATTTTCACTGTTAGTGATGGTTCCTCCTAATCACTAAACTTTGAAAATGGAATAAGCCTATATCTAGCAGTTGGAACTTGATTTTCTTCAGATGTTTTCGATTCGGTCTTGATATTTGAAAGGTTCTCAGTGCTGGTTTTGTTTATTTCAGCAAGTATGGCGGACTTAACAGTTTCCTTCCTAGAGGTAGTCCATTTCCTTCTTTCCTTCCGAAGTCTCTTCAGAGCTTCAACCATTGTTTCCTAATCCAAAGGAAAAGAGCAGCTTGAATAATCATATCTAAGTCTGATTTTCCGCAGTCGGACAAAAACAAGATCCCGAATCTTCTTCCGAGGTGTTTTCCGCATCTTCATCCTGGAAAAACACCGACGGTTGGTTTCAGTTTTCTAAGTTTGCATGATGAGCCCCGAGGTTCAGTGTCGAACCTGGTAGCTCTGATACCATATGTAACACTCTAATTGATCTATTGTTTTAGAATGGAAACTAACTACCAGTTTCAGCTGAAATGTAACTAACTAGTTTTCATGCTAGGGTTTCCTTTGCGATATCGAACAAAAAAAATAAACAATTTGAACAATTACATCATAATCAATTCATCAACTAACTTTCAGTTTTCAATTTCAGCTGAAAAGAAAACAATTAACTGTATACATATAACCAAATTCACAGTAGAACAATAGCTAACTTTTTTTTGCTTTCAAAATGTAAAAGCATTAAATTACAGCTATGAAATAAACATGCTAAAGTATTTATAACTAAAATTAAGAGGGAGAAAGAGTTACAAGAAAGTACAGTCTGAAGGCTTCTTGCTGGAATGTTTGAGCAAGACTTTATCATCAAGGGAAAAAAAAATATCATCAAGGGCTTTTCCGCCCAATCAAAGACCTATTGATCTCCCGTGTTTCTTCAATTGAAGAAACCCGACCCTTCACAAGGGTAATCAATAAAGGATCACATAATACCATCATGCCATCTGAGCCTGGTGTCAAGAACCTATACTACCTGGTTGATCTTTCACTATAGGGTACTCCTAACTAGAAAGACCATTCTGACCACGGGTATATCTGGTTCTTGATAGTTGACAAATGCTTAATCTAAGCATCGTAACCTTGGCCAAGGATTTTATTGAAAGGAAAAATAAATTGAACAAAGGAAATAACTAATCAATGAGCATTGTTTGAAGGAAAAATATTACCAAAGAGAGAGTAGCCAAATCAAGCACCACCACCATCAAGAGGAGACACAAGAATTTGATAAGGGGAAAAAGCAAGAAAAAACCCCAATATTATGAATGGAGGCAAAATGCCTAAGAATGATACAAAGAGAGAGAGAGAGCTTCAACCTTAGCTTGCATGCTTGAATAATAAAGAATGAGAGGAGAGGCACCTCAATAAGTAGAGGTGAGAAGGAAGAGTTAGAATGTAACTCCCAACTCAATGAATGCCACCATTCATCTATGTGTGTGCAAAGTGTCACCTCTTAAGGAGGTGGTTACAAATATTCCTTAATAAAGGAATTAAAAAATAAGTCATCCTCACACATGTGTGAGAAGACAAAAAGACAAAAGACTTGTAGGGATTCCTTTGGAATATTCCTACAAGTTACTAAATAATTACAAATAAAGAATAACCTTTACCAAGTAAAGATTAATCTTCTAACATCCCCCCTTAAGCTTTACTTGGGGAGGTTACATCAAACCCTTCAATGGGTTGTAATCCAAGATTTTTACAATGAAAGAGAAATTTATCTTTACAAAGAGTTTTGGTGAAAAATATCTGCAACTTGATCTTCACCTTTACAATACAAAAGACAAATTTGCTTGTCTTCAATTGTCTCTCTAATGAGATGTTGAAGAGCCATGTGCTTGGTCCTTGCATGAAAAATTTGATTCTTAGCCAAAGTAATAGTCCTTTGATTATCACAATATAAAGGAGTAGGACCCTTTTGAGGTAGACCCAAGTCTTCAAGTAATTTTCTTAACCATAGTGCTTCTTTGGATGCATTAGTACTACCTTTATATCCAGCTTCTGTAGAACAATGAGACTTGATAATAATCACAATATCATTTTCACTATGCTTAACATCACTCATCAAAATGTTAGAACTAGAAGTGATAATTAAATCATCAACATATAAAAATAATAATCACATTTTCACTATGCTTAATATATAAATTTGGATCATTTTTTACTTCTAATGAAACCATGAAATAGAAAGAAAGCATAGCCCAAATTATAAAATGTCTATAGCAATAATAGATCTAGGTTTCCTCTCACTACATCATTGTATTGTAAAGGGAAATTGTATCAAGATTAATAATAAAGGACTTCGAAAAAAAGTCCTAAAGATGGTTTTAAAAAAAAACAAAATGCCTTCAATAAAAGAATGAAACATAAAAGTTTCAAGAACTTGATCCCCATCAATTAAGAAAATAGATCTAAGTTCATCATAAATAAGTAAGTGCATACCATCAAAGTGGATGGAAATATTTTCCATGGGTCCCAAAAAAAAACTCCAAGAGACTTGATAAAATATATGATTCATTATAGATAGGGCTCCCTATGCAACATTACTGCAAATGCGTCTAGCACATATATATAAAGGCTCCATTGAGACTTGATAAAGTGATTAATTTGCAAACAAATATATAGATGGAATAAATCCATCAAGAAGGCAAAATTTACCAATAAGGCACAATATTAGATTAATGAGACACAATAAAATATCAAATTCCCTTTATCAAAACAACATAAATGTAGTTGAGAAGGAAACACTAGGTTTGTTTTAAATATTGTAATAGATCAAAAAGCCACAAGTCAAGCCACCTTAAGTTATAAAAATTAACATTAAGAAAAAATGTGATGGAATAATGAGAATTGCATACTATGAAGTGAAGGATTATTAAGTATAAATAAGACATTAAGATGATATTCATGCATTCATGACTACATGAATATCCCCCTTTCATATTCCAAATATAATTGAATAAAACAAGTACACTATTATTGGGTTGATCAAGTCCAATAATAAAGTATTTGTGAAGTTATTTAAAAACCAACTTTTTATGTGAAGTAACATGTTGAGATGCACCTGAATCAATAACCCATTCAAAAAGGTTTAGAAACATTAAAACTACATGTAAAAGCACGTCTGGATTGATTACCATTGTTATGAAACTGTTGATTATTTTGATTCATAGGCTTTTTCTCATTTTCCTTTTTAAAACAAGTATTTTGCCAATGACCATCCTTATTACAATAAGTGCAATGTGGTCTCTTAGAAGAGTTAAACTCTCCATGATCATTGCCATTATTATAATGGGATTTAGAATTATAATGTTGTTGTTTAGAATGAGGTTTAAATTTTTGCTTATGATTAGACAAAAAAGCATGTTCATTAGACTTAAAAGTACCAAACTGAATTAACTTAGCCTCTTCTTGCCTTAATAAATCACGAAAAATATCATAAGTTAATTGAGTAGCTAAAGAAGGAATAGCTAATTGAGCATGAATATTAGTAATGAATTGTTGAAATTGCCTAGGAAGACACTTTTTAAGAATAAGATGAATTAATCTAAGATTATCTAATTTTACTCCTAAACCATGCAATTGACTATTTAAATCATCAAATTTCAATAAAAATTCATCCATAGATTTAAAATCAGAATACCTTAAATCTTCAAGTTGATCTTGAAGTTGAATTTTTCTAGATTCATTTGAACTATCATAAATAGTCTTGAGTTTGTCCCATGCTTCATAGGCTGTTGTGCATGTCCCAATGTGAACATAAAGTTCAAGTGACATGGAGATACCTATGAGGCCAAGGGCTTCCTCATTTTTAAGATTCCATTTTTCGATTTCATCTTTAGATGCAGACGAACCTGGTTTAGATTTAGGATCTGTAGCTACATCTAAAAGATGTTTAAATCGAAAAATGAAAGAAATGTGAGTCTTCCAAGAATGATAGTTAGAAGAATTCAATTTAATTTTTGGAATTAAAGTAGACATTGTAAAATATTGAAATGCACAAAAAAAACTAGCCTTCTTTAATATCAAAATAAATTACTTAGAACAAATAAACCCCTTTAGATAAAATTTCAAAAAAAATAATCACCTCTAGTAGTGCTTACCTAAAAAATAAATAAATAAATATTTTAATAAACCTTAAATTTAATTAAAAATTTAATTTAAAACTTTAAAGCCTTTATTAAAAATCTTAATATAAAAAAACTTTAGAAAACCTTTATAAAAGATAATACGTTGGTAAAGGAGTAAGTTCCCTTTTTAAGATTAAACTTCTCTCATATGAAAACTTAGACTAATTAAAGGCCTAGATTCGAAAGAGTAAAAAAGGAGTGCATAGGTCTTTAAGATTTAAAGTAACTTTTAAAACATAACAAATGCAGAAATAAGCTGCGCGTAAGAGAAATTTGAATGTAGAATAAAAAGAGATTTGGGCGGGCAAAAGAAAGAACAAAACGCAGGGAGAGGCGACGAAGAAATGAGCCACTGCAGGAGGCGCCCTCAGATAGGGTTATTTAAGATTTGTAAAGGCCAAATCTGGAAGAGGAGACCCTGGGAGGCGATGGCTTTAGCAGAGAGACAAGAGCCCAAAGAGAAAAAAATAGGGTTTAGATTAGTTAAAGGATTTATTTTATTTTAGAAACTTTGATTTTTTTTTAGAATTTTTTATTTGAAGGTTTTTTTTCTCAAATGAATCAAAATGAGGGTTTTGACAAAAGAGAAGATTTTATTTTTATTTATTCATTTCTAAACTAGAATAAGGGTTAAAGCCCTTGATTTTTTTTAAGAATTTTTTTTTTTTAACAGATTTAAAAAAAAGATGGCTGTTTATTTTAAAAAAATTCTGAACTAGAGCTAGATGTCTAAAAAAAATTGATTTTTTTTACAAAATACAAAATAAAGTGTTATTTTTACAGATTTGTACAAAACTAATGATTTTTAAGAAATGAAAATTATAACATGCAAATAATGGATTTTTTAAAAAGCTTCAACTATAACCCTTTATTTGAGGGTTTCTGAAAAATTGCAAAAGATTAAATATGCATGCAAAACAAATAGATCTGAAAAATAAAAAACTTAGAAATCTTTAAATAAAGAATTCTGCACAAGGGTTAGAAAGAAAAAATATTAAACAAGAAACAAGATTAAGCTTTTAGCTCTTCTCCTCTTCTCTTAGAGTGTCTCCAATGGTGTGCTTTTTAAATCTGGTAAACCTTCAACAATGTAGCTCACAAAAGATTAGTAATACCAAGCTCTGATACCATGAAAGGAAAAATAAATTGAACAAAGGAAATAACTAATCAATGGGCATTGTTTGAAGGAAAAATATTACCAAAGAGAGAGTAGCCAAATCAAGCACCACCACCATCAAGAGGAGACACAAGAATTTGATAAGGGGAAAAAGCAAGAAAAAACCCCAATATTATGAATGGAGGCAAAATGCCTAAGAATGATACAAAGAGAGAGAGAGAGCTTCAACCTTAGCTTGCATGCTTGAATAATAAAAAATGAGAGGAGAGGCACCTCAATAAGTAGAGGTGAGAAGGAAGAGTTAGAATGTAACTCCCAACTCAATGAATGCCACCATTCATCTATGTGTGTGCAAAGTGTCACCTCTTAAGGAGGTGGTTACAAATATTCCTTAATAAAGGAATTAAAAAATAAGTCATCCTCACACATGTGTGAGAAGACAAAAAGACAAAAGACTTGTAGGGATTCCTTTGGAATATTCCTACAAGTTACTAAATAATTACAAATAAAGAATAACCTTTACCAAGTAAAGATTAATCTTCTAACATTTATCAATAATGAGTACGTACCTCGTGCTATCAGTACTCTTACCCTTGCTCGGCATTTAAATTCTTAACCCAATAAGTTTATAACTTCAAGGACTCATCTTACATCATTTATTTACATTCAGGTGTAGATTCTATTTCAGATTTATAGAGAAAAGAATGAGGTTAGATGGCTCAGTTCAAGATTTCGTTCCTCTATATCAAATGCATTGTGCTCATTCTTTACTTACTAGAGGAAAATAATACTTTGCCTAGATCTCTGTTAAAGATTATCCTTAGTTCAATTTATTTCAACTACTGGCCATGAATAATTTGCAAGGTCTGACCTAGATTCAAAAACCCAAGGATACAAGAAGATTTCGACTCTAGGAACATAGAGAGATAGACACGAATATTTCTTGGGAACTAGATAAGAGGTCACAGTAGGGTCGAACAAAAAGAGAGATATTCAATTGGCAGAGTAAAGAAATTACAGAGTATATGATGTTTTAAACACTTAACTTGACATGCTTCAAGATCATATCCATTACTCATTCCAATCCATTCAAAGTAAAGAAAGAGATACAAATAATATACACGATTTAGAGATTCCAAGTCGTTTCAAAACATGCCTGGCTAGACGACTAGAGCTTGATAAATTCTTTACCGACTTTCCACAACAATTCCGAAATCAGCTACAGTGTCAAGAGTTTCTTCGCTGCCTGGAAGAAATGATGGTGACACACTACACGGGAGTACTGAATGCTTTTATTCGCGAAGAACATAGTATGAAATCATCAAATAACCGCTCGGCCAAATTGCCAACAGAGAAGCCAAAGCTGAGAATGCGAATGCCAGACCGATAAGGAAAATAAAGTTTAACGATTATCAAATCGATTCCCCAAACAGAGAGAAAAGAGTGCAGCCTTTCGGAAAAGGATGAAGATTGCTGTTCGAATGAGAAAGAAAAATAAGTCTCAAGTGTTTGCGGAGAAAGAATGAATGGTAAAAGCCAAAGCAAATGCGAAAGAGAGAGAATGCTGATCAGAATGAGTATCCTTTGAGTCTCAAATGAATGCCAAGAGATAGAGATGAATGCACCCCTTTCCCCCAAGCAAAAATGGATGAAGAAGAATGAAATGGGAGTGAGCTTGCAGAATAAGGAAAATTGTCTTGAAACCTCCAATCCAAGAGCATACGATTACATGCCTACCCTCTTGGACGTTTCATCCAGGAGGCATGATGGGAGGTTGGCGGGGAGTTACCGCCTCCCATTACCACCGATGGCTTGCACAATTAAATCTAGCAACTTTTATATTTAAATCGATGGGCTTAAGGTTATAGATATTATTATAAATTTTAATATTTTATAGTCATTTACAATCTCCTAAAGTGCATTCCAAGAGTTGATTTTCACGACTTCAAAAGGAGATTATTGGTAAATAATTTAATTTGACTTGCTTTACAATTATTTTATTAAATGAGATGTGACCAAGGTTACGACCTAAATACAACCATCTTACACTGACTCATGGCTTGATGATAATTTTGATCCTTTATTAACTATGACCCCTCCCTGATGATATTTCCCTTTCCCTCGAGTGTTGATGATTCTGCAACCAGTTGACAAAAGAATAGGGTTAGACCTTTCTTGACCTATATATATATATATATTTTTTTTTTTTTAAAAAAAAAAAAAAAATATATACTCATCAACACATTCATTTTCGCATATATAAGAAAATTCATTCACATTTGTAGTTACAACAAATAACTTAATTATTCTTCCCCAATTTCACATTCTCATGAAAAACAGTTAATCACAACTAACATAACAACCATAATTTCATTGCCATAATTATGTTCAAGATAGAGAGAATGTAACATTTTTCTGGCTTTTGATTTCATTTTGTCAACACAAAATATTCTAGTATCTAGGATACATGAGTATCAACAAATGATTTTGTGAATGATAATGAAGATTAAAGGCCATAGTCAAATGGAGTGTGCAATTGACTCTGTGCAGAAAGTTGGATTATGTTTGCTGCTCTGTCTGATAAATTAAATACATGAATTAATAATGGAGATGATAATGCATACCAGATAGATGTGTAAACCATATCTTTATTCACCGATGAATTTATTACAGAAAAGGACCAAAGGTGGTCAGCCAAGGATCATAGTCGATCTAATGAGATCATACTCCTCTCCTTGATGATACATAATGTACTTAAAGGATCTAATGGTTGCCAAGAAGAACACAACCATCAACCAACCGATGCTTATAACTACCCACAATCGACAACCAATTAATACATAGTCGATTAACCAATATTAACAAAGCATAATAATAGACATTGTACACCGACTACATCATCCCCCCTAAAAGAAATAGTGGTCTTCTGGATGACAAGTAAGCATCAAGTAGCATTAGGGAAGACTTGCCAAATTGATGATGAGAGTGTAGACAAGGACTTGTAGACAAATTTTGTAGTGTATTTTGCAAACATGGACTTGGAGTGTATTGGGCAATGCAAATGAATGTGATGGGGGTCTCGGGGCAATGCCACCAGCGGGTTTGAGGGGCAATGCCCTTGGTGCATTCTCTTTATTGTTTGCAACCTTTGGCATATCATTTGGGAGAGTGCTCACCATGTAATGTGAAGCTGAGACCTATGGTATAGCTATGACCTTACTGTACGGTGTATGAAAGCAGTGGTCGTACGTTGATATGATGATATGCTTTGAAAAATTGCTAGGGTCGTACAACTCGATAAATTTCTTTATTATCGACCCCTTTATAACTTGTAAAATTTAATTTTTTAGTATTAAATTTTTGCATTTCCGATTTGACTTGACCAATATCTATATGCTCCAAATTAAATATCTTTCTCTTAGTACTCTAAGATGTATCATTTGTTATTTTGCATTCTTCTACAATGTCGGATACCTTTGTTGCAACTGTCATCTTTTGCCAACCATGGACTGCATCTCGTGAACATATACTATCCAACTTTCCAAATCTGTTTTACATTGGTTGCACTTCACCGAGAGTCGTAGCTTCGAGAAAATTACAAATCGATGGAAATAGCTCATAGTCCTCCATTTGCAAGTGAAATAGGCCACAAAGAGAATTTGTTTCATCGTTCGAACACGATTGTAACTCCAAAATTTCTTCATCCTATGGTTCCATTGGACTTTGACTCTATCCATTTTTCTCTAGAGTTTGAATCTGACGAATCTGAGGAGGCTGCTTTCTCACTGATTGCTTGGTTTTTTAAATCAATTATATACTTCTGATCCTTATTCTCAATGCAGATTGTATTCTTTTTCTAGTTGTGATCGACTTTGGCTGCCACTAGCCAAACATGGCCTAACAATGCACCATACGCTTTCCTTCTTAGTATTGCTATTTTTAGTAACTTACTATTTTTAGTAAGTTCTAGTGTGATTTAGTTTGAGCTAGTTTGGAGTGTTAGTGTTTTGTAGCGGCGGGAGATATTTTCTCTTAAATATAATTAACTCAAGGCAGGTTGGCCTTTGCATTATAAACATATATTGTATCTTTCTAGGTCAGCCCTAGAAGAAAGGTCACCTAACTTGCTATATAAAGGAGAAGGTATCTCCACATTAAGGAATCAATCCACTCTATTCCAATTCAAATTTCTTCAGTAGCAGGTTTGCCCTTCAAGAGCAGCAGATTCGAGTCAAGAAGAAGAGTTAGATATTTTGTGTATTCAAAGAAATTGTACTACATACAAGTGTAGATCCATTGTATTGTATTCGGCCTTTCTAGGGCCTGATTTTGAGTGCTATTCTTGCACTTATTATTTTGATTTATGAGAGAACATCTTGTTGGGTTTTTCTCCCTGGAGTAGGAGGGTTTTCCCAGAGTAAATTACTGTGTTCATTGTTGTGTTTTCTGCTTATTGCATTTCTGATCCTAAAAATAACATGGTATTAGAGCGGGTTCAAGAAATCCGATCAGATTTGACTAGGCAAAAATTGCAGGCTGTGGGAAATCGAACTTTGTTTGGGAGGACAATTTCTTATTGCAAAATTTTGAAGATAGATTGCAATCATTACAGAAATCGATTGAAATCAATTTCTCTTGTTAAAATCGTATTTCATCAGAGATATCCAGGTCATAGCTTTTGGTAAAGCACCCAGCTCGATTGTGGCTTGTTAGAGATGAAAGTAAGACAAAACTGAAGATTGCGATTTGTGAAGCCAACTGTAAAGACAAAAGTTTGGAATTCTAAAGAATTCGATCTCAACATAATTCCGCCACTTGTAGGAGATTTGCGAACCAGACTCAAGGAGTCGCTTCGGTAAAAAGAAGAATTTTGTCTACCATCTGAACAAGAGACAAGACGACAAGGAGATATGCGAATATAATATTATTGCTACTATTTGAGATTGCCGGCAGGAAGTCTTAGACAAAGACGCGCTAGAAGTCAAAACTTATTAGTAGCTTCTCAAGTCAAGTCTGATCGATTCTTTCATTCTGAGTTTAGTGGCTGCATGTATTAAGATAGTTGGTCTAGTCGCTGGGTTCAAGCAATCCATTGGAATGTAGTCTCGTATACTCTGAGTCCAACATTTATTCGAATTGAATATAGAAGCAAGTTGAGTAACAGTGTAGAGATAGTTATTCATCGAGCACTCTATACTTTCTGTATCGGCTCATTCTTGGGAAATCGTCGGCAACAATCATGATCGCATATTGGTGAATGCAAGAATTTTGTCAGCACATGTTCCACCCTGTTCAATTTGAGTGTGAGCCTTTTGGCTGGAGCTTCAAGTGAAGATTTTGAAGTAGTCGGGTTCTGAAGTCGTCTGAAGTTTACATCGAAAAAGATTATCCTTGAAGTCGATGCTTGTCTCTGCCGCCATGAGTTTCTTCTAAGAGCCGTGGTTTACAAACTGGCGACATCGGGCATATTGTGATTGGGCACTCAACGACAATATAGATCTTCACTGCTAGATGAATTGCTGACTATCCTACTCAATAAAGAGATAAGTATTTTATGTTTGTACCTTTGAATAAAATGAAATCGCATTCTTCTTGGCTGAAATTCAGTTTCTATTCTTTCTCCTAAAAGTTTGGTGAGTTGTGCAGAGAGGATCTGACATTGATTATTTGTGGGCAGCTAATTTTATGTTGATTATGGCTAAGTTGTGTGATTTTTAGCAGAGGTTGTGGTTTCTTTTGAGTAGTGATCGCTGGCATGAAATCTTTTGGAGATACCATTCATTCATTGCAAGTTGTTTCATGCTAGTTGTGAAGATTTCTGAGTGTGGCTTTGACATGAAAGGATAACTGCAATTTCTTTTGGTATTCTGAATAAAGATTGGAGCTATCTCTATAGAAATGTTTTTGTGGTATTCAAGGTTATTATAGACCTAGTAATTACTTTGGTGCTCAAAAGGTTGTGATTGGTTGGTCGCATCGATACCATTCTCTATGTGCATAGACTGTGATGGTGTCTTGATTCAATGAGAGGCCTGGTTCTATATTGAATATGTTGGCTGCATAATGTGTCTTGGAAAAATTGAGTTGAGCAGATTGCCTTTGTAATCTGTAGTGCTGTGATTAGCATTTCCAAGAGCAGAAATTGAGTGAAGACGAAAGAAAGATATATTAGAATCGACAAAGATAAGTTCTATTATTTCTTCAATTGTTCTATCTAATGATATTTGCTATATGTCTACATTCTTCATTTGTATCAGGGGTAGTTTGATTTTATGAACTATTATTAATCTCTTTAAAATGCAAGATGAATCGAGGAGCAAAAGGATGATGGATTAATTATTAGAGATTGCATAAGGAATTCAAAGGGAGGAAGAGCTTGAGGCATCCGGTGAGGAAGTCATGCCGGCTGGAGAAATGAACAAACATGAAGACATAGCTTGCAGCCATGAGATTGAGTTGGTGGCACATAACTTCACTGGAGACATCTCTTGAGGGCACAAGGTTGGGTCAGCCTTGGATGGAGAGTTTGCATCAGCAAAGAAGATTGAAAAGGATGAAGACACTAAACAACGGTACAACAAAAATCCCGTCCTCTTGATTTGGAATAGCAGTCTATGGTTCTTGCATGGTCAACTATTGGCAGCCCTAGAAAGAATTGTGGAAAACAGTGAGGTTCCTATCAAAGATCATTGGAGAAGACATGCTAATGGCTATTGGATTGAGAGTTGTGAAAGCAAAACAGTTTTCAGTTCCTTGCGAGTTGGGTAAAACAGTGACATGTCCGGGAAGAGGACTAAGGTTTTGAGATCCATCAATGGAGGGGAGTTCACTTCTAGAGGATTTTTGTAATCTCTGTATTGAGGCAGGGATCAAGAGGGAGTTTTGTGTTCAACAAAATGAAGTCCTATGTCTCGAGGAACTAGAGTAACTGACTGAGAAGAAGTGAAGGTGTCAACTAAGTGGGTCGCAGTGTTGCAAGGCCAGGTGCTAAGTCCTTGGAAGACCTATTCAGCTGCAAAGAACGGAATTGCACAAGGCATTCAACCTTATTTTGACATTGGTAGCACCACACACCTATTAAGAATAGGGTGATCTGGGATGAGGTCGAGGAGGACAGTTCTGGACTCTCGCAAGTCAGTAGTGCTGGAGGTGTGCTTTGGAAACTGTTCCTCTAAGGCAAGCATTGCAGGCAATCTTGGACGTGGAGGTCGATGCGGGTACTTGGAGCTCCAAAGGGAGTCACATCATCATGAAGATTTGTTGTAGTGTATATTTCTCTGAGACAGAGAAATATGAGGTGAAAGCCCTTGTAGTGTATATTTCTTTGAGACGGAGAAATATCAGGTGAAAGCCCTTGTAGTGTATATTTCTCTGAGATTGAGAAATATGAGGTGCAAGCCCTTGCACATCTCTAAGACTGAGATGTGTCTTTTCCACAAATGGGTGGAGCCATTGTGGACGTCATGTTGAGAGACTCCATGACAAGGATATTTTGTACATCTCTGAGACTTGTTGTGACCTTTTCACACATCATCCCATGCCAGATGGGGACCCCCTAATTTTTGCTCCATTTTGGTCTTTTGGCTTTGGTTTTGGGTTGTTTTGCGTCTCTCTCTCTCTCTGATCTTTCTGTCCTTCCGGGGATGTCCCATCATTTGACCTAAGTTGAAATTTGAGCTAAGTCTATGAAATTAGGGTTTTCATCCTTCAGGCTTGTTTGAGGTCAAATAGAGTTATCAAAGTGAAATCTGAGCTTAACATTGCTATCAGGAGGCCTCCAGTAGGTTCCCATCAAATTCTCACTAAATTCTAACAACTTACTATTTATAGTAAGTACTCAGTCCGGGACCTTTTTATCAGGATTTCGGAATTCTGATTGCATCAACACTTCCAGGTAACTTCAAGGTGCCTGCACATAAAATTTGAACGGATTCTGACAACTTGCTATTTTTAGCAGTTTAGGCTTCATGAGCCATTTTCAGAGTGCACATGTACGATTCTTCAATGCATGTCTGGAGAATCCTTCTAGGTTTTTTAAAACCTTCTTGATGATATAACATGCAAACCGAGATGAGGACTTTCAGCAGTTCAGCCTTCAGAGGCTATTTTTAGGGTTTGCATACAGAGTTTTTCAATGCATGTCAAGATACTCCTTATGGGTTTTTCGAGAGCTTCGCAACAACGTGGCATGCAAGCAGAGTTGATCACATTTCAGAAACTTACTATTTTTAGCCAGTGCACGCATGCAGACCAGTTTTCTGGGTTTTTCTAGGTTTTTTGAGATCCCATGAGCAGTTTGACATGCAAACTCATTCAACATCAGATTGATCGCTTTTCAGACACTTGCTATAAATAGCAGGTTCACTCTGGCAGCCACTTGACACTTCAGTTCAGCAAGCAAAATGGCATGCAACAGAAATCAAGTCAAACGGAGACTGTTCAGGGCACATGCAAGTCAGATTACGGTTTCCAGCTTCGATGCCTAAAAAGTAGGGTAAAAAGCCAGAATTTTGAAAAATGAAGATATCCCATCACGATCATTATCCTTCAGGCAATTCATTGGTAAAATTTGGGCACAATCTGAGCACTTACTATTTATAGTAAGTCGTCTCCAAAATAGGGCTATAAATAGCAGGTCAGCATGAAGGGTAGATGTAAACAGGTTAACCAGGCAACGAGGATCACATGGTGAAAATTTCAGGCTAAACGGAGCGACAGAAGTTGAGTAATCAAGGGTTTACTAAAAATAGCAGGCGGGCTAAAAATAGAAGATGAGCTTGGGCAACAGGTATAAACAGGGTAGCGAGGCCACAAGGGGCATATCATGCCAGCTCCAAAGTCAGAATGGGTGGAAGCCATGAGGAGTCACACTTCTCCAAAATTTGCTAAAAATGGAGTGGCAAGAGGTAGTTGAGGCATTGAAAATTTCCAAGTTGAAACTGGCAGGAGGATGGGTGAAATCCGCCCAGCAAGAGAAATGATGATAAATTTTTTTAAAGTGTTGAAGTTTCTCTAGCACATGCTAAATGTGCCCTTGGCAAGTTGAATAAAGTTTGGAAATATTTTTCTAAGGCAAGGAAAACCCCCCTTCACCTCTCAAATGCGCCCAAGGCAATGTGGTGTTTGAAAAAATATATTTTAAGTATTTGCAAATTCCTTCACACCCCCCTAAATGCGCCCAAAGTTGAGGTGGAGACACAAAAATTTCTAGGCGTGAAAAATGGAAGTAGCATGTGTGAAATGCGCCAAGGCATGGAAAAGCACAAAAAAGTTTATAAGGCGTGGATTTCCTCCACCACCCTCAAATGCACCCAAGACATAAAAAGTTCCCTTCACATAGCAAATGTGCCCTCATGGGAGATGTTTGTAAGAAAAGTTTCTAAGTATAAAAAATTCTTCCTCCCTATGTGATATGTGCCCATCATGATGAAAGGATGTTAAAAATATTTCTAAGGCATTGAAATTCCTTGAGAACCCCTCAAATGTGCCCGAGGTAAAAGGGGCTTGGCCATGAAATATTCTAAGGCATGGGAATTTCCCTCACCACACATGAAATGCGCCCAAGATTGAAAGTGGAAGTGCATGCGTCAAAATGCGCCCTTAAGGTGTAGACAAGTAAAATGTTGAAGACAATTCTAAGTGCGAAGTGGAAGCTCCCCCTCTAGAATGCGCCCTCAAGAAGGAAGGGACTTAGAATTTTGCTAAGTCACAAAAAAAAAAAAAATTGCAGCTGCATGCTCCAAATGCGCCCAGAGAAGAACAAAGAAGTATGAAGGCAAAACTTAGGATATTTTCTAAGTATGAGAAATATGAAGGTTACAAGGAAGAAACGCGCTCAAGAGTTAAAACAATAGGAAGGTTGAACGAGGAAAGATCACATTGGTCCAGTCGTTATTTGTTTTATGCTTGCCCCTCTTCCTAGCGCAACAAAATTGGCGGAGAAGAACAGTGGGAACACGTTTCTGGACGAGAATCTTCTAGAGGATAGTGGGCATTAATTGCTCATAGTGGTTCCTGCAGAAGAGTGGAGAATCTTCTGCTCATTTATTACCCCACTCCTCTTTGTGGCAGTTTTTAGGGCAAAAACCCTAATTAGGGCATATGTGGCTCAATCTGAGCCCTTTATTGTAATTCAATCTAGGCCGTCCGTCGGACTAGGCCAACTATAAAAGGGGTATACCCCCTCATTTGTAATCGATTAGATTTTAGATCAAGAGTTGAATCAGAGCTAGATAGAATCGGAGATAGAAGTTAGAGAGTAGAGCTAGGAGTTAGCTTAGATTGAAAAGGAAAGAAAAACTTTCCCTTTGAAGGTTTTTGTAAAAGGTTGTTGTGTAAGACTCATAATATAAAGATTTTCATTGATTGGTGATTCTTTCTTTCGTTGTGAGAAGTTGACAAGACTTTTTCGTCTTTCCAATTCAAGTAGATTAGAGTAAAGTAGACTTTGTTTATGCAAGTAGTTGTTAATTGTGGTGTGGCGTTTGGTTTGGACAAGTCTTCCTCTATCCATACCACTAGCGGACTTGCTGATGGTAAGTCTGCCCTGCGTGGTCAACTGGAATATTAGTACTTAACTTCGGTTGTGATTCGTGTGTTCACTTGCTTCGTTGTGATGGGGTGCGTGTATTGAATCATAATTTGAATATCTTACTCATCCTTTGAAGATTGCACCAACTTTGTCAGAGTTGTCCGAAGGGGAGGCGAAACAAAGTTTGGTTTGAAGATTGTCAAAGTCAGTCCTTGCATTCCACCCTTTAGAAGTAGATTGTAGAATCCCTACCCCCCTTATCCTTTTAAATTCAGCATTTCCCTGTTAGTTTAGAAATCAGAGCATTACAGTCAAATCTTTCATCTGCTTAACGAAATTGAACGATTACGTAAGTCCCCTTGGAATACCCAACATATTCACATCAACCAACTGAGTCTATTTGCAATAAAAGGAACCTTGGAGTTGAACGCATGAACTTTCACGCAATCTTAGCATGCAGAATACTTTGATCAAGAGAGAATAGAGTGACCGTTGGACATTTTATTTTGTGTTGGTGTTGTCATAAAACACACGTCAACAAGACTGAGATGTGTTTTTCCATAGATGGGTGTAGCCATTGTGGACGTCATGTTGAGAGACTCCGTGATGAGGATATTTTTTTTTGTACATCTCTGAGATTGAGATGTGCTGTTTTCACAAATGGATATAGGCATTGTGGACGTCATGTTGAGAGACTCCATGACGAGGATATTTGAAAATACCTCCCTAGCTAAGAGGGAGTGTTAGTGTTTTGTAGCGGTGGGAGATATTTTCTCTTAAAAATAATTAACTTGAGGTAGGTCGGACTTTGCATTATAAACATATATTGTATCTTTCTAGGTCGGCCCTAGAAGAAAGGTCACCTAACTTGCTATATAAAGGAGAAGGTGTCTCCACATTAAGGAATCAATCCACTCCATTCCAATTCGAATTTCTTCAGCAGCAGGTTTGCACTTCAAGAGCAGCAGATTCGACTCAAGAAAAAGAGTTAGATATTTTGTGTATTCAAAGAAATTGCACTACATACAAGTGCAGATCCATTGTATTGTATTCGGCCTTTCTAGGGTCTGATTTTGAGTGCTATTCCTGCACTTATTATTTTGATTTATGAGAGAATATCTTGTTGGGGTTTTTCTCCCCCGAGTAGGAGGGTTTTCTTAGGGTAAATTATTGTGTTCATTGTTGTGTTTTTTGCTTATTGCATTTCTGATCCTAAAAAATAACATGGAGATTTGACTCACTATTTTTAACAATTTGCTATTTTTAGTAAGTGCTATTTTGAGCACCTGGTCGTGGCCTCTCTCCTCCAACAGTTTAGTGTAGTGGTTTGCAGTTTCAACATTGGTGAGTTCAAATGTTTTTGGAGTAATATTTATTTTCCATTTACTTGAGTCTTCTAAAAAGGCAACTTTATGAGTTAAGTAAAAATCATTTGTGACCCCTTGTGCTCAACGCCTAGGCAACGATCACTTATGTTGTTTTTAAAAGGCAAATGTTTATTCCTAAGGTGGACGCCTAGTTGAGGAGATAAATGAAAATAAAGTTAAATTAAATATTTCTCTTGGAGATGGGGCATCTCCTTTTTGGAGAGAAAGGAGTTTAAATTTGAGTGCCCTAATTTCTATATAAGCTCACCTTGTGCTCTCATTTTGGTTATGTTAAATGAAGATAACGAAGTGCTGTCAAATTTGGGATTGAATCCTTCAAGGGCTTTGAGGATGAAAACCCTCAAGGTTACTCTAGTTTCGGAGTTGAGAGATATTCCCTAGCTGGACATTGGAGTGGCTTCACTGTAGGAGTCGCCATTGGAGCTTGGTGAAGATTTCAGTTTGTTTCCATAATGATTTGCTTTGATGTTTTCTAGTAGATACATATTTTGGTGTTGTTACTGATTTTGCAGAGCTTTTGGGAGTGATTTGGAGTGGATTTCCTTAGTTTCATGCTTGCTGGTTGTACCATTTCTTGCCTAGGCCGTACCACATTCTTATTGCTGCAGAATGAAGTGTTGAAGAGCTTGTTTTGGGTATTGGTTTGATATTTCCCTTGGCATTGGGCGATCCCTTTTGCAAAGTTGCAGATTTTTTGGTGAAGGAATGGATTTTAAGGAGCTGGTCACCCCTTTCAGCAGGTCGTACAGTTTGGGCCTGAAGTGTTTTGGCTTGTGGGGTTATTTGCCCTTCTTTGTCATTCTTTGGTGTTTGGGTCACATTCTTGGGTGGCATACCGCTTTGGAGCTTGCTGTTTTAGTGTGTTTCAGACTTGCAACTTTCATATCAGACCACTACCACAGTATATCAGACCTGATACAACTTCATTCAGTCATGTTTTGTGAAGAATATTTACTAATATGTTGCAGAGTTAGTTTATTTGGTTGGTGTGGTTTCATGTGGGATTGTTCATTTCATGTTTTTAGCCATAGTTTGTAGCTGCATAGAAGACTGTGTAATTGTTAGTATCATTTGTACTGAGCTGTCATTGTAACGCTGATTTGGTAGTACCATTCAGTGATTTAGCTCTGATTTGGTTTGATGCTAACCCCACTAAATAAGTGGCATCTCTATTTTCCCACTAAATAAGTGGTGTGATTTCATATTCCACTGAAGAAGTGGCTGCTAGTATTTACCCCACTGCAAAGTGGTCTTTACTACACTCATCACTGAAAAGTGGAAGAGTTCTTTACTTTCAGTTGTAACCATTGCACAAGTAGTTTCTTTCAGTACTACTCACCCCACTGAACATGGGGTTTCTTTCTAGCATTGCAATGTAAACCTTGCCAACGTATGCTCTCACCTTGCCCACAATAGGATTTGGGTGATCAAAAAGTTGGAAGGTAGTTGATTTACAGTTGCTTATCTTGATTATATTTCTAATGCTAACAAGTTGCAAAACTTGAAAAATTTGGGGTGGTTTATTACAATCTTAATGGTACACACGATTGTCCATCGGCAAGGTTGGCAGTTTCTTCCTCACCTTCCCTTTCATCCAACTGTAAACTTTCTTTGTCACTTGATGATGCTTCTTTGTCTGTCAATGATGATCTGTACGGTTCTCTGGCAGTGTTCTCTCCTTCACTTTCCTCTTCGTCTGACATTGATGGTGCAGACGGTTCTTTGTTTTGGTTGGCAAGATTGGTGAGATATACTTTGATGCCTTGAGAAGAAAAGAAGATGAGGTGGATAAGCTTTGTGAGGAGTTGAGCATGGCACACTCTTCATCATACACAACACAATTTCAGACTTCTATGTCAGCCACATCCCATGAAAACCAATGCAACATGAAGATGACAAAAAGTGGAGATATGGAGGAAGGACTTGAAGTGTCCTATGATGAAGTCATGAAGGTAGAAGAGACACATACACATGAAGATTCAGCTTGCAGCCATGTGACAGAGTTTGTGGACCAGCACTTGTTGATAATAAGATCCATCCACTCATGGAAAGAGAGATGATTGAGATTGAGGAAGACATCACACTTGGGCATGAGGTAAGGACTGATTTTTTGATGTATGACAGCAGTCCCTTAGCTTCATATCATCATGATATAACAGCCAAGAGGATCAGCCTTAAGACTTGTGATTTCCATCATAAGACTCATGTTAGATTGACACTTGATGCAACAAGGAGGAAAAAAATGTTTGAGGTGAATGAAGACACTATGGAAAGGTATGACAGCTGTTCTGATTTTCTGATTTGGAACAACAGTCTTTGGTTTTTGCATAATCTTGAGTTGTAGCAACTACTCATGAGGATGATAGTAAGAAGTCTTCTTCTATTGTTGGCATTCATTTGGGAGTCAAACATGAGGTCTTATTTGTGTGTTCAAGGCACAAGAAGACCAAGTTAGTACAACATGACATGGCAGAAGCAAAGAAGATTCAAAGCATGTGGCATATGAGGAATGAGCCTTGTATGGTGGCTAAGCAAATGGAACAATCAGGTTTGAGGTATGATTCAGAATTCCTTTAGTGTTTACATAGCTTGCTTCATGAGGTTTTGGTGTCATCTCTTTCGGAGAGCCATTTGAACACTCATGTCATAGACTTGGATGATATTTATGGAGCCACCATTGACAAGTATGATGCAAATGTTGATTTCATGATTATAAACAGCGATACAACATCTTCACATGATTTGGGTAGTCATATGGTGATTGAAATGCTTCAAGGGGATATCATTGGTAAGAGGCTTTATCTTGTTGATCTCCAATCTTTCATGGCTAAGTATGAAATAGGGATGATAGATCCAAGGTACACAAGAGGTTTGGCATTGCATAATGGTTTGATTATTCCTTGCTTCGTGAGGTCATCATTATTGGAAGGACACATGGAATGTAATGTTTTGATTTCAGCTAAGGCTTATTGACATGATGGATATTTTGCTACATTGAGTTATCCTTGCATAATGCTTACATTTCCAAACATGAGTACTTCTTATGCGGAGTTGGAGTTTGTGATAGATGGGTGAAAGATTGTCTTGAGAGTTTTGACTGATAGTGTACTGAACACGGTGACTACCATAGGGATGACGCTTGTTTTGTGCATGATGAGGGAGATGCTTTTACATGTTGCATGATGTTTTCACTTCCAATCAAGAGTCACCATCCTTATGAGGATTTGGGGAACATGATAATCAGACTAGCACAACGGTCTTCTGCGAAGACTAAGGTATGTGATGGCGAGTTTGCTGATTATATGTTGAGAATTATTGCACTACTATCTAGGAGAGATAAGGAGATGTTATTTGCAAATCTCTTGCAACATAGTGTTTCAGATAGCAGAGTTTGCAGATTTCTGAGATTGATATGGGATCTTGGAAGTTGGTGTTGGGCATTCAAGTATCGATTGCTTGGGACAAGCAATCTCCGAGAAGGGAGGATTGTAATGTCCCCATTTTCTGAGTAATGACAAATATTGATATTTAGCTTATTTTATTACCATAAGCTAAATAATGGAGTTATAAGGGAATAATAATCAAATTAATTATTTTAAAGTTGTCAAAATAAATTAAATCATTACTTTATTTTAATTAATTTAATTAAAGTGGCAAACAAAAAATAAGAAAATATTATAAGTCACTTCATTAAATGTTTTAGAGTCATTTTATTAAATAAAGTGTGCTTCTAGAAGCTGGAGGAGGTTACAATTGGATTCTTCTAGAAGACTTAGCCGAGCCTTTAAAAAGAGATGAGAGCAAGATATTTGAGCATCTTGGTTTTGTTATCTTTTCTCAGATTGTATTGGAGAGCTTGTTGTTGTAGGTTTAACGTGCCCTAGGACGAAAACCCTTGGGTAGAATGGCTGTGTGGACGAAAACCCACTCAGCTAAGATTGGTGAATTCATTTCATAATTCACAATTGGACTTAATTGAGGAATTTGGAAATTTGGAGCTTCAATGAATAATCACTACAGAGAGCACTTTCATAAATTTTGTGACATCTTCTTCGAAGACAAAATTTCAAGGTTTATTCGATATTATTCGTAGAGATGAATCAGGTGATATCTATTTACATTTAGTGGCAAACATTTTAGTTTATAATTGTAGGGTTAAAAGGTCAATTGCAATGTGTGAATTAAATTATTATATTTTTGGGAGGTCGTGGATTATCCTTGGCCAATACCTTTCCTTATTGCAATTATATTTATCAAAACTGTGTCAGCTATTAGAAGTCAACACTTTGCATAGAATATTTGAGTTATTTTATACAAGCTTTCTTTAAGAGATTAATCAATGCTAGAGGAAGGAGTCAGTAATACTTGCTTAGTTGTTATTTATTTGTCGCTTGCTCCTTATCGTGGGTGGAAGAAATATTAAGCACAACTCTTTGCATATCGTGGGTCCCTTCAAGCGATTGGAGTTTCCATCGCAACATTTATCCTTGGCCGGTTCATACAGCTGGCATGGCATATAAAGACAAAGTAACTCAAACTTGAACTCATTTCACTCAACCGCCAATTAAAGAAAATCTCCCAGTTTGCCAATGACTTAAGGAAAGCATTGAGTTATAACTGTATTGATCTATGTATTCATACGGCTGATTATTAATTGTTATTTCTAGCGCCTATGTTTAATCTATTCAATCGCCAAAGTATCTCTATTCATGGAGCCGTAATTTATGAAGTTTGCGATGATCAAAGGGAGAGTGTAGGAATATTATATTGCAAGAGAATATGCTGACAAATGAAGACCAAATGATATTGTTTTAGAGGAAGTCACATGCTTAAGGGAACCACCAGACATATTGCCAGTTGTCCCACTTAGAAGAATCAGGCCATTTGAACCAGTATTAATATCCAAAGTCTGCCGCTTCATTTGTTACTGTAGACTGTTATTCCAGGTCAGACTATAGCTAGGAAAAATTGTTATATGGTCATGTAATATTCAAGTTGATATTTCAATTGGACCATGTAATGAATTCTGATATAATTATGATCATCTGAAACAAATAATATTATCATATTCTGAAGATATGGAATTAGTAGAGATGTTTTCAAGATGTTTGCAATTTTGGAAAAGTTGGAAAGTTTGATTTTGTATTAGTTCCTTCATGTTATTGAAATTCTGGAAATCAAGTATAAGCATAGTGGTAGGATATTGGTTGACAAATGCTTGCATTGTCAAACCAATAGAGATAAATGGTTAAATTCTTGCTCTAAGGTGTAAGGGTTATTACACCTTTCAAGGGGGGAGGAATGGTCTAGAGTAGTCTAGAGGTGATCCAGAGGTGTTAGTTCAAGCAAAGATGGAAAATACTGAAAGTTCAATTTTTTTCGGTATTTTCTATATTTTAGTAAGTTGCATTTTCAGAGGTCTTCAAAGTGGAATTTGGGGTCGAGACTGTTGTTGGTCCATTCAATGGAACAACGTAAGCATTGGATTCAAGGGACTAAATTAGATCTCTTCGAGACCTTTCCAACAAGGTAGAGAAGTTCAAATTACGATCACTGGACTAGGAGTTATGACCCCACCAAGTTAGGGTAGAAAAGTACATGTTTTTTTGAAAATTTAATGTTTTTATTGTTCCAACTTTTTCATTTTCGAATTCCAAACAATGTAGTGACTCTTGGAATTCTTCTTGCAATGTACAAATTTCAGTTTTGAATGTAAATAATTCAGTTTTTGGAGCTGCATACATATCTTTTCGAGTGTATTGTTCTTTATAAAACTTTTACAATACTGCAAGTTGAATGCTAGGTATTGTCTCGGGATTCATAATTCGGTTCACTTTCTCTCCCGACTATGGCTTCTTCTTACGTTTCAGCTTCTACTCTTGGTTGGACTTGGGCTTTCCCTTAGAAACCCTTCTCCTTCTTCAACTATACCCCTCAGTCATCTCCTTCATTCTCTCTAATTGATGATCCTTAAAGATTGGCTGATCTCTTGATCTTGATCACGTTGTGGTCTCTTCCCACCTTTATTGGGGTCTAAGGGCTTGAATCTTTCAAATCTGACTCAATTTCTTAAGGCAACGACATCAAATTTTTGCTGCTCTATCTGATAAATTAAATACATGAATTAATAATGGAGATGACAATGGACACTAGATACATGCGTAAAATATATCTTTATTCACTCATGAAATTATTACAGAAAAAGACCAGAGGTGGTCAACCAAGGACCAGAGTTGATCCGACTAGATCATACTCCTCTCCTTGACGATACATAATGTATTTAAAGGACCTGATGATTGCCAAGAACACAACTGTCAACCAACCCATGCTTATAACTACCCACGACCGACAATCAATTAATACATAGTCGGTTAACCAATATTAACGAAGCATAATAATAGACATTGTACACCAACTACAGATTAGAGAAAGTTGTATTTGGGAAAATCTTTAAACACAAGAGAGTTGGTAAGGAACATACCTCACAACTTTTATTACTGATAAATACCATCATTTATTTTTCTGATTTTTAAAGGGTCATATCCCAAGCCATTCTTTGCCAGCAGGAAATTTCTGCAAAATAATGGCCATGAAGTGGTGATGTACATACCCATCCCACTTCAAAATCACCATTGCATTAGATGTATGAGCTCTTTCATTTGCTGAAAACCATTCTTAAATAATTCATATATTGAAAAATTCTGGATTCTAATACAAAGGTCAAATTTACATTGGCAAAAGATGCTTTTGTAGAATTGGCTATTGTGCTTCTTAAATGTTACATAAATTGCAGTACAGTTTATTGTCACTTTCCCTTATCAGAACTGTTGGAGAGCCTATACTGAATTTTCTAAGATTCAAGTATATTTAATTTAGATGCATTTTATGTCTCTGTGTTAATTATTCATTTATTGAAAAATTCTGGACTCTAATACAAAAATCAAACCTACATTGGCAAAAGATGCTTTTGTAGAATGCACTATGACACCTCTAAATGTTACATAAATTTCAATACAGTTTGTTGTCACTTCCCTTTATCAAAATTGTTGGAGAGCCTATGTTAATCGTTTTTGATTTCAAATACATAGTTTAGATGCATTTAATGTGTGCAATTGTTTGTGTAGGTGGCTAGGCATGCATGTGTGGGTGGGCTTGCATGCATGTGTGTGTATTGCTGGTGCCTGGAAAATTCTGCAACCCTGCTTATAGCTATGTTAAAATTTTCATTTAGCAGTTCTGTTGTGTGTGTGTGTGTGTTTGAGTGGGGAGGCATGCAAGCATGTGTGTATGTGTGCATTGCTGATGCCCAGAAATACTGCAACTCTGCTTATAGTCTACATCAATTTTTTTATTTCACAATACTTGAAATTGTTCTCATGAGTGTATACTGAACTAATTGTTATAGTATTGCTGTTAAAAACTTCATTATGCAGCTAATATATCATTTCCATTTATTTTTCTATCAATCTGTGTGTTTTATACAATTTATTTGCATAGATGTTTTGTTAAAAAGTTATGCTATTGTTGAGACAGTTGACCTCAGATCCTTCTTTCACTGGCGTATCTTTTTCTTTTCCATGTTATTTGCATCCTTTCCAAATTAATTCATTCTGTTTATCTCTTTTAGGTATTAAAACTTAAAAATTCGAAGGAAGCTGTTTATGGAACTCTAGATTCATGGGTTGCACGGGAAGATACATTTCCTTCAAATGTTCTCAAAAGGGCTTTGTATATGTTGGAGAGGAAACATCAATGGCATAAAATCATCCAGGTTCCTTCTCTCTCATTGCATATAAGCTAGGTCTGAAGGGTCTACCATATATTGCTTGATCCTGTTTGCTCTTTTTCTTCCAAGATTCCGGAATGCAGTTAACACATATTTCTCACAAAGAGAGAAAAAGTTGAGAAACCATAGTTGGAAAACTCGGACTCGCCGCGGACTCGGCAGCCCAAAAATATGACTCGGACTCGGGACTCGGGACGGACTCGGGAAAAGACTCGGCAAGGACTCGGCAAAAAAAAAAACCGTAGTTTTACAAAAAAAACAAGAACAAATTAATGCATTTAGAGAATATAAGAGCTTAATTTGATTATCAAACACTCATAATTCAAAGATTACACATGTCATATGATCATCAAACACTCAATAATTGAAATTTAATCATTCATAGTCATCAAATACTCATAGTTTCACTTTCAATGTATAACATCATAAGTTTATAAATGTTTACATATAATCATGTCAAAAAGAGGAAAACATTAACAACCACATATAATCTACATCTTCCTCTTTCCCCTCCCAATGGTACTCAATTTTGGAGGCCTAGAACTAGAAGGTGCCCGTGTTGTAGTATGCAAACGAGGACTAGGAGATCGAGCAGGGGAAAAATGATATTCAAATGTGTCTTCGTTGTCCTCCATGGCATCCAATCTTGCTGCTTCTTCTTCTTCTGCTGCTGCTCTCTCTAATTCAGCAATATCCTCATCAGTAAGTAAGACATCAGCCTCATCATTTTGTTCATTAATAGTCCATTCACCATATGGATCAATGTCATCCAAGTCGATGGACTCGTGTGAAACACCCTCCACCTTCCTAGTTCGAAGGCGAAGGTTGTACCGAACAAAAACTAAATCATTTAGGCGCTGCTGAGTCAACCTGTTTCTTTTCTTTGTGTGAATGTTTTCAAATAAACTCCAATTGCGTTCACACCCAGAAGCACTGCATGGCTGCGACAAGACACGTATGGCTAGCTTTTGAAGATTTGGTGTGCTAGCACCATAGTTCTCCCACCATAGATCTACAAAAACATGTTTAAAAAATATAAGTATTAAGAAATAAGAATAAAGTAAAAATCTATATGTAAGAATCAAGTTTCTAATTTCAATTTTTACCTGGTTGTTGTTTTCCTCTCCTTTCAATTGCTTGTTGGGAGGAAAAGAGTCTCCCCTCTGCACCCTTGTAGACCTTGAATAGATAAAAGAAAAAGTAAATCAAATATAGAAAATTCATAGATAGTCAAGGCTCAACATTGCAAATTCATAAATAAGATGTAACAAATCTCACCTCCAACTCATCAAGCACCTTATTTCTCAGCTCACTATCAGGCACCATCCTATCAATGCAAGTGACAACACCGTCCATGACCTCCTCATCCGCCTTAAATGAGTCCGAGAAGTAGAACTTCGGATTCAAGAAGTAGGCAAAGGCATGAATCGGCTGGTGGAGTTGGTTTGTCCATCTCCGATCAATGATGCGCCATATGATTTCATATTTTTTTTTGTTGCCGCCATAGTAATGTGATATGGCCTCTTTGGCCCTATCCATGGCCTCATAGATGAAACCCATTGGCATGCCATCTCCATCCACCATACGAAGAACCCTCACCAAAGGCTCTGTCACCTAAAAAAATGAAAACAAATGTTAAATTATAACAAAATTAACCCCTCAAAAAATAAAAAACAGCAAATAGATTATCATGTATAATTTTTTTTGTGTGATTGCTACTTACCCCCATCAGCTCCTCTCCATTTTTGATGAATGTCTCATCAAAAACTATGGTAACAATCCTCTCCCCTTCAGCTCTATTGGAAAATGAGGACTCCTTCCAAGCATCGGACACAAACATTTGCTTGAGATGACCAATGGCACCAAGAATGCTTTGCAATGTGAGGAAGTGGCTAGCAAATCGTGTCACTCCAGGTCGCACAAGGTCCTTGCCATTTGTGAATTTCCTCATCAAAGAAAGCACCCAAGTATGGTTGTAGATAAATTTTGTAACACTTTTTGCATCTTCAACCACTCTTTTGACCCATGAAATCTTCCCAATATCCTCTAACAATAGGTCCAAGCAATGTGCAGCACATGGAGACCATGCAATTGTGGGATACCTCTCCATAAGTAGCCTACCTGCAGCTACATATGCAGCTGCGTTGTCCGTGATAATTTGGACAACATTATCAACTCCAACCTCCTGGACCACCCCATCCAATAGACTGCATAAAGTCTCAGCATTTTTAACTTCATGGGAGGCATCTATTGATTTTAGGAACACCAATCCACCATTTGAGGCCACTAAAAAGTTCAAGAGAGTTCTATTCCGTCCATCTGTCCACCCATCAGATAAAATGCTGCAACCTTTTCTTCGCCAAAATTTCTTTTGCTCATCAACTACAAGCCGTGTATTCTTTACGGATTCCTCTAGCAATGGCCCACTCAAATCTTTAGCTGATGGGGTCTTAAACCCCTTTCCTGCAACTGTAAGGGCGTTCACTAGACCTTCCCAATATGGGCTGCTTGCAACATTGAAAGGTAGATTATTTACCTGGCTCTATTTTGATCTTTTTAGCTCCTCCTCCTGCCTTCTTTCAAGCTAAAACCAATTTGCAGACCTTGAAAACACCAATCTTCAAGTTAGAAATAACAAAAAATTAAAAAAATGTATGGGTTTTAACCCAGTTTGACGCCCCAGCCGCGGACGAGAGTCCTGGGTCGGGACTCGTCTGGACTCGACTCCCGAGTCCGTGGCGAGTCGACTCGGCTCAGCCACGGACTCGCGAGTCCGCTGAGTCTGCGGCGAGTCCTGAAGAGTCCGCCAACTCTGAGAGAAACAATTGGTCAGCATAAAATGTATGCAAAAATTTATAGAATATTGCTATTCAGATGCCTAATGGCTTTAAATGGTGGATCCTCCATTAAGAATGAATATTCTTCTGGATTCATGATAACTGTTTCAAACATTTGAGTCAACATATATAATGTGGTAATCGCATGCTTCATGTTAAAAGTTTGATCAAATTAGTTTTGTTTATAATATTTTTTAGTTCAATGAAATTGTACATACAATTCATTTTTATGAATTGGTCTTCTCCTCTGAAAAGCCACTGCAATTCACATCTTAATTTTTAGGCATTTGTGGCAAGGCAGCTACCAGGTCTCTGGAAGGGATAATGATGGTTGAACAGTGACTGATACCCAAACAAATGTGCAAAAGAAAGAGATGTGACAAGCATCGAACCTCGCCTAGTATAGCAATCCGTATGGTACTGTCATTTGATAGTTGCAACTGATACCCTCATTGGAATTTGGGCATGCTAATTGATGGCTTGTGATGTCTGCTTCCGAGGAGTAATCTGGAGTGACCAATTAGTGTATATTATTGCCGTAGGCTAAAGTCAAGGAAAAGGGAATATTTTATCTTAATTATTTAATATTATTTGACCAAGCATCTTTTATGGGTGATATTATTTAATTAATTTAATAAGTCTCATAAAGTGACTTTAGTGGAATATTTAATGAAGTTTAATAAAGTAGCTTTATTTTCCTGGGTTTCAAATAAAATATGAAAGTGCAAGAATTTGAAAAGTTATTCTTGTGTTTTTCAAAAATGGATACAAATGTGTTTTGGAAGCTCATTTTGACATTCTTGATTTTTTTGATGGAATTGGAGAGTTCAAAGAACACAAAACCCTTGGACAAAACCCTAAGGGATGTTGGTTTCAGTAGTGTAAGATTCTACCTTAGATGATTGCTGAAGAGATCATTCAGATTTTTTGCGTTGGGATACAATGATTGGAGTTTGAAATTCGTGAAGTCTTGTGCCAAGACGAATTTATGAGTGCCTAGTAAGTTGTAGGGTTACAAAGGTGAAGAAAATATATAGATAAATATTTTATTAGCTATGCAGGGTCAGTCGTACTTTTCGAGATAATCGTGAAGGGGCGATTTTTTAATATTAATATTTAGGGGTCTATTGAATATTTTGTAAAGGCTGGTATTCTGTAATGTCCCCATTTTTAGCCATACGCTCTTCAGTATCTGATAGCCTATTCTCGGAAACATGTAGGCTCGTCAGAGGTGAAATTAGGCTTTCCTATTTTTTAGGGGTTCTGAAGAAGGGTTGTGTTGTGACCTATTTCACACATCGCCCCATCGCAAATGGGGACCCCAAGTTTTGGTTCCGCTCTCCGCGCAACGTCTTTTAGAGTTCAATTTGAATAACTTTTTGAGAGTCAGTCCGGCCAAGTTGAGATTTTGAACCCGTTTGAATGCTTAAACGTCATGGGAATGCTCAGAAGACCCAGTAGAAGAGGAACGCCATTGCTTTCGGTCAATTCTGACACTTCCTATTTTTTAGGGATTCTGCTTTTTTGATTTTCGGCATTTTTAGGCCATTCTAGAGTTCCTATTTTTTAGGGATGCTTTTTGCTTTTTCTATTTTTAGAAAGTTTCTATTTTTGGAAAGTTTCTATTTTTGGATCCCATCAAGCAAGAAATCAACATGCCTCCAGACATCAAAAGAATCAAGGTAAAAATGGCAAAAGGTTTGAAAAATGGCGAAGTCTGAAGAAGGCGCCCACAAGGAAGGAATGGCAGACAAAGTGTGAAGTCTACCCTAGGCACTGGTGAGCCAAGCATGAAGTCCGCCCATGGAATGAAGGTCTCCAAGTCCGCCATGGCACAAGCAAAGCCAAGTCCGCCCTTGGCAAAGGAAAGAGCAAGTCCGCCCATGGCACAAAAGGGTCAAAGTCCGCCCAAAAAGTCAAAGGCATGAAGGTTAGCAAGTCCGCCCAGCCTAAAGGAAAATGGCAAGAGGCATGTGAAGTCCGCCCCAAGAAGTTTGGAGAAGGGAGGAAATATGAAGGGGTCCGCTCCAAGATGTTTGGAAAAGGGTGAAATTGCAAGGAAAAGTCGCCTTATGTTGAACTAAATGGCCAATTACAAGTGAAGTCCGCCGTTGGACAAGGCAAGAATAAAATTCGCCATGGCAAGAAAAGGTTGAAGTCCGCCTTAGACAAATGGAGGATAAAACACGCCATTGGCAAATAAATATGGAGAAATTCGCCTAACTTAGGAATTTTTGTTTTTTTTTAAGGCATGAAAAATGGAGAAATGTCTAGATAGAGAAGAGGTTAGGCCGGCTTGAAAATCACTCCTCAGCAAGATAAAATGAAATTCTTTGGCAAGAAATGGAGAATATAAGGCAGAGCAAGTGTGAAGTCCGCCCCTCTCAGCTGAGATAAAATCCTAAGGCGAATAAAAAAAAAAATGACTAAGTGGCAGAGATCTCCAAGTTCGCCCAACCCAGAAGATGAATTGTTTGGCTAAGTAAAAATGTACAGAGGGGTCAGAAGTCCACCCGGAGAGTTGAAATTTGGCAGACGAATTATTGAGCACATTTTGGCTAGGCAGACAATTGGAAAATGAAATATTTGGCTACGGACAACAAAATTAGCCATGTATCAATTTTAAACGGGTTGGAATTTAATTTTTTTGAATATTTTTAATTATTTTCCAAACACTTGGGGAAATTTTAATTAAAAATTCGAAGTCTGGAGATTATTTGGAGGATTAAATTATTCCGCCTTAGATAAATTTAAAATTGGCATGATTCGAAGATTTAAAGTATGTTGGAAAATTAATTTTAAACAATTAATTTAATATCTTTTGATATTTTCTCCAACACTTAGGCAATTTTTCAAGAAATTCGAAAATCTCAAACAGAGGTGGCACATAGATGAAAATTGGAAACTTGCCTCAACGACTGAAAGTGAAATTAGAAACTTGCCAATCTGAGAAGAAAAACGTTTCTAAAATTGGAAGAAAATCAGAGAAAGAAAGCAATTCCTTGAGGAAAATCGCACTTCTCAGCCATAAAATGAGTTTCAGCAACTCATTTCTTCACAATTTCGACTAAGAAGAAGCTATCTCTCTCGGATCTTCAGGGAATCGTTTGCGAAGGCGAAGTTCATGAAAGTAACATTGCTGTGAGAATCAAGGAAGCAATTTCTTGTTGACAGGCGTGATTTTTAGAAAGAAATAAGTTATTTCTTTGCTGAAAATCGTACTTCCCAACTTTGGCACACTTCCTCTGGCAGATTTTCAGAATTTTTAAATTCGTTTGCAGCCAGAATACGATCTCTGAGGTTTGGAAATTTATCGATAGTGTGTTTATACCTCGTTTCTATCTTCTACTTTCTTTCTTGCATGAGTTTCATTCATAGATGGGCGAATTTGTTCACTTTCAACTTGTTTTTTGACAGAAATTTTAATTTAATAAGCTGAAAGTGCGATTTTCTCCAACAAACACCTCGGATTAAATTAATTTTAAAAAGTCTTGTATTAATGTTAAGTATTTTGTACTTGCAGGTTGACAGTCGATCAAGGAGAGACGTCCAAGCAAGCATAGATGAAATTCGCAAGTAAAGGATTGCAGCCAGAAACCAGAATGAAATCAAAATGGTAAAACATCTCAGACACCAACCTTGGTCACATTGACCTCGAGGAATTCAAGAAGAGAATATACGGGCACAATGGACCTTTGCCAACGCCTGCCGCCAGGAGAATGGTGAGAAATGGAATCTTTCAAGCTATTGGATTTCTGCCTACGCTTGAATGTGCTGAATTAATGGAGTGTGCGTTTCATTATAATGCTGAGTTGAGACAAATTGTGGCACTTGACGGGAGAATATTGGCACACCTGGGAGAATTGGCCATACAAGAAGCCTTTGGCATTCCTACGTATCCTAAGACCACCTACAAAACTAAGGAAGACGCCCAGAGATTGTATGATGAATAGCCTGACCTTTGTGCCGCCAACATCAACAAGTCGTGGCTGGACAAGCCTAGGCCGTCGGTCAAGAAAATGCCCAAGAAGTTGATGCGTACAGACTTCAAGGAGGACTATGGAGACATCATTATCTTGCTGAACAGAATAGCAGGCAGTCCTTTGGGGGCGCCGTTCGAGCAATGGATGTACTATTTTATTGAGGACATCACAAAGGGCGTGAAGATGTTTAACTGGTCACGAATGATAAGCAACAACCTCCACGAGCAGCTTGTCAACTTGGAAAAAACTAAAACGTTTTATACTAGTTCTTATGTCATCTATATGTTGGCTAGGACTTACAAGTATGCAGGCTTGATATGCAAAGGCACGGTCGGTAGTGGATCAAACGAGCTGAAGGCATACGACTGCTATCCACAATTGCAGTTGAAAGAGAAGGCGCACTTCCGGCGAGCTCACGACGCCTTCCTTATGTACATCACGAGGGTAGTCCAGGGAGGGACGCATCAACGGCTGACTCCTAAGGCTAAAAAGCTGATTGGCAAGTATGGGTCTTGGTTTATTTAGTATCCACAATATACTTACCTCAGAATCCAGGGATTCACTAGGAGCCCATATCGTCTGCCCATCTTCCCAACTAACAAGATGGTCCTGTTGGAAATATTAAGGCAGCTAGAGGAATTTCAAGGCCTCCAAAGGACAAAGCAAAAGGCAGCAGTAACCTTTCCCTTCTTTATAGGGGACATGCTAGAGTCTTGTCCATCATCGCAGGCAGCAAATAGTGCCAGGCTCGAGATACAGCATTACCCCTTTGCTACCTATCCATCTAGGAGCCACTTCGACCCGCATCATTACATCAAGACGGTGGATGGAAGGAGGTACAAGCATAGGGTTGAACTGGAAGATTTCTGGGCAAATGCTGCGGACGAGTTCAAGGTTAGATGAAAGATGTGGTCTAGACTGCCTGTCAGCTTGATTAGAGCAACGAAACTTTGTCGAGTGCCGGATCAGTTGGAAGAAGATGGACAACAGGTACAACCGCACCTTGATGAGAGCTTGCCTTTGCCGGTGGTCAGGTGGTCAGAACCCGAGCACGCCGATTTGAATACTTTGATGAGACCTGTCATCAAGTATACACAGTGGTGGGTTGATCAATAGATTCAAGAGCTCAGGCGAAAAAGGATAACCTTGACTTATGATATGTTGAGTGAGGCGGAATCCTATTTTTCCAATGCAAACGCATCCCAGGGCGTAGAGATGATAGAGGCCACCACTTCCAGGAAAAGGAAGGAGATAGCTGCAGGCAAGGAGCCAATTCAGAAGCAGGCTAAGGTAAAGCCTTCACACTCGGCCGCATCTAGGAATATTGAAGAGATGCTGGCTATTGTAGATGCTTCACTGGCTGACATTAGGGATCCTTCCCCGATTCCGGAAATCAATATGGAGCCTCAGCCGGACGAAGATGCGCCACCATCTCCAATGGGCACATAAATATTGGAGTCCGATGATGAAAATGTGGACACCAAAAATGAGGATTTCCAGGAAGGAATGATCTCAGCTCTTAGGGGAATTCTGGACGTTCCTAACAGGGAAGATAGGCCGAAAGATGAAGGCATAGAGCAACCGACGATCCCGGATTGGCTAAGGGAGAGGCTGAAAGTACAGGCGCCAGTGGAGGAGCCAGAAGAGGATGACACTGCTGACTTCTTGGCCAGACTTACACAGACTGCAGTCAAGAAGCCAACAAAGAAACTCTCGAGCATACAGAGAGATGAAGCCGGTAACAGAATAGTGCAGATTGCAGTGCCTACAGTGGACAGGCCACAGGAGGACATGGCTCCACAAGATTATGCCATCACAACCATTGACTTGGGTCCAACCACGAAGGGCCAGGAAATTGAAGACTTGGACAATTCTGTGTCCACTATCAAGTCAAGGTTGGCAAGAGAGGTAGCCAGGAGGAAGTAGTGCCAGTTAGAAATTGAGCGACTAAAGGAGTATATCCAGCACTTGATCAAGATAACACGGCAGCTCCTCTATTCCCGAACTCTTCACAGGAGGCTGTGAAAGAGATAGAAGAAAATATGGTCACAGTTCGGGAAGCCAGAGAATGGATAGCAGTGAAGGGGACTGAAGCTAAGGCATTCGTAGAGAGGTTGACTCTGGTTTATGGTCAGGCCACTTGCCTACTTTCTAGGCTGGCCGCTTTGGCAAAAGTGTGGGATAACCTTTCGGATGTGCAAGATAGGATAATCCCTTGCCTTAGGATTCTGAAAGGAGTTCCTAAGCAGGAGCTGATAGACGGAGGTGTTATTGCAGCAGGAGCAGCCTATGACTTCCACACTTGGTATTGGGCACTAACGGTGCGAGGTGAAGTCTTAGACAGAGTAAAAGTTGACAGTCTCAAGCTGGAGGAGCAGGTCAAAGAAGTTTAGGCCAAAATTCTCAACATGATTGTCGATATCCTGGATAAGGAGGCCCTACGAGAGAATGACCTGCAGTTAGAGGTTTTGAAAGGGAAGGTCCAAGAAGGCATCTTTGCCATCACAGGACCCATTTTGAAGCAGGACTGGGCCAAATTGGCGAACTTGTTAAGCATCCAAGAGTCTTTTGAGAAGACCAAGCCAGAGTGGGAGGATACCTTTGCCAGATGCGCCAAGAGCGTGGACGAACTGGAATTCAGGATCGGAATGCTTCCTCAGGTCACCATAGATGAAGTTGCCTTGATCGTGTCCAGATTCATCGAACACACGGCAACGTAGGAGGATCGGGATGTAATTCCTTGAAAATAGCTCCAGGCACCACATCACCCTGTCAACTCTCTGTTTACTAAAGTCATTTTGGGAAACCCTAATTAGGGTTTATTTGTTTTGATCTTGGCCATTGGCTCATTTTTAATTTGAGCCGTTTATTCAATTTTGTAAACTCTATATAAACTTGTTTACTCTCATTTACAATTTGTGAAGTGAGTTGTATAAGATTGTTGCAACAAAACTATTTCCGTTTATAAAAGCTCTTGTGCATGATTTGCTAAGAACCACTTTTATTTTCAAGTAGTGTGCAAGGTTTTAATATTTCTCCTTCAACACTTAGAGTAGAATTAGAGTAGTATTTCATTTACATGTTTGTTAGGTGAATGATTGATTTGATAGCGGTGGTAGATAAAATTTAGCTCATACTTTTGTCGAATGGATGATTTGTATTCGATGTGCAAAGTTAGTCTGAGCCATTAAATTGTGGATGCTTAACTTTTGTTTGTTTTAATCAATTCAAACGTGAAAATTATTATCACTTCCGTTGAAGATTGCACCCGCTTTGCGTAGTTGTCCAAAGGAGGCGAAACAAAGTGTGGTTACCCTATTTTATCTAGTTGATGCCGTCTCTTGAGTTCTTAGGCGTAGTTTAGATTCCTAAACCCTTATCCTTTTTGCCTTTTTTTTTGAAAATCTAAAATACCCATGAAAAAGAGCCTTCAAAGATAAAACCGTCTAAGTCCTCAATCTGCAAACGAATTATAACGTAAGTCCCCTTGTGATTACTAGCAATCACAACGCCCACTGGCCTTATCCACACGTCATGACCTGACCAAAAGAAACATTGGAGTTATTGTATTATCTTCTAGGTATTTACAATCACTTTTCAAGAGAGGATAGGAGTGTCCCTTGGGCATTTTTATTCTGTGTTTGGTGGCGTACTCAAAACACACACCAACAGAATTGGCGCTAGAAGGAGGGCTGAAGGAAAATTGTTTGATCCATCATTGTTGTGTGCAGAGTTGAAGGTAGTAGACATGATAAAGAATGGTGTTGCCACACGAGTTCCCATTTAATGTGCCGCTTGAACAGCCAGAGCAAGGTCAGATAGATATTCTTGGCCAGTTGCACTCATTAGCATGGCAGACACAAGTAGATAGCGCCCAATTCAGACAAACAAGTCGCGTTCTTGCTCGAGAAGAAGAAAAGAGAGAATTCATCGAAGGAGCTATTGAAAGGCACCTAATAAGGCAGAAGATCAATCGCTTGAAGCGAGCTTTTGACTATATTGAACACGCAATTGCTTCCGGATCATTGACAAGATCAGGCTTTACCTGTAAGATGAAGAATGGTACTTCCGACCAGCCTTCCTCTTCTCGGACAGGAGCCTAATCCAGTGTTGCAACCTGACTTGGGATTCCACAACAAACAAGAGGACGTCATAACAGAATTATACAACTTGGCGTGGAAATTGAAACGGAACGCCCCTAATTGGATGCGCATGAGCTTTATTCTTGAGGAAGAAGAAGAGATTGCCCAAAGGATCGAATTTCGCGTTCAACAAGACTTGCTTGTCCAAAGATTCGAAGCTCTTCAACGGCAGCCGCAAATCCTCCAGCTCCAGAAGTAGCCCCGGCACCACCTCGACAAGCATAAAAGAAGATACACTGGATCGTATCAATTCTTTCTCTCCCGACAGACTAAGGAGGATTACTAGGTCAACCCCGAATTTATTTAAAGAATTTGTGGAGCTATCGCCTTTTAGGCAGAAGAGAAGAACTCTAACAATTCAGGAGGGAACATCAAATGGAGTCAATCTTGGCAGGGAAGCATCAAGCGAGGACCTTTTTGGTTTCTTCCAAACTTCGCCACCGAGCACTCCAAATTGAAGGGTTGAATTTTAAAGCAAAGTCGACTTCCTTCTAGGGCCGTACGTTGTCCTTGCTGCCTTGGGATTCGAGCTGGGCCTTTTTGGTGATGTTTGTGTTTGGTAAATGGTTGTTACTTGGTCGCCTAGCATTGGAATTGTTGTGATTTCAGTTTCATTGGATTTGGTGGAGTGTGGTAAGAGATTTGAGCATTTTGGTACTGTTATTGCTTGCTGGTCTGTATTTTGTTTCATTGGAATTTCATATCAGAATGTGTTCTTTCTAAGTTATGCTCAATTTCTTAAGCGTTTATGCCTCTAGTTCATGTGCATTCAATTTGAGGGAGAAAGAAGCATTTTGGAAGAAGTTTTGAACAATTTAGGGAAGGTTTAAGTTTCTGGTCTGAATTATCTCAGTTTGCTGGTCTTTATATCAGATCTGGTTATTATCTTTTCATGCTATATTTCTTGTGTCTTTCAACTCACATTTGTGATCAGAAGTATAGCATAATCTTTGTAGAAGTTTGGAGCAGATTTCTATTGCTTATTCATTGTAATAAACACTCTATTACTTGCAGATAACTTGCATTGTAAGGCTGAAACAGTAGTACTCTTCAGTCATTTATATATTACTGCATTTACTTTGTGTTCAAGCAAACATTGTAACCCCTGGATGGTTTACCGCCAGTGTGGAGAATAAACATTTGTATCTCTCTTTCTCACCCATTGTCAAGTGGAGAACTCCCACTGTTGAGTGGATGTTTGCTGCAACAGATGAATTAGTTTTGAATTGTAATGCTTTTTCCCCCCATTGATTAAGTGGTAGCGTGGAAATATCTCATGGTTGGTTCACCACCTATTTACATTCCAGTTTGTTTAATTACTCCGCCATATGTTATCACCTCGCCTTCTAAGGATCTTGGTGAACATCCTTGGCGTTGAGTTCTATATTGCTTCTTTCAATTGTAACATCATTTCAGTACTTGCTTAGTTTCTCTGCCATATGACACCTCTCCTTCCTTAGGATTGAGTGTGCATTCTTGGCATTGAGTTTCTTTCAATTTGTAATCAATTTCAGTATTTAAGTTATTTAGATCCTAGGGATCCTCTGACCATATGCCCGCCCCTCCTCCCTCATTGGGTCTTAGGGTGCATTCTTGGTTAGAGTTACTATTCCGCATCGTTTTGGTTTTGGAGCTAACCTTAACGGGTGCATGTTGCATTGAAATTGATATTGAAATCAAGGAAAAAATTGAGTGAGCATTTTACATATTCCTATATCGCAGCCTTAAACTGCACTTGCCAACCCAATATTATAAGTCACAACTCATTGTAATACTACCACCGTACAAGGGAATTGGCATATATTGTTGAGTGGGACTGTCCAAGTTAGTGGAGGAGTAAGAAGGGGCCATCGCTATTCAAAGCTATAGCTGCCAAGAAAAAATAAGGCGTGACTCTACAAGATTTCATTGACTGCTGCCTATATTTGGAGACTGTAGGGATGATGTGAAGACTGTAGTGGGTCAACGAAGAAATTGGGAAGGGTGACAAGTTGGAGACTGCTATGTATCCTCCTTGGAGCTTCCATGCTTACCTCCTTGTGTCGCCATTCACATCTGTTGATGATAAAAGCAACCACGTGTGTAATACTTCCAGATTCGATTTTAAAGATTAAATTTAAATGTAGCATCAATGCTATTTAAATTTATATATAATCGAATTAATTAAAGAGGCCGACTTCATATATATATAAACAATTAATGTTTAATTAGCATTTAATGTTTGGGGCCGACTCATGAAGAAACACGACTTTAAGGAGGCCGACTTGAATTTAGGACACGTCTTTTCTTCTTGTGGCCAACCTTGTAGAAGGATCACGTCCTTTCCATTTTTGCATGTATATATACTTGTGAACTATCATTCATTTATCATCAAGTTCATTCGAAGCAATAGAGAAGTGCGATCTGAGAAGCAGATCGAATATTGTAGCAGCAGATCGAATCTTGTAGCAGCAGATCGATTCAAGGAGAATCACATTATTTGTATCTTTGCATCTAGAAGAGGTGTTGTTCATTGTATCTTTCAGGCATTGAGGGTATTGGTTGTGTTCTTGTGTCAATTTTGAATTAATTTTTGTGCATATATTTGATCTTATAAAACTAACATGGAATCAAAGCGGGTTTGAAGAAGATCATGATCAGATTTGTGTTTAATACAACGATACTTTTTCTTTTTCTCTCATCTTTATTCACCTCTATCTTTTCGTCAAGATGGTGAATGGTCTTAAGATTGAGGATAGGCTTGAGGGAGCATCAAACTTCACTTCATGGAGATTCAGGATCATGCTCACCTTGGAGGAAAGCGAATTGGTAGAGTTTGTGGAGAGCTCCGCCCCCGAGCCTACAGATGAGGAAGATAAGGCCCTATGGAAGAAGAAAGATATTAGGACAAAAAAGATGTTAGTTGATTCCGTGAAGGATCATATTGTTCCTATTGTCTCCAAGTTAAGGACTGCGAGAGAGATGTTCAAAACCTTGGAGGAGATGTACGAGATCAACAACACCAGTCGGGCTCTTGCACTAAAGCAACAACTCCATCTCTTGAAGATGGCGAAGGGAGAATCTGTCATTGCCTACTTCATGAGAATAACCGAATTGAGAGATCAACTCTCGTCTATTGGGCATGTTGTCGATAGCAAGGATTTGACCATGCTGGCTCTTAATGGTCTTTCTTCATCTTGGGAGTCTTATATTCAGGGAATCAGTGCAAGATCGAAACTTCCCAAGTTTGATCGGTTGAGGGTAGACTGTATTCAAGAAGAGTCTAGGTTGGCTGCTAGAGGTATTGGGCAAAGCTCCATTAATGAGGACATTCATGTTCTTCCCAGCCAATCTTCCAAGAAGAAAGGGAAAGATGGGAAGAAAGGTTATTTCAAGAGAAATAGAGATAAAGGAGCTGATGGTGGCCCTGCATTCAAGAAGAAGAGAGACCTCTCCAAGGTCCAATGTTTTTGATGTGACAAGTATGATCACTTTGCAAAGGAATGTCCTTCTAGGCCTAGGCAGCAGGCCGCCATTGCAAATATCGATGAAGCCTCCATGCAGAAGGATACAAGTGAATACCTATTCTATTCAGCCTTGTCAAGCAATGTATCTACCGACACCAACACTTGGTTGATTGATAATGGTGCCTCTCGCCACATCACCGGATTTAGGGAGCATCTATCTAATTTGGTGGAGAAAGATTCTAGCGAACAAGTCATTATTGGAGATGATGCTAGTTATTCTGTTAAAGGAGTTGGGACCTCATCTCTTCACTTGGATTCTGACGATTCCTTGCAGTTGGATGATGTGGTATTTGTTCCAGGCATCAAGAGAAACCTTGTTTCCATCTCAACCTTGGAAGACAATGGTTATCAAGTTGCTTTTTCAGAAGGCAAAGTTTTCATTTGGGCAAAGAACTCCAACATCAAGACTGCTCGGGTGATTGGAGTTAGACATCGGTGTCTCTACAGGCTATGTACTGGTCCCATTCAGGCTCTAGTGCATGACTCCTCAAGTTTGTGTGATCTTTGGCATCGAAGATTGGCTCACCTTCACTTTCATGCTCTACCTATTATGGAGAAGATGGTGACCAACCTTCCTACATTCAACCAGAAGCATGAAGAAACCTGCAAAGGCTGCGCTTTGGGTAAGAATACAAAAGGTCCTGTTGTGACCTTTTCACACATCACCCCATTTCAAATGGGGACCCCCTAATTTTTGCTCCATTTTGGTCTTTTGGCTTTGTTTTTTGGGTTGCTTTGCGTCTCTCTCTCTTTGATCTTTCTGTCCTTCTGGGGATGTCCCATCATTTGACCTGGTTGAAATTTCGGCTGTTTGCGAAATTGGGGTTTTCATCCTTTAGGCTTGTTTGAGGTCAAGTAGAGTTATCAAAGTGAAAACTGAGCTCAACACTATGATCAAAAGACTCAAGGCAGGATCCCATCAAATTTTCACTGAAATCTGACAACTTACTATTTTTAGTAAGTACCTAATTTGAGGCCTTTTCCTCATAATTTTGGGATTCTGACTGCTTCAGCACATCCAGGTAACTTCAAGATGCCTGCACGTAAAATTTGAACAGATTCTGACAACTTGTTATTTTTAGCAATTCAAGCTTCAAGAGCCATTTTTAGGGTTTGCACGTATGCTTTTCAAATGCATGTTTGGAGAATGTATCTTGGTTTTTCAAGATCTTCGTGGTGATGTGACATGCAAACAAGATAGACCATTTTTCAGGGACTTACTATTTTTAGCCAGTGCTCGCATGCGACCCAATTTTCTGGGTTTTTTGAGATCCCTCGGGCACTATGACATGCAAACTCATCTGACAATCGGTTGATCGCTTTTTAGACACTTACTATTTTTAGCAGGCACACTCCAGTAGCCACCGGACACTTTAGTATCACGAGCAGAGCAACATGCGACAAAAATCAAGTCAAACAGAGGTCATTTGAGCCACATGCAAGTCAGATTAGGGTTTCCAACTTCGATGCCTAAAAAGAGGGGTAAAAAGCCAGAATTTTGAAAAACGAAGGTATCCCACTACGATCAACATCCTTCAAGCAATCTATCGGTAAAATTTGGGTGCAATCTGAGCACTTACTATTTATAGTAAGTCACCTCCGAAAAAGGGCTATAAATAGCAGGTTAGCACAAGGGGCAGGTGTGAACAGGTTCACCAAGCGATGAGGACCACGTGGTGAAAAATTTAAGTCAAACGGAGCTGCAAAAGTCAAGCAATTTTAGGGTTTGCTAAAAATACTAGGCAGGCTAAAAATAGCAGATGAACTTGGGCAACGGGTATAAACAAGGTAGCAGGGCCACAGGAGGCATATCACGCCAACTCCAGATTCAGAACAGATAAAATCCATGGAGATTCACACCTCTCCAAAATTTACTGAAAATAGAGTGGCAGGGGTAGCTGAGGCGTTGAAAAATATTCTAAGTCCACAGATGGAAGCTGGCAAGAGGAAGTATGAAATGCGCCCAAGAGTGTAGGCTGGCATCAAAAGTTTCTAAATATGAAAATTTTCCTCCTCCACCTCTCAAATGCGCCCAAGGCAATGTGAGGGTTTTAAAAAATTTCTAAGGCATGAGAATTCCTCCTCATACCCTCAAATGCGCCCAAGGTGTGAGCATGCATGGTGATGAAAATAATTGTAAGTGTGAAGTTCCTCCTCCCTATAGGAAATGCGCCCTCAAGGTGTAAGCAAGTAAGATGTTCAAAATTCTTCTAAGTCTGAGAATATGGAAGTACACCCCCTCAAATGCGCCCAAGGGAGGAGTAAGTAGTGTGAAACATTTCCAAGGCATAAAGTGGAAGTTCCCCCTTCAAAATGTGCCCTCAAGAAGAAGAGGCTTGGGAAAATATTCTACGTGTTTGAAATATCCTCCTCATATGCCTAAATGCGCCCTCAAGAAGGAAGTTCCTCCTCCACATGGGAAATGGGCCCAAGGCACAAGCAAATTTCTTCTCCACAAGTGAAATGCTCCCAAGCCTCAAGGCTACAAGAAGGAAAATATTCTAAGTATAAAATTTCCTCCTCCATAGGTGAAATGCGCCCAAGCCTCAAGGCTACAAGAAGGAAAATATTCTAAGTATAAAAGTTCCTCCTCCATAGGTGAAATGCACCCAAGGTTGAGAAGACATGGCTAAAAAAGTCTAAGGCGTGGAAATTCCTTCTCCACAGGGGAAATGCGCCCAAGCTTGCAAGGCTATAGGGTTGAAAATATTCTAAGTAAGAAATTTCCTCCTCATAGTGTGAAATGCGCCCAAAGAGGAATTAAGACATGTAAAGTGGATGCTTGACAGGTGAAATGCGCCCAACATGAAGAGGTCACTCAAAAAAGTTTCTAAGGCATAAAAAATGAAAGCTCATGGGCTGAAATGCGCCCTTGAGGGTAGTGAAGATGAGGAAAAGTTTCTAAGTGTCAAAATGAAAGCTCTACCCCTAGAATGTGCCCTTGAGGGATGATGGCATGAAAGTTGAGTTGAGAAATTTCTAAGTGAAGGAAAATGAAACTAGGCACCCTCAAATGCGCCCAAGGTGAGTTAACAAAGTTTTAAAATTTTCTAAGACATTTCCTAAGGTGAAGATGAGAAATATGCCTAAGGAAGAGGTAAAATTAAAATTTCCAAAGGCAAGATGAAATGCGTCCATGAACAAGGAGGAAATTCTTCAGGAAGGCAAGAAAAATGCCAAGATTTGAGAAGTGAAGACTGTAGGTGTGGAATGCATCCAGAATAAAAATTAATAAACCTTAGCAAATTTTATTATTTTTTCAAAAATAATAAAAATTAAACGTACCCCTTCGTCCAGATACACATGAAAACGATGAGTTCTGAAGGGAAATTTCTTCTGGGTATTGGACATTTCCCACTGGGAGATGATTTAAGCTTTTTCCACACCTCGCCCAAGATTTTTCATCAGAGATTTTAGCTTGGCGCCTGTTGTTGAATTTCCTAGGCGAAAATAAATTTTCTAAGGCAAAAGAAATGTTTTTACAAAGAAATGCCTCGGCTGGTGATGCCAACGTGAGCGCCTAGATTACAGTGGATGAAATTTATAAAGCAGACAAAATTGTCCAAGGAAAGGGAAGATAAAACAACAAGGGGTCAAATACACTCACAAGGAAGAGATGAAATTTGTCTAAGGCATGGAGGAATTCGAAGATGAAATGAAGCGCGAACATCAAGCGTTCAAATGCATCCTCACGGTGAAGTATTTTCTAAGGCACAAACTCCAGGCACAGGGTGGTGGATGCGCCCTTGAAGAAGACCTCATGAAATGAACAACATGCACCCATGATGAAAGTTTGCTAGAAGAGTGATGAATTTTATCAGATCTAGAGGTCAAGCAGACCTTGGAAATCAGAACATGGAAATTGGGTAAGTGAAGTGAAGTTATGTTATAAGTGTTATGATGCTCTTCTTTTTGTTTTGCAGAATGAACGCCGAGGCTAAAGCATTAAAGGACGTGATGCAAAAGAGGCTAAATGCGCCCAAGGCAGTGGGCTGGAGAAATATGAAAGTCACAAGGAAGAAATGCGTCCAGGAATTAAAGCAACAAAATTGGCAGGCAGAACAGAGAAAGTCTTGCTAGACGAGAATCTTCTGATGATAGTGGGCATTAATTGCTCATGGTGGTTTCTGCAGAGGAGTGGAGAATCTTCTGTTCATTTATTACCCCACTCCTCTTTGTGGCGGTTTTTAGGGAAAAAACCCTAATTAAGGCATATGTGGCTCAATCTGAGCCCTTGATTGTAATCAAATCTGAACCGTCCACTGAAATGGGTTTGTTATAGAAGGGGCATCCCCCTTCATTTGTAAAAAAATAGATTAAGAGCTAGACATTAGAGGATTGAACTAGAGAGTAGAGAGCACATAGTGAATAGTTAGAAGTTAGCTTAGTTTGAAAAGGAAAGAAAAACTTTCCCTTTGAATTTTTTTGTAAGAAGTTGTTGTGGAGAACTCTCATAATACAAAGAATTTCATTGATTGGTGATTCCCTCTTTCGTTGTGAGTAGTTGGCAAGGATTTTTCGTCTTTCCGATTCAAGTAGATTAGAGTGAAGTAGATTTTATTTTATGCAAATAGTTGGTAATTGTGGAATTCGACGTTTGATTTGAGCAAGTCTTCTTTCATCCATACCACTAGCGGGCTCGCTGACGGTGAGTTCGCCCTGCGTGGTCAACTGGGATATTGGCACTTAACTTCAATTGTGATTCATATGTCCATATGCATCGTTGTGATGGTATGCGCATGTTGTGTCATAGTTTGAACATCTTTCTCATCCTTTGAAGATTGCACCGATTTTGTAGAAGTTGTCTGAAGGGAGGCGAAGCAAAGTCTGGTTCGAAGCTTGTTGAAGTCGATCCTGGCATTCCACCTTTAGAAGTAGACAATAGAATCCCTACCCTTATTCCTTTCAAATTCAACATTTTTCCAGTTAATCTAGGAATCAGAGCATCATCGTCAAATCATTCGCGTCTTAACTGCTTAACAAGTTGAACAATTGTGTAAGTCCCCTTGAAATACCCAACATATTCACATCAAACCAACTGAGGCTATCCCCTTGCATAAGGAACCTTGGAGTTGAACGCATGATCTTTCACGCAATCTTAGCATGCGGAACACTTTGATCAAGAGAGGATAGAGTATCCGTTGGAAACTTTATTCTGTGTTGGTGCGGTCATAAAACACCTATCAACAGGTCCATTTCATAGTAGTGAAAGTAGATCCAAATATGTTTTAGATCTTATTCATTTTGATTTATGTGGTCCAATGTCTGTTGCATCTTCGAGTAGTTTCTTGTATTACATTATCTTTATTGATGACTACTCTAGAAAGACTTGGATTTATTTCTTGAAGTCTAAAGAATCTGAGGAGATATTAGAGAGATTCAAAGAGTTCAAAGCTCAGGTGGAGAATTTGTCTGGAAAGAAGATCAAGGTCTTGAGATCCGATAATGGAGGAGAGTACACTTCTGTTGTCTTCCACAACTTTTGCATTGAAGCAGGGATTAAGAGGGAGTTCAGTGTTCCTTATAATCCTCAATAGAACGGTGTTGCAGAAAGAAAGAACAGATCTATTGTGGAAGTGGTCAAAGCCATGATTCATGACCAAGACTTGCAAATCTCTCTTTGGGCTGAAGCATCCAGGACTGTTGTCTATGTTTAGAATAGAAATCCTCACAGAATCTTGGAGAATATAACTCCTGAAGAAGCATTCTCTGGGGTGAAGCGTGAAGTAAGTCATTTGAGGATCTTTGGGTGTCTAGTGTATGTTCATATACCAAAGGAAAAGAGGACAAAGTTGGAACCTTCTGGCAAGAAGGGAATTTTGGTAGGCTATAGTGAGACATCAAAAGCCTACAAAATCTACATTCCAAGTTAGAAGACTATTGAGATCAGTAGAGATGTCACATTCGAGGAGGATGTTGCATTCAGAAGATCCAAGGGCGCTCATACGAAGATCGATGATGAAGAGCCTCCTCAGGATATGGAAGTTGACCATGTTCCTAAGAATTAGAGGGAGGCTCCAAAACCTAAAGGAGATGATGATCCGGTCGAGCCCTTGGAACCTACTGATGGGCCTACAAATATTGTGATTGGAAGGAAAAGTCCTCTTTGGGCAAGGAAAATAATGCAGGAGGCAAAAAGTTTTGCAGCCCTAAGAGGAACCTTCAGAGAAGTAAGAGACCTAATAAGTTCTCTAGTTATGTAGCCTTGATAAGTCAAAGCCTTCCAGTGTTGAGGAAGCTTCTAGTCCACAAGTTTGGAAAGATGCTATGACTAAAGAGTATCAATCCATACTTAAGAATGATGTTTGGGACATTGTTCCTAGACCTGAAGGCAAATCTGTGGTGTCTTCTAAATGGCTCTTCAAAATCAAGCATGCGGCTGATGGGAGCATTGGGAAGTATAAGGCCAGATTTGTGGCTAGAGGGTTCTCACAAAAAGAGGGAGTTGACTATGAAGAAACCTTTGCTCCAGTAGTTCGTTATACTTCTATCAGGACCATTATTGCTATTGCTGCATCTAGAGGATGGAAGATTCACCAAATGGATGTAAACACAACCTTTATGAATGGTGTAATAGAAGAAGTTTACATTGAGCAACCCGATGGATTTGAGGTACATGGGAAGGAGTCTCATGTTTGCAAGCTGAAGAAGGCCTTGTATGGTCTTAAGCAGGCTCCTCGTGCTTGGTATGAAAGGATTGATCGTTACTTATTGAGTTTGGGTTTCTCAAAGAATGATGCAGATTCTAACCTCTACTTCAAGGTTTTTAAATGGTGAAGCATTGATTTTGGTTCTGTATGTTGATGATTTGATTATCACTAGAGAAGAAGACCTCATTCTCAAATGTAAGGAGTTAGCTTCTGAGTTTGAAATGAAGAATCTTGGTCTCATGCATTACTTTCTTGGCTTAGAAGTTTGGCAAAATTCAGATGAGATGATTCTAAGTCAAGGAAAGTATACCATTGACATTCTGAAGAGGTTTGGTATGATTGATTGCAAACCTATGTCTACACCTATGGAGACCAACCTACATAAATTGAAGGAGGTTGCAGCTAGTTCAGAACTGGTGGATCCCACGATGTACAGGCAACTGATTGGTTCACTGATGTATCTAGTTAACACTAGACCGGATATCTGCTATGTAGTGAGTGCACTTAGTCAGTTTATGTGTGAACCAAGACAGATACATCTTGTTGCAGCAAAACATATCCTGAGATATGTGTGGCACAGTTGGATATGGGCTGAGATATTCTACAAGTGTAGATTTGAAGCTGCATGGTTGTACTGATTCTGATTGGGTAGGGTGTGTCACTGATCGGAAAAGTACCTCTGGTTGTTGCTTCAGTTTGGGATCTGCTATGATATCCTGGTGCAATAGGAAGCAGTCTTCAGTGGCATTGAGTATAGCAGAGGCAAAGTATATTGCAGCTTGTGTGGTAGCTCGTGAAGCCGTGTGGCTTCGTAAGCTCCTTGCAGAATTGTTTGAACAATCAATGGAGCCTACTATCATTCATTGTGATAACCAGAGCTGTGTGAAGCTTTCTGTCAATCTTGTGTTTCATGACAGAACTAAACATGTTGAGATCAAATACCATTATATCAGAGATATGGTATTGAGAAAAGCTATACAGTTGAGGTATATCAACACTGATGAGCAGACGACAAACATTCTCACCAAGCCCCTCTCTAGGATAAAGTTTGTGTACTTTCGAGATAAGCTTGGTATGGTGGAGAATCAGACCCTAGCTGAGAAGGAGTCTCAGTATCAGTGATCCTCTGTTAATGCATTTCTCTATTGAGAGAGATTTGAGGTGCAAGCCCTTGATAATGCATTTCTCTTTGAGATTCGAGGTGAAAGCCCTTGTTTCCACCCTCTGGGAGAGCCATGGTGGATGTCATGTGTGTGACTCCATGACAACATCATGTGAGGGAGTCCATGATGATCTTTCTTGTACTTGTGTTTCACCCTTTGGGAGAGCCATGGTGAAAGTCACGGTGAGGTGACAACATCACATTGAGTGATGAGCACTTGTACATACCATCTATGGAGGTAGCCATGATGGTTGATAGCACGATGAGGTGATATGCTTTCACGATGAGGTGATAAGCTCTTTTCTTACATGGATGTAATCATGTTGATTAATATCACTATGAGGTGATATGTATTATACAGGTGGAAGTATTCCTCCCTAGCTGAGAGGGAGTGTTGATGATAAAAGTAGCCACGTGTGTAATACTTCCAAATTCGATTTCAGAGATTAAATTTAAATGTAGCATCAATGCTATTTAAAGTTATATATAATCGAATTAATTGAAGAGGCTGACTTCATATATATATATATAAACAATTAATGTTTAATTAGCATTTAATGTTTGGGGCCGACTCATGAAGAAACACGACTTTAAGGAGGCCGACTTGAATTTAGAAGGACACGTCTTTTCTTCTTGTGGCCGACCTCCTTGTAGAAGGATCACGTCCTTTCCATTTTTGCATGTGTATATACTTGTGAACTATCATTCATTTATCATCAAGTTCATTCGAAGCAATAGAGGAGTAGTGCGATCTGAGCAGTAGATCGAATATTGTAGCAGCAGATCGAATCTTGTAATAGCAGATCGATTCAAGGAGAATCACATTATTTGTATCTTTGCATCTAGAAGAGGTGCTGTTCATTGTATCTTTCAGGCATTGAGTTTGTGCCTAAGTTGTAAGCAGATTGCTGCTCTTATTATTATCAATATATAGGAGATATATTGGCTGGGTTTTTTCTCCCTTAGGTTGGAGGGTTTTCCCAGGGTATTGGCTGTGTTCTTGTGTCAATTTTGAATTAATTTCTATGCATATATCTGATCTTATAAAACTAACAACATCTAGAGTTCCATAAAGAAGCTACACCAGGCACATTAAAGGTCAACTATATTGTTTAATATTTATTTCTATGTCAACGTTTCTAGCAAGACCAATATATTTTAATATTTTCTACTGGAAACTAGTTTTTCAGACATTCACACATTGTGGTAATTTTAGAACAATAGGTGAATAATTGTTTGACGAAATGTTTGTGCACAATGAGTTGTGAAATTGGAAAATTTTTATACAAAAAATTAGCTTGGGATATTTTAGTGGTATCAAAGCTATGCATCCTGCCAGCCAGTGGGTTTTGATGCAAGTTTTCTTTAGTAGAAATCTTTGATTAGTTTTAAGGATTTCAATTGTATGCATGCACATTAATAAATTTGAAAGATAGGGAATACACTACTTATAGGAGGACAAGAGAAAGAGGTGTTAATAATAGTGTTACAAGACTCGGACTCGCCTCAGACTCGCCTCAGACTCAGCAAGCCAATTTTTGACTCGGACTCAGACTTAGAGCCCAGATTCGCCCAAGACTCGGCAAATAGAAAAACCCAAGAAATTCAGAGATTCTTAAGGATGTAAAGCTTGTTTCATGCACCCTTTAGTAAATAAACTTTAAATACACAATAACATCATGAAATAGAAACTACTACAATCCTATACACAAACAACACAAAGTTTAGCTAAAGGAAATAAGTAATGACTTAATACCAATAATAGTAGTAAGAGTCAAAATAGTTAGATATATAAATGTTGTGAAATGTATACAATACTCATGGAATATGAAATCCATGGCATCAAAAGTTCCAAACATATAACAAAAGTAAAACAAAAGCTATAAGTCTATGGCTCAGAGGAGCTTGCATCACTAAGCATTAGTCCTCCTACGTAGACGTCTAAGATAGGTCTTGGATGATGTTGCAGCCATCATCTCTGCTTGTGTCTCAGTCTCAAACTCATTGACACCCAAACCAACATCCAAGGTGTCTCCTTGTGCTCTATCCTCCTCCTCTGCCATGGCTACTGTGTCTACCTCTCAATCCACCTGGTCGACCCAATCAAGGTCCTCATCGCTAAAATTAAGATCCTCGGCCTCAGTGATCCAATCTGACTGTGGATCAACCTCCTCCAACGTGATGGGTGACAAGTCATTGCCCAATATCTATCGATGGTGAAGGCACATGTTGTAATGAACATAAACAAGATCATTCAACCTCTGCACTGACAACTTGTTGCGCTTCTTGGAGTATATGTGCTCAAACATACTCCCATTGCGCTCACAACCCGAGGCACTGCATGGTTGGATCAACACTGGAACCACAATCATCTGAAAATCTCTCCCACCATGCATTTGAGATGAGAAAAAGAAAAAACAAAATCTCATTGTGAAATGTGAATATTTAATTATAAGATGAACATTGAATATAAAAGATTGAAAAGTGGTAATTTTAAAACTACTATTATGCCCTTAATAAATTTTTACTTGGCTGCAATGTCGATCGAGTATCTTTGCAGATATCTCTTGCAAAGAGATCTCCTTGTGCAAGTCTAAAAATCTCTATCTCGGCGACAATTTGGTGTCCAACATGAGAATCAGACATCCGCTCAATGACTGTGTAGAGCCCACTCAAAACCTCCTCATCTACCTTGAATTCTTTGCGGAATTGGAATGTCGGATTGAGAAAATATGCTGCTGCTTGTAGGGGCTTGTGAAGCTAGAGGTGCCATCGTCTATCGATGATCTCCCAAATGGGGCAATACTTACCATCAACTCCCCCATAAAATGGATCTAATGGCCTCTTTGGCCCTATCCATGCCGTTGTATATGTAGCCCATTGCAGGCTTCTCCCTATCGACAACCTGTAATAGAACCACTAAAGGCTCTGTGAACTGCAATTATTATGAAACATTGACATAAGTAATAGTCAACAAAAATAAGCAAATAAAATAAAAATAAGCAAATAAAATAAAAATAAGAATGAAAATATAATGTAGAATTACTAAACTAATTACTAATTACATTTACCTTGTCAATCTCATTAGTAGGCACCCAAAAGCCTTGCTCATAAAAAATCCAACTTGCCACATCCTCCCCTGCATTTGTCTTAGAATATGTTAAGGAAGCCCACTCCTCACTAACAAACATCCGCCTCAAAGCTCCCTTTGACCGCAGTAAGGATTGTAGAGTGATGAAGTTGGTAGCAAAGTGTGTTATCTCAAGGTGAGCCAACTCCTTTTGCCTCGTGTATTGCCTCATAAGGTTGAGGACCCATGTGATTATATATGAACTTACAAATATTTCTTGCAGTCTCCGTACATGCTTTGATCCAGTCAAGCTTGCCAAGATCCTCCAATATGAGGTCAAGGCAATGAGCGGCACAAGGTGTCCAAAACAATGATGGGTGCCTATCCATCAACAGTCTACCTGCAACAACATAATTTGCTGCATTATCTGTGACTATTTGCACCACATTCTCCTCCCCTACCTCAGCCAAGACACCCTCCAAAGCCTCACAAAGGAATTCGGCATTTTTGGTGTGGTCGGATGCATCGATAGATTTAATGAACACGATACCACCTGAAAAAGAAACAAAATAAATGATTCAATAAAATATAAATTTAAAATCTTGATTGCTAATCACTAAAGCAATGCATTTTAGGAAGTAAAATATTTACTGGAGGAAGAAACAAGAAAGTTGAGCAATGCCCTATTTCTTCTATCGGTCCAACCATCAGTCATTATGGTGCAACCCTTCCTCCAAATTTCTTGCTGCTCCTCTATTCTAGCTTTCACATCAACCACTTTTTGGGACAAAATGCGGCCTTTTATCTCTTCATCATTAGGGGTTTTGAACCCTACCCCACAAACAATAACTGCATCAATCATATTTTGCCAATATGGAGACCTAACACAAATAAATTAAATTAAATTAGTATTGAAAAATTTATAATTTCAATTTGAATTCAACATAGCTCTAAAAATAAAATTCAAGAGATAAAGAATCAACTATCAAGCAACAAGCTATATATTTTAAAACAAAACAAAAGAAGAATTACCTGGCTGCATTAAATGAAATGTCACAATAAAACCAGAAGTCTCCAATTGCAGCTTTGGTTGCATCATGTTTACCCTTGTTCCAACCCATGCTCTCAAGAGATGGTTGGGAACCCGGAGTAGAGCGTGGCAAAATATATGAATCCAACCTAGATCCACAAACTCTAGGCCCAATGCTAATGCTACCACTGCCACTGCCACTACCACTACCAACAACCGAAGGTGAAGACTGTGGAGGAACTAGAGGCATGGAAGAACTCGAATCTCCAACTCCACACACGGCTGCCATCTCCTCTCTTTGCTTCTTTTTTAACTCTTTTTGTTGCCCAAAGGTTTCCAATTGCACTTGCACTTCACGCATTACCTCAGCAGGGACATTTGTGCAAGGATTAGCATCTTGGCCCGATATACATGCAAGGTGGTATTTCAATCTATTAATGCCACCCCAAGAAAAGTTGTTTTGCAATGAAAACATGTTACTTCTCCTTTTTTTTTGCCTAGGGGTAATAATGGCATGTTTCCAACAAGGGTCTTTTCTATTTTGAGACATGGTGAATATGATGGAGACAATTTATAGATATAAACAATGCTGCAATAACACATAAATTTAAAAGAACTAGCATTCAAAGTATAATTTATAATTAAATTAAAAAACCCAGGGTTTGCAAGTTTGCAACTATAATTTTTTTTTTTTTTTGCAAGAATGCCTAGGGTTTGTTCAACAAAAAAATTAAACACACACACCTAGGGTTTTGTATTTATTTGTAACTTGTTCTTTGTTTCACTAAAACAAAATAGAAAAAAAAAAGAAGAAAAAATGAAGAGAAATGAAGTTTTGGTTAAAAAAATACAAAAAAAACCTTCAAAACTCAAACATATCTCTTCAATCTTCTTTGAAATCAATGGAAATCTCTTTCCAATCCCTTGTAAACTCCTCTAAATGCAGCAAAATCACCTACGAACCTGCACAAATGCGATTCGACAAGTGTTTGGTGCTCAATCTCTTTGCTGATTTTCCTTCAATGCAAATGTGTTTTGGCTCTCTTTTCTTTTTTCTCTCTTCCTTGGCTTGAAAATGAAATGAAGTGCCTTTTGGAGGAATAGAGGCAAGTATAAAGGCAAAAAAAAGAAAAGAAAAAAGTTTAAAATGTGTTTTTTTTTGCAACTTATGTCCATAAAGTGATGGTCCAGTATAAGAAAGACAATGAGAAACTTTTTCAAAAAGATGGACCTAAAAATCACTACATGGATGACGAGGTTTAAAATGAATTGCGCAAAAAAAAGGTTATGTGTTAGTTGTAAAGAACCTTGGGAATCTGACCATAGGTGTCTGGGAAAAGGTAAGGTGCACTACATCGAGGTAGTTTTGGATGACGAGGAAAGGAAAGGGGAAGGAGTTCAGGGTAGTGAACATAGTGATTTAGACAGTGAGCACGAGGAAGAGAATGAGCATCTATCTAAGGGAGTTAAAGGCGAGAGTATAGCTACTCTTTTTGGTACCCTTAGATTTAATGCTTTTCGAGTTTGTGGAGTCTTACAAGGACAACGTGTGATAGTTTTAGTAGATATTGGGGCAACCCACAATTTCAGAGATTCAACTCTGGCGGCTAAGAGGGGTATACAAACATAGGATTTTGACGGATTTAATGTCATGGTGGTAGATGATTTTAACATGTCTTGTACCCAACAGGTTCCACATTTGAATCACATTAGGGAATTACATTGTCACTGATGATTTCTACGTTGTTGATTTAGGAGATACTAATGCTATTTTGGGTATTTAGTGGCATCACTCCTTAGGGAAGTATTCTCAAAACTTTCAGACTATGGAGTTGAAATTCAAAGCAGATGGGTAAGAAGGTTGTTTTGAGGGGTATGTCTAATGGTGCTCCTAGGATTGTGTTAGCGAAAAGGATGGAAAGTATTTTTAGGCATGGCGACGTGGCATGGGTATCACAGTGCTTGATTTCCTCTCAGACCTCACTAATGATAGTAATCTGTATCATGTAGACATTCAACAAGTGGTGGATAAACACAATTTGGTATTTGGTGAGATTTCTCCAAGGATACCTCTAGCTAGAGGGTTTGAGCATGTCATTGAGTTGGAGGAGGGCTCCAAACCCGTCATCACTACTCCTTATAGGCACCTTAAGAAGTTTGAGTAGATAGAAAAGGCCATTACGAAATTGCTAGATATGGGGCACATCAAACCTAGTTCAAGTCCCTTTCCTTTTTTGGTTGTCTTGGTGAAGGACATGACCATGAGGATGTGTATAGATTATTGTGTCCTAAACAAAAAGACCATTAAAAACTGATACCCTATTCCTAGGATCGATGAATTGCTGGATGAGTTGCATAGTGTAGCATACTTCTCGAAGATTGATCTTCAATCAGGGTATCATCAGATTAGAGTGAGGGAGTAGGGCATTTATAAGATTGCTTTCAAGTGCCATTATGGGCACTATGAGTTTTTGGTCATGCCTTTTTGGTTTGACCAAATTAGGGGTTTTTGTCCTTTAACTTGACAAGAGAAATTGTGAGGTCCCGTGCTTCAATTTCTGCCATGAGGGGTTTTGTCCTCCAGTTAAATGAATTGCTGTTCCATGCTCCAAAGGAGTTATTATCAGATAATAAAAGGTGTATTCTTCATATGGCGTTGTTCATATGGTGCCTTCCTTCTCCTTGTTTGATGTCTCTTATATATCTTTTTTCCTTCAATAGCCATGATTCTTCACATGCCCCTTGACTTTTGATTAATATATTGTACCATAGGCAGAACTATTTTCAAAGTTATGGTTATGTCGCATTTAAATAGGAACTGTCATACCTAGAAAAAAACCTACGATGTTTTTTTGTGACTATAGGATGTGTTGAAACTTGTTTAGAATCGAGTGTTTCATGAGCACACAAACCACATTGAGGTTCAGTGCCACTACATTCGAGAACATGTTCAACATTAGAATATTTAACTCAAGAGCAACGTGTTGACATTTTTACCAAATCAGTTGTAGTAGTGAAGTTCAAAGCTTTTCAACACTTCTTGCCTTGTACTTTTGAGAAAATTATGTACAAAGGGGAGATTGTTAGAATAAATTAATATACTACATGATAACAAACTATTAACAATAATAATAGTTAAAAATTAATATTATTGTTGTTAACAAATAGGTGGTTGAATGGTTTGTTAAACCAATATTTTTTTTTGTATTAGATATAGTATGAACAGCAGAAAGAGTTACATCATCATGATAAATAACAACAGTACTACTGCAGTAATCCCCCCCTTACAAAGTCAAAAGTATCATGCCTCCCTTACAAATATACAGTAACAGATTTTTACAAAATCAACTTAACAGAAATACATCAATTGTAGCATGATTAACCATCTGTCCGTGTCCAAAAAGAGCCATATCATCTTGGAATCCTGTGATCTTTCTTCAACAAAAACCAACACTGCGTATCCAGTCTGAAGGGTATCACCGAGTTGCAAGGGAAGTGCTGTGCTGCCAAAAGCCCCCAGCCTGCCATGTGATCACTAATATATCTGTCCCAGCTGTCGAACAGCCACCAACCAACAAAAAGATGCCGAACCATACCAAAATCCATCATGCACACAAAAATGGGGGGAGTTTTTCATCTTAGGTTGCTGCATTTCCACTTTGAGCCAGATTTTTCATCTTCAAGAGGGCCCCTGCTGCTTCAATCTCATCCCTTGTGAAGTCTTCTATACTAAGCATTGGTGGCATATCTTCATTCTGGTTTTCTTTAATGATCTTTTCATTGAACTCCTTTTGGAAAGCCTCCAACGCTCGAAGAAAAATCTCAGTAGTATGCTGCCAGCTGTCACCAAAGTTTGCCTCTCCAAAGTTGATTGTCATCGTGCCTTCTTCGATGAACTGCATGAATTTGCATTTAGAAACCTTTATCGTCATTGTAACCTGCACAACCACATTGTATAAAATGAGTCTTTTGCATGACTCAGTAAGTGTCCTCCTTGTTCCTTTAAATTTGTCATCATTCCTCGATTTCCAGATTATCCACAAAATTTTAGTTGCAATGCAGTTCCAAAAAAATACAAGTTCTTTCCGCTTTTTATTAAATTTAGAAAAAAGAATTTTGTTTGGGCCGGGTTTGCCATTGTCTTCCCAAATATCGTGCTTATGACAAAACAAATTCCAGATTTCCTTGGCATTGTTGTGACCTATTTCACACATCGCCCCATTGCAAGTGGGGACCCCCAAGTTTTGATGTCGCCCTTTGAATCACCAGTTTAGAGTCTTTAATTTGGGTAAATTTTGAAAGTCAGTCCGGCTAAGTTGAGATTTCGAACCCGTTTGTGTGTCTTAACGTCATTGAAGTGCTTAGAAGACCCGGTAGACGAAGATCGCCATTGCTTTCGGTCGTTTCTGACACTTCCTATTTTTTAGGGATTCTGCTTTTTTGCTTTTTGCTTTTTTGATTTTTGGCATTTTTAGGCCATTCTGGAGTTCCTATTTTTTAGGGATGCTTTTTTGCTTTTTCTATTTTTGGAAAGTTTCTATTTTGGGAAAAAGTTTCTATTTTTGGATCCTACAGAACAAAAAATCAACATGTCTCCAGAAATCAAGAAAATCAAGGTAAAATGAAAAAGGTTTGAAAAATGGCAAAAATTTTGGAAAAATGCCTAAGTCTGAGAATGGCGCCCTCAAGAAAGGGGATGGCATGGAAAGTTCAAAGTCCGCCCTACCTTTGGCATGCCAAAGATAGGCACTGGCAAGAGATATGCCAAGTCCGCCATAGGCAAGGTGGTCTCCAAGTCCGCCATAGGCATGAAAGATGCCAAGTCCGCCATAGGCAAGGGAAGCCAAAGTCCGCCCTTGGCACAAGAAGGTCAAAGTCCGCCCCTAGAGAAAAATGGCATGAAACTCATGAAGTCCGCCCAGCCTAGAAAAAAATGGCAAGAGACACATGAAGTCCGCCCCAAGAAGTGTGGAGAAGGGTAAAATATGAAGGGGTGCGCTCTAGGATGTTTGGAAAGGGGTGAAATTACAAGGGAATTCACTAGAAATTGAATTAAATGGTTTAAACAAATGAGATTTGCCATTGGACAAGGCACGAATAAAATTCGCCATGACGAGAAAAGTGTGAAGACCATCTAAGACCAATGGAGAATAAAATACGCCATAGGCAGGAGATTATAAGAAATTCGTCCAACTTTGGAAGGAAAATTATTCTAAGGCATGAAAAACGGAGAAATGTCTGGAAGGAGAAGAGGTTTGGCCGGCATAAAAATCACGCCTCAGCACAACGGAATGAAATTCTTTGGCACAAAATAAAGAGTGCTTGGCAAAGCAAACATGAAGTCCGCCCCTCTCAGCTTGAAAAATTCCTAAGGCGCTAGTAAAAAAAAATAAAAAATGGCAAAGTGGCAAAGATCTCCAAGTTCGCCCAACCCAGAAGATGGATCGTTTGGCTAAACAAAAATGTCCAAAGAGGTCAGAACTCCGCCTAGAAAGTTGAAATTTGGCAAATGAGCTATTGAGCACATTTTGGCTAGGCAGACAATTTGAAAAGAGATATTTTTGCCTCTGACGAACGAACTTAGCCATGTATCAAGGTTAAACGGGTTGGAATTTAATATTTTAATATTTTTAATTATTTCCCTGACACTTAGGGAATTTTAATTAAAAATTAAAAAACCGGAGATTATTTGGAAGATTATACTATTCTGCCTTAGATAAATTTAACTTTGCCATGATTCGAAGATTTAAAATACGTTGGAAAATTAATTTTAAACGATTAATTTAATATCTTTTCCAACACTTAGGCAATTTTTGAGAAAATTCGAAAATCTCAAGCAGAGATGGCACAGAGGTGAAAATTAGAAACTTGCCGCGATAACTAAAAGTGAAATTAGAAGTTTGCCAATCTGAGAAGAAAACGTTTCTAAAAATTGGAAGAAAATCAGAGGAAAGAAAACAATGCCTTGAAGAAAATCGCACTTCTCAGCCATAAAATGAGTTTCAGCAACTCATTTCTTCACAATTCCGGCTGAGAAGTAGCTATCTCTCTCGAATCTTCAGGAAATCATTCGCAAAGGAGAAATTTATAAGAATAACACTGTTGTGAGAATCGAGGTAGCATTTTCTTGTTGACAGGTGTGATTTTTTTTGAGAGAAGTAATTTATTTCTTTGCTGAAATCGCACTTTCAGCATATTGGCGCACCTCTTCTGGCAGATTTCTGAATTTTTAAATTCATACGCAGCTAGAACACGATCTTCGAGGTTTGGAAGTTAATCGACAATGTGTTTGCACTGTGTTTCTATCTTCTACTTCGTTTCCGACACGAATTTCATTCATAGATAGGCGAATTTAATTACTTTCAGCTTGCTTTTTGACAGAAATTTTAATTCAATAGGCTGAAAGTGCGATTTTTGTCCAAGCTACACCCCGGAACAAGTTAATTTTAAATGATCTTGTATTAATGTTAAGAATTTTGTGCTTGCAGGTTGACGATCGATCAAAGGGAAACATCCAGGCAGGCACAGATGAAGTTTGCAAGTAAAGGATCGCAGCCAGAGACCAGAATAAAGTCAAAGTGGAAAGATGTCTCAGACACTGATCTTGGCCATATCGACCTTGAGGAATTCAAGAAGAGAATATATGGGCATAACGGACCTTTACCAACACCTGCCGCTAGAAGGATGGTGAGAAACAACATATTTCAAGCTGCCGGATTCCCACCTGCGCTTGGCTGTGCTGAACTTATGGTGGAGTGCGCACTTCACTATGATGCTGAGTTGAGGCGGATTGTGGCACCCGATGGGAGAGTGTTGGCACATCTAACAGAGTTGGCCATTCAGGAGGCCTTCGGCATTCCGGCATATCCTAAAACTGTCTACAAGACCAAGGAAGATGCTCAGAAGTTATATGATGAAAGCCCTGGCCTTTGTGCCACCAACATTAACAAGTCGTGGCTGGATAAGCCTAGGCCGTCGGTCAAGAAGATGCCCAAGAAGTTGACACGTACGGACTTCAAGGAGGACTACGGAGACATCATTATCTTACTGAACAGAATAGCAGGCAGTCCTTTGGGAGCACCCTTTGAGTCGTGGATGTATTACTTCATTGAGGACCTCACAGAAGGTGTCACAATGTTCAAATGGGCGAGAATGATAAGCAATAATCTTCACCACCAACTTATCAACCTAGAGAAGACCAAAACGTTTTACATGAGTTCTTACGTCATCTATATGTTGGCTAGAACTTACAGGTATGCAGGCTTGATCTGCAAAGGCACAGTTGGTAGTAAGGGGAATGAGCTGAAGCCTTATGACTGTTATCCACAGCTTCAGTTGAGGGAGAAGACGCACTTTAGGCGAACCCACGACGCGTTCCTGATGTACATCACTAGGATACTCCAGGGAGGGACGCATCAGCGGCTAACAAATGAGGCCAAAAGCCTGATCAGTAAATACGGGTCTTGGTTCATCCAATATCCAAGATTTACTTATATCAGAATCCAAGGATTCACCGGGAGCCCGTACCGTCTGCCCATCTTCCCCACAAATAAGATGGTCCTGCTCGAAGTGCTGAGGCAGTTAGAAGAGTTCCAAGGTCTTCAAAGGGTGAAGCAAAAGGCGGCAGTTACTTTTCCTTTCTTTATAGGGAACATGCTGGAGTCGTGTCCATCATCACAGGCAGCTGACAGTGCCAGAATCGAGATACAGCATTACCCTTTTTCCCCATATCCGGCCAGAAATCACTACGACCCCCATCACCACATCAAGATGGTGGATGGAAGGAGATACAAGCATAGGGTCGAACTGGAGGACTTTTGGGCAAATGCTGCGGATGAATTTGAGGTCAGACGGAAGATGTGGTCCAGATTGCCGCTCAGCTTGATCAGGGCAACAAAATTTTGTCACGTGCCAGATCAGTTGGAGGAGGACGAAAATCAGACGCAGCCGCGCTTCGATGAGAGTTCGGCTTTGCCCGCTGTCCGGTGGTCAGAAGCAGAGCATGCTGACTTGAACATCTTGATGAGGCCTGTCATCAAGTTTACTCAGTGGTGGGTTGATCAACGAGTTCAAGAATTAAGGCGCCAAAAGATAACCCTGACCTATGACATGCTAAGCGAGGCAGAGTCTTATTCTTCCAACGCGGGCGCATCCCAGGACGTACAAGTGATGGAGACCACCACTTCTAGGAAGAGGAAAGAAATAGCTGCAGGAAAGGAGCCAGTCCAGAAGCAGGCCAGGATAAAACCTTCTCAATCGGCCGCCTCTAGGAATATTGAGGAGATATTAGCTACTGCCGATGCTTCACTGGCAGACATGAGGGATCCTTCTCCGGTTCCTGAAGACAACACAGAGCCTCAGCCAGATGACGATGCGCCGCCTTCTCCCACGGGCACTGAAATATTGGAGTCAGATGACGACAATGTAGGCGCCCAAGATGAGGATTTCCAGGAAGGGATGATTTTAGACCTTAGGGGAATTGTGGATGTTCCTGACAGAGAAGGCGTGCCGGAGGAGGACGGTGTTGAGCAGCTTACGATCCCGGATTGGCTGAAGGAAAGGCTAAAGGTACAAGTGCCGGCAGATGAACCAGAAGAGGATGATACGGCAGACTTTTTGGCCAGACTGTCTCAAACTGTGGCTAAAAAGCCGGCGAAGAAATTCTCTAGCATACAGAGAGACGAGGCCGGCAATAGGACAATACAGATTGCCGTGCCTATAGCGGACAAGCCGCAGGAGGATATGGCTCCACAAGATTACGCCATCACAACCATTGACTTGGGTCCAACCACTAAGGGCCAAGAAATGGAAGATTTGGATAATTCTGTGTCTGCCATCAAATCAAGGTTGGCGAAGGAGGTAGCCAAAAGAAAGGAGTGCCAATTGGAAATTGAGCGCTTAAGAGAGTACATCCAGCACTTGATCAGGCCACTTGATCAGGATATTACGGCGGCTCCTCTACTTCCTAACTCTTCACAAGAGGCCGTTAAAGAGATAGAAGAAAACAGGCTCACGGTTCAGGAGGCCAAAGAATGGATAGCAGCCAAGGGGATTGAAGCTGAGGCATTCATAGAAAGATTAACTTTGGTTTATGGTCAGGCCACTGCCTTACTTTCTAGGCTAGCCTCCTTGGCAGAAGTATGGGACAGCCTTCCGGACGCGCAGGATAGGATAATCCCTTGCCTTAGGATTCTGAAAGGAGTTCCTAAGCAAGAATTGATAGAGGGAGGCGTCATCGCAGCGGGAGCAGCCTATGACTTCCACACTTGGTATTGGGCCTTGACGGCACGAGGTGAAGTCTTGGAGAGGGTAAAGGTTGACTGCATCAGATTGGAGGAACAGGTCAAGGAAGTTCAGGCCAGAATCCTCAACATAATTGCCGATATCCTGGATAAAGAGGCTCTGCGAGAGAATGACCTGCAATTGGAAGTTTTGAAGGAAAGTGTCCAGGAAAATATCTTTGACATCACTGGACCCATCTTGAGGCAGGACTGGGCCAAATTGGCGAACTTCCTGAGTATCCGAGAGTCCTTTGAAAAGACTGAACCAGAGTGGGAGGAGACCTTCGCCAGATGCGCTGAGAGCATGGATGGGCTGGAATTTAGAATCGGCATGCTTCCACAGGTTACCATGGATGAAGTTGCCTTGATCGTGTCCAGATTCGGTGAATACACGGTGGCTCGAGAGGATCAGAATGTAGTCCCTTGAAAATAGCTCCGAATGCCAACTCATTGTTGTTCATTGCCAGTTAACTGAAGTCATTTTGGGAAACCCTAATTAGGGTTTCGTTTGTTAAATCTTGACCGTCGGCTCATGTTTAATCTGAGCCATTTATTCAATTTATGGAACTCTATATAAACTCTTGGACCCTCATTTGTAATTGTGAAGTGAGTAATAAAAAATTGTTGCGACGAAACTATTTCCGTTTATAAAAGCTCTTGTGCATGATTTGCTAAGAACAACTTTTATTTTCAAGTAGTATGCAAGGTTTAATATTTCTCCTTCAACACTTAGAGTAGAATTAGAATAGCATTTCATTTACATGTTGGTTAGATGAATGATAGATTTGATCGCAGTGCCGGATAAAATTTTGCTCATACTTTTGTCGAGTGGATGATTTGCACTCGATGTGTAAAGTTAGTCTGAGCCACTAAATCGTGGATGCTTAACTTCTGTTTGTTTTGATTATCAATTCGAACATGAAAACCATTATCACCTCCGTTGAAGATTGCACCCGCTTCACGTAGTTGTCCGAAGGAGGCGAAACGAAGTGTGGTTACCCATTTTGTCTAATCGCTGCTGTCTCTTGAATTCTTAGGCATAGTTTAGATCTCTAAACCCTTATCCTTTTGCCTTTTTTTTTGGAATATCTGAAATACCCATCAAAAGGAGCTTCAATGATAAAACTGTCTAAGTCCTCAACTCGCGAAATGAATTTTATGTAAGTCCCCTTGTGA
>CM021101.1:510528595-510656347 GCA_007115665.2 Sequoiadendron giganteum
CTTGGCCGAATATCCTTGCAAGAGTGCCAGAGGCTTACTGTTATGCATCAAATTCCACCATATTGACCTATGCACATATAGAGTACCACCCAAGAAGAATTTGGAGTTGGAGATATGCACCTTGGCATGCTCCCATGCTTTCCATATGCTTTTAAACACCACTGACCCCCCCAGGACGATTGGATATTGGCTGCTAAGGAGGTCACACAGGGGGAGATCCTTCCAGGCTTTAGCATGTTTAGGGACAGCCCTCTGAAGGTTGCTCTTGACCAAAATTTTCCTTGGCTCATCACCTTCAAGGGCTTTGAAAATCCACTTGGTTGCCAAAGCAATGCCCTGCATTTTCAAATCTTTTAAACCCAGTCCACCATCAAATTTACTCACACAACACCATTCCCACTTCACCGCATGCTTCTTCCTCCTTCCTTTACCATCCGGCCACAAAAAACCCCTTATTTTCTTTTGAATTTCATCAACTTGGTAGTTGCTGAAAAGCCAAACAAAGGTGAAGTACAAGCTGTAAGAGGACAGGATTTTTTGACATACTTGAATTCTCCTTGCTAGGGACAAATATTGCCTGTTCCATTTACCCAATTTTGCATCAATCTTCCTTTGGATCCAGAACCGCATCTCTCTAAGGTTGGGGCAAACTGCAAAGGGAATGCCTAAGTACCTGACTTACTTTTGAGGTCCACCCCATTGCACACCGAACCTGGAGAGTCAATCAGGAGGGTTCTCTTTCTAACCCAACATGATGGACTTGGAGAGAGAGATCTTGGCAGCAGAGGCAACACAAAAAATGTCCAACTTCGCCATTAAATTGGAAATATTAGACTCATTTAATAGGGGGAAGAGGGTCGTGTCATCAACAAATTGAATATTAATAAGCTCACTTTGATCCAGGAGTATTATCCCATTTACCTTCTGAGAAGTGCCATTGGTCTTGAGTATATAGTGCAGAGCATCCAAGGCAATCGCAAACAAGGTCCGGGCCAAGGGACACCCCTGCCTGATTGACCTCTCCAGCATAAATTCCTCTGTTAGGGATCCATTGACATCCACTTGGGCAACTGCATCCTTAAAGAGAGTGACCACCATACGACAGAAGCTTTCCGGGAAGCCAAAGGCATCCAACATCATCTTGATGAAAGCCCACTCAACCTTGTCATACACCTTTTCAAAGTCAAGCAACACCATTGCCACATCCTGATTTGAAATTCTGATCTATTCCATGGCTTCCCAACTTGTGATTAGATTTTCAAGGATATATTTGCCTTTAATGAACCCAGTTTGGGTGCTGTTAATGAACCTTGGCAAAATGTTAACAAGTCTTCTTGCTAACACCTTAGCAAGGATTTTGTAAGACATGTTTAACAGAGTTATTGGCCTCCAATTTCTGATCTGCGTTTTATCACCTTCTTTTGGCAACAATTTTATGATTCCTTTGTTTATATCACTCCCTAGAGAGCCTCTTTCCAAGGCCTCCTTATTCACTAAAAATAGATCATCCACCACCTAGTCACTGAAGACCTTTTAAAATTCAGCAGGGAGGCCATAAGCCCTGGGGGTCTTATCATTTTGTAAAGCCTGAATTGCTTGTCTGATTTCCCCTTTTGATATATCTTTGCTCAGTTCATTTGCTTCCTTTTCCTCTATCCTTTTGGGGATGATAGCCTTTATTGTCTCCCTAGCAATGGAGCAGCCCTCCTTATTGTTTTCTGAGGTGAAAAGGTTCTTATAGAAGCTAAAAAACTGCCTTTTTATATCCTCTTGTTCAGTGAATGAGGAACCTTCACATTGGATCTGCTCAATGCGCTCTTTTACATTTTTCTCTTTTAGGCAACGAAAGAAAAACTTTGAGCCTGTCAGCGCTTTCAAGCCAATTTAGTTTGGATCTTATTTGGAGCCCTTGGATTTTTAAGACCTGCAGTCTTCTTAGGGAGTCCCTGACAGCACTGTATTGGATCCCCAAGGCTTCATTTTTAGGTTCCATATGAAGGTTTGATTCAACCTGCAATAACTCCTCTTGGAGCAGCCCTTCCTTCTCCTATCAAGGGCTTTTTTCTTACCAATGAATTGGAACAGATTTTTCCATCCTTTGGTGTTCATTTCCCACCTCTCAATGGCACTCAACCCTTTGTGCAACCATAGATTTATGTTCCTGAGAGACATGATTGTTGCTACACAGTCACTGTCATGAAGTAGTTTGGTGTTAAGGAGGAAGCCCCCTTTTTTCTGATCACAACTTTGCCCCTTTTGAAGGTGCAACCTTATTTTAACTAGGTGATGGTCTGAGAGGGTGTACGGATGGACTTCCTCCTTGCATCCATCTCTGAGTAGCTTAGGGATGAAGTGACCCTTGTTGAAGTAGAAGCAGTCTAGATGGTAGTAAATCCGCCTGTTGCCTTTTTGAGCATTACACCATGTATACCAAATGTTGGGGCAGTCCTTTTTCCCCCTTCAATGGGATCAACCAAATTCAGTTTGGATTTCATTTTCAGCCAGAAGAACTTCTCATTGCCCTTCCAATCCATCTCCAGGCCTCCACATTTGTCCTCTTGGTTTTCAATCATGTTGAAGTCACCTCCAACAATCCAAGGCACATCACTAAGCTCACAGAGCCATTTCCACATCTTATTTTTGTCCCCATGATCATTTGGGGCATAAATTGAATAGACCCTGAATGAACACTCTTCTTTTTGTACTGTGATCCAGACCGCCTTGTTGTAGGGGGATGTTCCAGATCCCGAGACGAAGCGGCTCCACTCATTGGAGAGGAGAATGGCAGCCCCCCCTACCTTTTTCATGCTAAGTGGTAAAGTGGGAAGATCCCCTCCAAACAAAATTGAGGTTAGTTTCAAGGACAAAACCCATTGACTTGAGTTCTTGCAGGAGTACAACATCTTTTTCCTTGCATTGGTTCAGGAATCTTCTAACTATCTGCTTTCTATCAGGAGATTCTACCCCCCTGATATTCCAAGAGAGGCAGTTAAGTTTCATAATTATCCAATATGCTGGGGGTCTCTTTATTTGTTTTGAAAATTTCAAAACATTTTGGTACCTTAGATTCAAATTCCACCTTTTTTAGCCACTGGGATTTGTATGATTGTACTTCTCTTTTTCCTTTTTGTGTGGGGGAGGACTTTTAGGTTTCCTTTTCTTGCTGGAATTACAGTATCCTTATCCTTTCTAGGTCTCCCTCTTGGCCTGTGGACCTGCTCAGGTTTAGAGGTAGACTCTCCCTCTGTGACACCCTTAGGGGCCAATACTTTTATGCAATTTGAAGTTGCCTCGTCCATGTGGGGGTCAATGCTGTCAGGGGCAGCTTGGAAAGCATGAGGAGCATCTCCAATACCCAATTCCTTTAGGTAAGAGTTTGCAACAACTGTTACATCTTCTATATTTACCTAACTTTTGTTAGCATCCAACACTCTATCTTCAGCCAAGGCACCATCGGTGCATTGGATACAAGGGGTAAGAGGGCCAGTTTCCACATCCTTCCCTTCCACCACAACAATCGGACCTGCATCTAGTTCATCAGTGGTACCCGACGGAAGGAGGGAGGGCTAAGTGTTGGATTCAAAAGTATTACTAATCTCCTTGACCTTGGTTGGTTTGTTTAGATTGTTTGGGTTCTCCTCTTTGCTGTTTACCTCCTTCTACATCCTAAAATTCTTGAGAAAATAGGTTTGCTCCTCGGGTTCCTTCCTTCTTTGCCACTCACTATTTTTGCACCCATTTTTAAGCCTCTCCAACGCTAGCTGTTGGGTGTTCTTCTTGATTTCCTTGTTATTGAGGGTTCCCTATTTGCTTACACTAGTGTCCTCTATTGACATGGAGGTTTGGGATTTCTATTGCTAGCTCGACTGATTGTGCATATTGTGTGCTTGGGGAGGTCAAGGGGCCATCATCCTCTGAGTCTTCCTCGACCCCCCCATCCCCGTCATCTTCAGTTTCCTTATTATCATACTCACTTCCTTCAAATGCCTCCACACTCCTATCGAAAAGTTTAGAGAGATCATCTCCCATTAGAGATTCAGGACAATCTGCATTATCTTCCATATTATGCTTGAAAGGGTCCTTCATTGAAAGGGTCCTTCGTCACGAGGTTGGGACCAGGGTTTTTACTGGGGATACCCCACACACCAACAAGGGTTTCATCTTGGGGGTTATTGCTATCCAATTTATCCAGATTGCCCTGAGTGAAAACTTCCTTGTCTTTCTCCAAGGTGCTGGTGAGGCCATTGTTGCCTCCGACATCCTCCCAGGGTTTAGTGCTTCTGGTTTCTAGATTTGATTTGTGGCCAACTCGACTTCTAAATATCAGCAAGCAGTTTCTCCTAACATGCCCCTCCTTACGACATAAATAGCAAGCATTTAAGCCTCCCAAAACTTCTAGGGCACACTCAATTTCGCTTGTGTCAAGTTTCAGCAACACAATGTCAGGAAGATCCACACCTAGGAGGATAGACACTAAGGTCCTCGCATCTGTATGCGGCAAAACCAAGCTTGTATTATCAAGCCTGAGTAGTTTTCCATAGGGTTTGAATAATAGGAGGAAGTTCCTGATTCATGGTGGTACATTTTTTAAAACGACCCACCTAGGGCTCAAGAGGGCCAATATTTCCTCATTAATGGCGTTTGGCGACTAGGCCAGCGCCCTAAAAATGTTGCTTCCAATACTCCAAAATTGTTTGTTGAGCCTTGATTTGCATTTCACGTGTTATGAAAAAAATAACAAAGAGCCCTTTTTGAATCATTCGACAATAAGAAAAATGCAAACCCAGTTTTTTGCCCCAAACATTCTTTAGCCAAGAATCCATATATTTTCTCCCCGGAACCCTATTAATGTCCTCAATGGCTAAGAAAATGCCAACATTTTTAAGTTTTAAATCTTCTTTACCCAATGCTTTGCAAAGAATGGAATTCAGAGAAAAGATGGCTATTTTAGAGGGCTCGGAGGAGCACTTACCTCGTCCTCCCTCTCCATCACCGAGCCCACTGCCTGTCTCCACCACAAACTTCGCCCTTGCTAGAATTACAACCCTCTCTCTAGCCACAATATGTCGAAATGTTTTTGATTTCTCAACCAAAGGAACAAAATGGGAATTAGAGCCGCCATCCGAGGGGTTCGAAACCCCATCCATCGACAACTGCAAGCAAACCCCTGGGCTTGCATGAGCGAAGCTAGAAACCACTGCGGCAAGGATGCCGCCACCGACAATTAGTGTGGAGGAGGGCCAAGCCTCCTTCGCTCGCATGCATGAAACCCTTCTTCTGGTATTGTTTAGCAGGCGACCCCTTGCAGAGCAAAAATTTCCTTTCTGTTAAACCGATAATTGTTATTCTTGTATAAATATTTTCCCCTAACAATAAAAGAATTGCTTATTGCATACTAGTATTGTGCATCTATAATTGCATGCACTTAGACACTTGGGACAACATCCTACTCCATCTAGCATGTGTACAATAGAGCTCTACATAGTTTTATGGGGTATAGCCCTTTCTAGACATGTCTTGGATTTAAACCAATGGCACCCTTGGACATATGAGAAGCAAATAGAGCATAGGAGTTTCCACAAGACATTCAAAGTGTTCACCAACAAGTACATTAGATTCTCTCGCACCACGAACAAAAGTACAAAGAGCACTATGATGCACGTTGTACACCTTATTCATTCAAATTTGGTGACGAAGTTTGGTTGCATCTTTACAATTAGCACTATAAGGGTCTACATAGGAAGAGGAAGCCTATGGGCTATGGTCCATATAACACCTTACTTGTTGGTGAGAAATTTTTTGTTCTCAATCTCTCTTGATGCCTAGGTTTGCATCTAATATTCAACATGGAACTCCTCAAGCCATACTTCCCCCACTTCTTGAGCCAACATCAACCCAATATCCTTTAGAGTTGAATCTTGAGCACTTGCACATAACTATTCGAGATGAAATCATTTAAACAACCACTACTCTCACTTGCCAAGGCACTCATCGCTTGTTCAGAGTGGTCAAGAGCAGGTAATATGTAGATTAGGTAGATGGTGTAATCTTCATTGTCTTTGCATTCAGTTTTCAGAACTCATTGAAAAATGAAGACGCAATGGTGGATGCAATGTTGGCCATTGCTTCTCAAGAAAGGGCGAATGATGATAGTGCAATTAGGCAAGCCTTAGGGAACCTTCCACAGTCTTCAACAACACTTTGAGTCATTGCATAAGTCTTTGTGCCTTCTTCTGGTACTGTACAAGAACTTGCAACATCACATACTCTTGTAGTTCTACATTAGTTAGTTGGTGGTCATTCACATGGTAGGTGGGCTCCACATGTGGCACTTGCAAAACGTTTCATTTGCAAGGCACAAAACTGGAACATCAACCATTATTATCTCAATTGTTGATAGTTGTAAGGTCAAGCACCATTAGTTATAGGATGTGAACCATTTTGTAAATGCATTGTAACATTTTGTAACCACATTGTACATATAGTCATTTGAAAATCAAACCAGCTCGATGTGTTCAGCCCTTCATGGTCATGAGAATTCTCATTCTTAGCCTTGCTATGTGTAACATCTATTGTAACCTATTCAGTTTTGCACTAAATAGAAGTAGCATATAATTGCTAAAATTCTTACTGTACATTTCAAATGTGTAATGGTTGATAGGTTCTAGTGTTTTCCTTTGCATATCCTATAATCTTGTTTTTCACTAAGATAGGCTTGTTCCCCCAAACCATTTGAGATCTGGATGAAAAATCACCATATCAAGTAAATTACACTTATTATTTCTTATGTATAAACTTTCCAAAACAAAATCAATACAAAAGAACTATTGAGGGCAAGACACAGACAATAAAAAAGCTGTAATGACAATTATAATTAACAAATCTTAAATGAAATAGGATCTTGAAAGAAATAATAAAATAAGGTACTAAATTCTAGGAAACGTACCATCTTAGATACAAATATGTGAACCCAATAATGAGATTTTAGCTACCACAAAGCTACCACGAAGCTTAATTTTAGAACGGGAAAGATTATATAGATGCAATACCATTGTTCAAGTTTTTGAACAAAGATCTAGGTTCAATTATCTAAGACGAAGATCTAGGTTCAATTAGTTACCACAAAGCTTAATTTTAGAACGGGAAAGATTATATAGATGCAATACCATTGTTCAAGTTTTTGAACAAAGAAGGTATTCATATCAATGTCCATAAGTGATCAAAATAGGTCAATGGGATTCAAAAGTACATCCAATTACAGATAGAAAAGTATTAGGATAGAAATGAATCCTAGGAGCTGAAAGAGTGACTACAACTAAATTATCTAAGACAAAGATCATTGAACAAAGATCTAGGTTCAATTAGCTAATTTTAGAACTTATCTTGAAAGGTATTGTCAAGGGGACTTGACTCAATGGAAAAAATTGAGTGCTACCACAACGAAGACCTAGATTCAATTATCCCTGGGAACCACTTAGCAAGTTCTTGTTGCTTTAAATTAGTGCTTTGAATTCCATTCTATGCATGTTCTTGTGTATTATGGGCCAAAGAACTGGTAAACCCTCATTAACCAATAAAAAAAATATATTGTGAATATTTTCCATGCTGTGGTGGCATATTAGAGCATCTATCACAATTCAAAGCTTAAACCCCATTTAACAGTGATGGTTTGCATTATGATAAAAGAAGTAAATATATTTTTATCCAATTTTCTGTGTGCATTTGTTTAAATGTATTATTTTTCATTGATGCAGAGCAGGGTATCAAAGGTCTAACACACTCAATCAATGCTTTTACAAAGTCTTAACACAACAAACAAGGTGGTTTTCCTCACAATCTCCCACTATGCCTTGTAGGACAACAAATAGGGTAATTTTGTCATAACTTTCAGGTAAGACCTCCAACCCACAACCTAAAGACCATTTTGAATACCCATTAAGCCCTTTGACAACATATCTTAATTGCAGGGGTGGTTACTTTGGAGCACAATCCTCAAAAATCTGCTGCTACGCTTGACCATAGGCCTAATTAGGCTTGTTTGACAAGGCAACTATTGGTTCTACCCTCTCCAATCCTCAATTCTTTATTCCAGAGCACCTAACATGTCATATGGGGTCTGCACATGCAAATTCTATCAACTAGAGTGGTTTCCAAACACCTTTTCTATAAAACCCTACTCCTATGCAACCTTTCATGCCCAAAACAAGAGGTTTTCAACCTAGGGCATCACCAATTTTTCACCAAATCTTACCCCCTGCTCCTGCAAACACCAAAATCACAAAATATAACCTAACTACTTCCATTCCACTGGTTCTATTTCATCGGTGGAATGGCTCAAAAATCCATTTTCTTCACTCAAAACACCAAAACCTAGGGTTTCAAAACTAGTCTTAGAAAATCTACTCTAAAATCCTCAAAACTTGATGAAATCTTATGAAACGAAAACCAAAAGGGAGCTAACTCAACACTTCATCGATTTCAATGCACAAGATGTCATCTACAGGCCGTACCAAGCTGTACAACCTCCTGTAGCCGCAAATTTTCTTCAAAAACGTAGGAAAATGGAGTCTTAGTTATTCAAATTCCAAACTTACATCATCCAATCTTCTTCCCCAATGTTCACAAGTGCTTTTTAAAGCATTACAAAACATAACCAATTGGTTCTAACTGACTGACAACTCCCTTGACCGTTCAACTTCCAAGAAAATGCAGAAGTGCTTTGACAACTTTTGCAACTTTTGTGCAACTTTTACAATTTGACCACAATTGACCCAAAACCATCACAAATGGTCTTAAAAGACTTTATTAGACCCAACAAACACGACTTAAACACAAAACACCAAAATACTTAACATTTATCAATTTTTAAAATTCAGACCTATGGTGCCCTGCACCAGTCATGTGTCAATGTGGATCTTAAGAGTATGTGTTTGTACTAAAGCCATCATCACAATGACTAATAAATAGACTCAAGAGATACACAAAGCACACTCTACGCATTTGTTAGTATGACAGATTTGATCTTCTCAGATACTAGCCCCTTCCTAATTGGCAAATCATTTGTCTGGTGTTTACCTTATAAGTCTTCCTCCTTTCATCTTTAACTTGTATTCAGTTCTCTTTGATTTTGATATTAAAAAGCCCCTTCCTAATTGGCAAATCATTTGTCTGGTGTTTGCCTTATAAGTCTTCCTTCTTTTCATCTTTAACTTGTATTCAGTTCTCTTTGATTTTGATATTAAAAATGGTATTACTTCTTTAATTAAGACAGTACACCATAGGAACTGGCTACAATGCAGTTCTTGTTTTATATTAATTATCTCATAATTTTAGTTCAAGAATTATCTCCTCAGGGAAAGCTTGCAAAAAGTTGTTAGGTGTTTGTTGTCTTCCCTTTATATCTAGAAGAAGATCCTTAAATCTAAATTTAGATGACTTCAGAAACAAGACAATAAAAGAAGGATTTCCTCCTGCTCCCCACACCCAACCCACAATGGAGCTCAATTTTCTTTATACTCTTAAGTGAAAGTTGTTAAAAGCCCTTTTATAATATTGTTTATGGAAATGGAAGAAAATGAGAAGAATTTTACAATGAGTATTAGTTTTAAACCGATGGAGCTTGTATGCTTTATTTACAGAAACTTTCCGGCTCAGACTTGGTCCATTCTTTTAGTAACTTTGTAGCATTCCAATTTTTTAAAAAACTTTATAAGGCATGTGCCATTTTCATAACTAATATTTGTATCATTGAACTAAACAGGTGATAAAATGGATGATGAGTAAGGGACAATGCATGACAATGAATACATATGAGCAGCTCATACGTGCATTAGAAAAAGATCATAGAGCTGAGGAAGCACATGCTTTTTGGGAAGCAAGAATAGGAAGTAATTTACATTCAGTCCCCTGGCAATTATGTACTTACATGATATGCATGTACCAACGGAATAGCATGCCTGAAAGGATAATAAAGGTGACCTACTACTACCACTACGTTTTGAAGTTGCTTATTATGCATGTTTTTTGTAAGAAAGCATAATAATTTAAATTGTTTTGAAGTGTCTCTCAATGTGCATTGTTTTTGTAAGAAAGCAGAGTAATTTGTATTATGTCTCCTGTTAACTTCACTTTTGTGCGGACTTTTTAACATTGCTTAGGCATAGGTTTGATCTCGAGAGAAAAACCAAAGTAAGTTATCTAGATTTTTGGGGATTTTGATCATGTGGGCTGCTGCTAGTCTTGTTGATATTATGAACTTAGTTTTTCATCCTAGGTTGAGAAAATACTCATATGCCCCTTTTGAAATGGACTGAAGCTTAATTTTAGAACGGGAAAGATTATATAGATGTAAAATCATTGTTCAAGTTTTTGAACAAAGAAGGGATTCATATCAATGTCCATAAGTGATCAAAATAGGTCAATGGGATTCAAAAGTACATCCAATTACAGATAGAAAAGTTTTAGGATAGAAATGAATCCTAGGAGCTGAAAGAGTGACTACAACTAAATTGAAATCACTAAAACAAAGAAAGCACAACAAGAAGGATGTAAACTCAAACCTGGGTAAATTGTCGGAATAAAATAACAGTATAAATATAAATAGCCAAGCAAGGGGACAATGCCCCAAGGTCAACAAGAAGAGATGAAGATCAAATCAGCAAACTGAGGTAGGAAGCTAATGTGGTCATATGTGTCTGTACCAATACTTAGAGCAGCAGGAACTGTCAGCAACATCAACTACCACTATCATAGGACAAATGCAGGATTTGATAATATCATTAGGAGAATGTTTGGTAATGATGGGTTTCAGTTTAAAACTCCTAGGACAAAGCAGGATGCTTCCTTTAGAGTCTCTCCTAACATCCAATGTTGACAAATTTTCACAGGTGGAGAGAAAAATGGTGAGATGTCCCTGCCCCCATGGTCCAGGCTGCAGACAAGGGGATCCAGAAAGTCCATGATTTTGAGCAGAAAAGGATCCACAAAAGTAGACATGGAATTGAACTAAATTGTCTTACTTGATTTGTCATGATTTGCATGTGGCCCTGCCAAAACTAAGGGGGATACTTAATGAACTCAATGTCTATGATAGGCAGAAAGAAAGAGGTAAGTCATGATCAGCCTTAGCCACAGTGATCCCCTGCTAAAGTATTGGAATGCACATAATAATCCCAAAATCCACAATGAATCTGCCTGAAGACAAAAACAATCAAGGACAAAGTGCATTGGTTAGGAAGATTAGGATCAGGGTTGGATGATCAGGTATCATTGGCTCACTTCATTAGCTTTTGAAGTCTTACATTCTACCATTTAATTTCAGTACCGCCTGCAAATAATTAATGCCATCTTCTATTTTTCTGTTAAAAGCTCTGATTTCCTGTTTTCTGCTTTTTGGCTTATCCTGTTTTTATGCTATTATCAGTTTGAGCCTTTGTAGCATTTGCTGCCTGTTTAAGATGAGGGATACACAATCAATGAGCCGTCACACTGCTTTTCTTCCACAAAATCATTATTTTCAATAATTTTGTTGAACAAGACAATTTTCCATAAATAAGAAAATTCTAAGGGTGGAGAAACCATAGTTTACATACTCGGAATCAGAGAGTACTTGGCAAGCCCAAAAATTTTGACTAGGGAAAAACTCAGGAAATACTCGGCAAATGTGTGTGGATATTTATGTATGTGTATACTCGGGACTGCACTGTGCACACAGACATATCTATGAACATACACAGGATGCCAAGTTTGCATGCATATACACACAGACATATTTATACACACACAAACTTGCCAAGTTTGTGGGTTTTTTGCGAGCTACTGGCGATTACTCGATAATTTGACGGGAGAAAATCCATCTGCATACTGCCTGAGAGTAAAAGCAGAAATTACTCGGCATGCAAATTTTTTGGAGATTACTCGGCTACTCGGAGAGTAATTGGAGAGTATGTAATTTATGGGAGAAACCATTGGTCCCAAGTTTGGCACCATTATGTGACAACTGCAATCGATTCTCCACTGGTCAAAATTATCTGTGCCAAAGAAGACATAGTAAAAAAGAGACTTTTATCCCACAAATCTGGACTGAAAGGGCTGGTTCATAGTGTGAATAGGCTCTAAGAGAGTAGCACCGTGTCCAGTGAAAACTGTCCACCACATCCCCAGAAATGTATTTGAGTCCTTCAAACTCCTTGAATCATTGGGTTTATCTCCCATAAGGCTGGATTAAAAGTAAAAAAGAGGAATGGTATATGTAAACCTCATCTATAGGGGATGAAACCCCAATTTCAGTGTTCAAAACATAGTAGACTTTGCTAATAAGTGACTTCTTTGTCAATGAAGCCTGGACTGAAAGGACTGCTATAGTGCATGAAATATCCCAGCTAGGATATTGGCTTATTTTCTGATTTTGGAAACTCAAATTTCTTCCCTAGTTTCTGCTCTTCATATTTTCTGCTCAAACCCTAAATTTTGATATAAAATTTCTGATTTCAAACAAGGAAGAACAACATATATCTTTCCAAAATGCCTCAAATAACATAGCAAATTTATCTATTTTCAAACATGAATATAACCAGCAATATGAAACACCAATATGACCATCCAAACATGCAAAATCTGATTATCAGTTTGTCCAATCAGCTGTTACAAAATCAGACCTAATGTCTATGCAATTTCACCACAAAATGGGCTCCAAACATGCCCAGAAATATTACAGAAGTTAGCTGCTATGAATAAACCCTACTTACAAGCCAAAATATGCATGAAATGCTGATCCACACTAACCCTAGCTGGGCGAACTACTTCAGCTAGCACAATATGCGAACATGAATGCAAATGATTGACAAAAATGCCTCCAAAACCCTACCATGATGGTGTGCTGGCCTGCTGGTCTGTAGGTAAGGGTTTGCAACCCTTGAAGCTTGCCAAAATCCTCCAAACATGCCAAAATCAACTCTCCAAATCAAGGTGCGCCACTTGCAACTTGGGTGCTCCACTCTAGGGTGAAACCCTAGGTCAAAATATCATCGAATCTGCCCTCCACAAGTCACCTAGACTGATCTGAAAATCTGAGCATGAAATCCATCACCAAAATCCATTGAAGCACAAGTAAGCCTCTGTCATGAATTCCTCCATTGATCAACTAGGTTTCTGTCCAACTCACCCACAATTCGCAAGGATTTTCGTCCTTGGAATGGCTGCAATAACTGCTGATCAGAACTGAAGAAATATGCACAATGATATCAAAACCTCCAAATGACCTTGTATATATAGCAATCACTCCTTATCACTCCAAATTGGCCCACCCAATTTGGGTGCCACTTTCACACTTTTAAATTTTCTTTTATTTTATTTTTAATTCCTCCACTTGGGCACCAAACTCATAATTCAAAATTATTATTTTTTCTTTATTTATTTTCTCCTTATAACTCCCAAAAAGGGGGCTGCCTAGCCCTAAATAAAATTATAAATTTATTTTAGGTGCCAAAAATTGGATTTTAAATATTATTTTTACTTCCTCTCTTGGGCACCAAAATTCAAAATAATAAAATATTATTTTTTCACTTATTTTCTTACTCCCCTCAAATCCCCAAATAGGTCGCTCCTCACCAAGGAAAATAATTAAATAATTCTTTTGATCCTACCATAAAAGGGGACATTGCAGTGCAGATAGGTTTGAATGACTTGCACTGTGCTCAGCGAAAGCTGTCCAGCCATGATACATGGGTAAAGTATGTAGGCATGCTATTTGTAGTAATTTTCACATTCATTATGGTTGTGCCCTTTTTCAAGAGATGTATGCTATATCCACTTTTATGAACATAGATTTTTACTTAATATTGAAAATCTATATATACTAATTCTTGATCAAGGATGATAATATCTATCAATTGCTTACTTTGTATAAAGATGGCCTCTTTGTCTCTAATGAGTATAAACCTTGATCCCTCAAAGCAAGCTACAGTCTACATGATATGATGTTTTCCAAATTCAAATTTGAACTTTCTTATAGGAAATTGCATTCCATATGTTCAAATGCATTTTTGATAATCCAGTTTAATGAACATAGATTTTGACTTTTGTTGAAACTCCTTGAGAACTGATACTTGAGCAAGGTATATGTTTCAATATTGTGATCCCAATGTCATGAGATAAGTTTCTTTTCATTAAACCCTCATGTATGTCAATAGTCTAAATGTCTTGCTATGAACTCACAATTGCTTACTATGCCTGTACTCATTTTGAATATTGGTTTGGCATAAATCACGGAAAAGACCTTGGAGTGCCCAATAGAGCTCATCTAATAGTCTTGGATTCTCGAGTTTCTTAAGCTGTAAAAAATAGCCCCTTATTATGTGGATTATGTGATTATGGCCTGGTTATACCCTGCATGTGGAAAAATATATTGGGTATATCTTTATCCGATATGCATTACTAGAGATTAACTTTTCTTGTATGATTCTCCTTTGAGTATTGACACCCCTACAACATAAAATCACATGCTTTGGAATATCTCCCTTTTCCATTAACTTTTGATTTGTGTCTCTAATTGAACATGTAGAATCTAATTAAAGATAATAAATCATATCAGAGTTAACAAAGTATTTTTTCTGCAAATTAAATCGTTCTATATATTAAATTATTTTCTAATTAATATTTTTGGCTTTTTGATCTAGATTTCAGTTCTTAAGGCATATTCTGAGCTTTTTTGCTATTATGATATCTTTCCTACAATTTATGCTTTTTTACAATTGAAATCTACTTATTTAGAAATATTGCACCCCAGTCAACTAACAACTTTTTTGCCTGTCTTTATTTTTTAAGCTTTTCAACGATCTTGAGCTGTACAACAGGAAACCCCCAGACAAAACTATAATTAAAATGGTGGCAGATGCATTTGAACTATTAGGTCTAAAAGAGGAGCAACAAAGGGTATTGGAAAAGTATTGTTGCCTGTTTAAAAACTCATCAAATAATAGATCCAAGAAAAAGAAAGATAAAATGTTGCAAGATTGCATTGGTGAGAATGCAGGTAATGGTCTGTCTTTATTTGTCTCAATACTTGTGATGAATTGAATGAGTGAAATTATTTTCTTAAGCTCTCTACATAACTCTTCTTGTGCAGTAGGGATTTGAGAATATAGAGAACTCATACTGTGTTATTCTTTTCTAAGTGAGCACACAGAATCCTTGTCAGTAAATGCGGAATAATCTTAGAAAGTAGTCTTTATGCACTAATAACAGAACATCTATTGTGATAGGGTGGAAGCAAGCACTTTGTGTTCTGATAACAAGTGGCTAAGGTTTTGAGCCAATATACACTCAAAATGGAAAATAATTGTTTTCATTTTGATTCATTCATGTTGGCATATGTGATACTAATTTAAAACCCAAAATTTGTTGGAGTGATATTTGAATTTCTCTTTTGCTTCTGATTTGAACTGGCATATATTGTGCTGACTCCTAACTATCTCTGCAGTATTTATACAGCATGACTTGGAAAGTTATTATTTCTTACCTTTTGTTTTTATGGCAATAGACAGGTTAAGTGGAGTCCTTTCACCTAGAGACTCTGAATTGCTAATAGAAAATATTCTGTCAAATTGTGATGCTGGAAGTAATTCCAATGGGAGTATGGATGTTTCAATTGAGTTGGAACACAATCTAAGGCTTTAATTCTCTTGCAAGAGGAAAATCGGCCAATTTTCTAAGGTATCCTAAGTTTTAAGATTTTGGAGAAAATTTAATACTTTGTGGAGCCTTATACCTAGTATCTGGGCAGTATAAAAGTGCACGCTAGGTAAATGCTAAATCCTTCAGATGAGATTTGGCATCTGGGCTAGGTGATAGCCTCAATATGTAGAATTCACCTGTTGTAATACAAGTATAATAGTCTGATATAGAGTTGACTGGTATACATACACGTTCAATGATCTAATGAGTTGGTCAGTTGATATTAGCTGAAAGCTTGATTTTTTTTCATTAAAGCTAACTAGAGAACTTTGTAACTTTGTTGAGCTGTAGTTTGACAGAAGATTGAAAATCCTTGTGCAGTTTATGCTAATTATGTCATTGTTCAAGCTTGAACTCATCTTAATGTACTCAATTGTATTCAGATTATGTTGATTCTCTGCAGCATGACGTTTTAGTGACATTTATGTATACATGTGTACCAATGCTTGCATCTAAGCGTCAAATACTGTAGTGCTTGTTTAGGCACACAAGGTCTCAAAATTATATAGTATAAAGGTGCTCGTTTTGCACTACCACGTTTTGACATCGCATAGCTGAATGTTTCCTTTTGCTCTTTTCCTTGACTTAATTTCAAGATCTAAATTACTTTTAGATATCTTAGAAGAAGAATCATTAAAGACAATTTATAAATGCATATTGATCGTTTCAATCATTGTTTTGAGACTATTTATTAGCAAACCCTACTCAACATTTCATTTTGCATGTAACCAGTACATGGAGTACTAGTAACTAGAGTAACAAATATAGAAGATTAGATGTGTCCATGATTCACGATGTGGGTAGTTTGCCTTTTCCAACATCATTCCCAATGAAGACATATGCATTCATTGTGTTCAATTGCTTACACCATTTTTTTTTATCGAAACACGTGTAGATTGGATGATTTTTAAAAAATATAGAGGCACTCTCCACGTTTCAAAATAATTGTGGCAATCCTTGCTTAATATTTTATTTAGCAATGATTTTTTATGCCTCTTGTCACATGATGGATATCAAGATGCACTTTTCAAAGTTAATATGACAAGGCTCAATCTTTAACCTTGGTAGATCATGATTGACTTTGTATTCCACTTGGTTTGTTGCCATTGCTAACAAATTGTTTATTTATAGAGTGATATAAAATGTAATAGTAAGTTTCAATGTTTGTATTTTTTTGCTGTTTGCAACTTATGGTCTTTTTAGACTTGCATCTTTGTTTTTCAATGGTCAACTTAGATAGTTTAGTGGAACAAAATCCTAGATTGGTGGGTTATCTACCTAGTTTGGAACAAGCTTCTAGTTTTTGAGAATACTACCTAGACAAAATAACTCCAAAGAAAGCCATTGGACCCTAGTATATAGTAAGAAGGTGTCTTTGCTATCTCTTTAGAACTTTTTGCCTTATAGTTGATGCTACACACTTAATTCTATAGTGTTTATAAGATTATGAGTAGTCGGATTCTCACTAGCTCAACTTTTAATTAAATTATGATCACTATTGTATTCTTATTTAGATAATTAGGTTGCCCTAGGTGTTATTCTTAGGTATCTAAGTTGACTTAGTTAACATCTGTTGAATAGAAGTTGTCATTGATGTCAAAGGAGTTAATTATTGTCAAAGGAAGATGATCAAATTCTCAATGAGAATTAAACCTAATGTATTGTCATATCATTTTGAGTTGTGGAAGTATATATTGGTAGCTATATTGATAAAAGAAGTTGAGGATTGTTTGTAGTATCATACTACAATTCGTGGTGATAAAATCTGAAAGGCTGATTTGGAATGTCTCAGTTCAGTTTCTTAGGGCAGAGAAATTTCTTTGGCAATATAGTTATGGTTAGTATTTCTTCCTGAAGGCGAGTGAGGCTCTGTGGTTTGAATGGAGAGTATGCCTACATGTTCTATCACATTCAAGTGTTTTCAAAATGGATGTTCAAGCAACAAGTTTGAAGTGACAAAAGGTTCTTTGCGCCGACTTGTCAATTAGTTGTGGTTCTGGAACTGTGCGGCAACAACTAGTTGCGTGTGACATTCAAAGTTAGCTCTGACAGTGGTTGTTTTGTCTTCAACTATGAAGGCTTCACTTTGCCTCATATCCTTATCAAGTGCAGTTTGATTCAATGGCCAAATTCCCATTCTTCAAAAACCACTTATAATATTACACACAGTCAAACCCTGTGCAAAGGCCTTGTTGGCAAGAGTTGCCAACTCCTCCTTTCCAATTTCAATTCGGGGGTGGGTAGACATCCATACACCCTTTGTTGTTTGAAGTAATTTTTGAAAGGAGAAAATAGACTAACATCTAGGGGCTGCAACTTGTGGCTAGTATGTGCTGATAGCATGAGCAAGTCTATGCTTATACGCCTTGCTTCTTCGATTGTCTTGAAGGCCATGTGGTTGCCATGGCCATCAAATATAAGAAGTGCTATGTTTGTCAATGGAACCTCACCAAGGACTGATGCAACAAAGTGTTCGAGCCAATACGTAACCAATTCTTTTGTTATCCACACATTCTCTTGGGCTACCATGCATGCGCCTGGCTCACAGTTAGCAATGTAGTTTTTCATGTGTCTCTTTGACTTAAACAAGTTAAAATCGGGTATAGAATGACCTGCTACATTAATACAAGCTAAAATAGTGATCCATTCTTTGCTTTTTGAGATTAAATGTGGTACACATCTTGAACCCATCCTTGCAATAGCTCACATTCCACAGTTTTTGCCAGCTTGCACACCTGTTTTGTCGCAATTCCATATTTTTCTTGACCCATACTTATGCTTGTTATACAACTTCTCCAAGTGTCATATAAATTTGACACTACAGAGGGGCGTAGCATAATAGCTTTGTTTGTGTCCACTCCTTTTGCTATCCCAATTGTTAGATTAGAATGCCTTTGTCAAAAGCCAACCCACCATGACCTCCTTGGCATCCCATTTGTGAATGGGTTAGGCCTTGATTCAATCATTTGGGCCACCCTTGATTTTAGTTGAGAGATTTGTAGGTCATGGCCAATACCAGCTATGTCCTTGCACCACTCCACTATTTCAACTTCTTTTTCAAAAAAAAAAAAGGATGTTTTGTGGCCCCTTCCTTTTGGTGGTTGTAACTCCATTAAGCCACACCCTCAAATTGATAGGCGAGATTACTCACTTGATTGTTGCACCCTTGATTGACACATGCTAATCTTCAACATCTAAAACTACACTTTTCGTGCCATACATAGTCCAATGTGTTGTCAAGAGATATGGGGACCTCAAGTGGACGCCTATTGACTTAGGAATGTGAACAAGCGGTTCCAAACTTGCTTGAGTATTCTGGACAACAAGTTTGAAACCAAAATGTTCAGTTCTATGGTCTGCATTTTATGACTTGACATCTTCATGGATGAGGACTACTGACTAATCCTTAGCAGATTGTAGAATATTGAACCTCATTCCATGAGTAACTCTAATTATGCGCCTCCCACTTGTTTTTTCCCTTCTTCCTTGGTGCCATGATTTTTAGTGAACTTGTATGTGGAGCAAACATTAGCAATATTGGCTTATGTTATACACATAAAATCCACAAGTATAACAAGTTATACATGTAAGAGAAACATTATTATTTTGGAAAATAATAGAATCAAAAAATTGAAAAGGTCAGAAAAGCATCAGTAAGTTTGCAAATAATAGAAACATAAGGTAAACAATGTTAGATAAGTATATGTACGTATAGATGAACAAACCCCTAAACTCAAGAATACCATTGTTTGGAAAATGAAAGGATAAATGATAGCTTGATGTTACTTGAAAGCATGGAGACTATTCTCCTTACATATGCCATGGTGGAGACATCATTTGACAAACAACGATGCATGATGAGAAATGATGAAATCGATCAAGAATTGAAATGGGGGTTTTGGATCGTTGGAGGTGTGTGAATTATACTTCTGAATATATGTTACAATTAAAAGTTACAAAGTTCGTCCTATATATATATGCTACTCTATTATATGCATGCATATGTATGTATATGTTTATTTATGTGTATACATGTTTTATGTACATAATACACATATACACACATACTTCATGAAAGTAACTTTCGAAGACTGTACCAACCTAAAAATGCATGGATATTTGAGGAATGTGCACATGATGCTTGTCGATGCTCTGTAATATGTAGAAGATATTAGCAGAGGAGAATAATTGAGATTGACGTTGGCTACTTTCCCTCTTATAAAATAATTCAAATTTGACAATTAAATGCATTGAATTTGGTTGTGTTTCAAATTTGAATTTGTTTGGGGATGATCCGATCATTTGAATTTGTAGTTGTCATTTACGTAGGATTTTATGGAGAAATGATTGAGTTCTACATTATATTTGGATTTGATGTTTATTAGGGGAGCCTTACACCTTTATTTATTTGTGCACACTGGATGGAGTTAATACATGTACACGAGAGAGAATGTTGAAGATTGTGCATTTGACAACCCATAAAGTTGATAGGAGTTTCTCATTATGTCATTTGAAGGACCAATAACTGTGTATATGTATTTTTGAATATAATATGTAATGAGTCTGTCACCCTTTGCAAGTGGGGGTATTTGTAATAATGAAAGATTATTATAAATTGTAAATGTGGGTTTTTGGGTGCAACTGGAATATCCCCCCTTGTTTGAATGCTATTTTTGTGATTAGTTTTTAGTTTGATATATGATTTCATTTTATCAAACTTACACTAATACATTGCGTAAAATCATTACAATATAAATTCAAAATGCATGGAAATATTTCACATTAAGAACCACACTCATACAATAATAAATGATTGTGTTACAAAATAGATATATCTAGGCTAAGGCTTCAACCACAATAACATTCGGACTAAGCAATGGTATTGGTCAGACTTATAAATAAAGGGCATTCTAGACACTACAACCACAATGGGAAAATTACATTTAAATAATATTCTGATCTATGCACACAATGAACAACTAATGTAGCAATGATACTCTAACCTAGAACTATCACACTTGGCTTATAGATGGATAGCAACACCTTACTTTTCCCGCCAAACTTTCTAGAAACTTCTATTTTAAAATTTGCTTTTTAATTTAAACTCCCTTTAGCTTTGAAAATGACATTTTTATTAAAATAATGATAATTTGACATACAAGGTCCTTGTTTAAATGATTTAAAACATTTCATCTCAGCTTCAATGAACTATAACACTAAGGTGCCTTTTAAATATTTTAAGTAATATTTAACAACTTTAGTAAAATAATTAAAATAAAGCCATTAATATACTCATTTTACAGAAATTGTTAGAATGCATCAAAATCGAAAACTAATCGCACTAGAGTGATTTCGATGAAGAAAAATGATAAACAAAATCGATTAGATGACTTACTATAAATAGAAACTCCCTCCAAAAATCTCGAAGGCCAAAATGGAAGCCGAAAATAACATCCAAAAGCATTGTAGAACTTCTCTACACCATCTCAGCTCACTAGTAACCTCAAATTACCCCTCTAATCCTATAGACACAAATCTAGAAAGACATCTCCAACTGTAGAGCAAGAGAACCCTAAAATGAGACATTACAACAACTTGTCTTATATTGTAAATGCAAATGTATGTGGAGTTGACTACATACATTGGTCAACTACACATTAACTTGTGAATATGTATTGGTGCTTGTAAAACTTGTTATTAGATTACTACATACATTGGTCAACTACACATTAACTTGTGAATATGTATTGGTGCTTGTAAAACTTGTTATTAGATTAAATAAATTATTTTAATAAATCAAATGCAAACATTTTTGGAGGCAAGGAATGAACGATTATTGAAACATGGACGTCTAATTGGACCCCTTCCCCTCGACGTACATTCCACCCATAAAGAAAACGTTAGGTTTTCATCCACCATTGGTTTATTGACCTAACCAAAGATGTAACATGTGGTTCAAAGTTGTAAGATGTCGCTGCAGCTCCGCAACTAAACAAAACCAAAACTTTTTCATGTCCGCTAAAAAAAAAAATACACAAACTTTTTCATGTCCGCCAAAAGTTCAGATGATTCATTTCATGCTCTGCTTTTGATTTGCTCCTCTTTAAAACCCCGGTCCAAACCTAGTCAGCACCTCATCTCTATCCATTGCTTGGAGAGATCCAACGGCTCAAAGAGCCTAATCGGTTGAATAAAGTACAAATCTTTAATAGTTAGGGTTAGGTTACTTATAAAACCAGAGGAGGACGGAGCGATCTCTGAGGCTTCTAAACCTAGAACAGAGGAAACGAGCTGTGCAGTTTTTGTAATTTGTTTTCAGAGTTCCTGTTAGTACTCAAATTTTCTGTGATTTAACCGCTGGTTTCGATTATTGGAGTTAAAAAGGCTATGAGGAAAGAAATTTCCCGAAGATGAGGTGTGATTCACCTCTGAAATTAATGCTTGAATTTTCTGAGCCTTCGTAGTAGTTAATAGCTTAGTTTTATGAATCAGGTTTCCAGGTTTTATTGCTTTTTCTGTGATTATATTCTTCACTTCATTGATTGCAATGGTGAAAAAATAACTACAAAAAATAACTACATGATTTAAGACTGTGTTTGGTTATATTTGCATCTGTGGCAGGTCTCCCATATTTACAGAGCTCCCAGAGATTCTTTTCAAATAGAGAAATTTTTAGTTCGATCTTGCCATAATCTTAGAATGAAACAATCCTGCGAAGAATGTAGGAAGAAATGAAAAACAAATGTGCATGTATTTTGCATTGGTTAGTCCTGAGTATGTTGACGTCATAATTAATGCCCCTTCGTATCATATTTTGTTAGATGAAGCATCAGTTTCAGCAAAATTTTATTTTGGAGATATCATCTAGTTCTTGGTAAACTATAGAGTTATAAATTGTATATTTAGAAGAATAGATTGCCTAGTTTTTAATGCTTATGGTTGTAGATTATCATTTAAACTTTCTGTATGTTTGGATTTTTTTAATAAATTTTTTTATGATTTTTTCTAAAATATTCTTGTAATTACCAGGGTCTAATTATACAAAAGATATACATCCTCTCCTATTCTTTTAAAATGACTGCTTAATTTTTTTTACTCTTAAAAGTAAAAGAATATAAAAGTTGCTTTATCTAAAATGGAAGAACTTGTTTTAATGAATGTATAGGACATTGAATCCATTGAACCCTTTTATTATACATACATGGAGATTGGTACAATTAGGTTTTATCATTATGATTGTAAAATTAAACCAGGTTTAAAAGCAAAGACAAATATTAAAGAAAAGAAGCTTAAAAATAGGGCAAATAAAAAGATATAAGGAAATTTCTTGTAGTTTGTCATTATTTTTGTCAATTTTGTTTTATCTAATATTTCTACAATCCATGATGTTGTGTAATGATGTTTTTGGATTTGACTGTGTCAAGTTTTATTTTGACCATACTTCATGATTCATTGTGAGTGTTTCAATTTTATATCTTGTTGGTTTAAGTCACCTAAAATTATCCATGAGTATTGTTCCAATATTTGTCGAAATATTGTTTTGATATTTGTAGAAATGCTTATTTTTGCCAATTTTATTTATAGTTTAGTTTTGTTGTGATACAGATTTGTTAGTTACCCAAAGTTGTATTATAGAGCATACATTGTATATAATACATGATCCCACAAGTCAATCTCCAAGATTGAAAGGTCAACTCCTTATCTATTACAATTTGGACCTAAATTGTGGGGGCCTTGAAAAGGGTAAGAGTTTATAAAGACAAAATAACACATATAAAGGCTCATGTTAGACAAATATGTTCACAATCAAAGTAAAAATTTGCAACTCACAATACAATAATCCAAAGAATGAGAATATATAATGCACATAATATTTAACTCACAAACATTAATAAGAGTAAAAAAAATAGAATAATATTATTAATGCTTATGTTATAATCAAACCTAAAAAATTGCATTGAGTTCCCCCTTAGAACTATGAGAATATGGAGATTAAGATCACACATCAAGCTCAAAAGCTCAATTGTAAAAACTTAAATATTTGAGACTTAGTGCATACATTACGCTCAACAACTCAATGGTAAAAACTTAAATTTTTGAGACTTAGTGCATACATTAGGCTCAAAAACTCAATTGTAAAAATCTAAATCTTTGAGACTTGTGCATACATTAGGCTCAAAAGCTTTGCTATAAGAAACTTCATCCAACCTATTATAAGGCATGCAAACTTCGAGCTAGATTTTGCAATTTTAAATCAACCAAGAGAATAAATCTATGAATTTGGTGCCTTATAGTCCCCTTTTAATGATTGAAATTTATTTTCATGGCCAAGGGTACATAATCAATGAAGCCTATCACATAGTACTACATTGTGTAGCTTTGAGTAGGTGAATTCCTTTATTGTGAGTTGTAGAGGATAGAAGTTCATTGCACCAATGCTAGATTGGTATCTATGAGAATTTTAAATTTGATATAATAGATCCTTGCCCAAACTATTCTAGAGTTGAAAAATAGCCTATAGATGTTATGGAGTTGTGGGTGTCAAAATTGTGCCAACATGGAGCATCATTGAGTAGATATGTAGTAGAATGGTCATACATCCCACGAGCCATTGGATGAAGTTAGTGGTGGTAGATCAAACAACTCATGCTATTCAAAGGTGAGATTGTCACTATGTTTTTCAAGACTTCCTATGAGCATGCCATATGGCATTAGTTATAACATAAATATTGAGAGAAATTGTTGAGATAAGTGGGGCTTGCTAGCATGTTTTATATTATTGCACCAATTGTCAAGGATCTAATAAATGATGTGGACCAGTGGTGGGGCTTTACGACTAAATCTTCATTTTAATGGTAAAAAGCCCCAATAATGGTTAAACCTTATCTTCCTTATCTAATATAATGGTGCACATGCATCAACACTTGAAACTTTTTCCAACCACAAAACATAAAAAAACTATAAAATTGAGGAACATGGTTGATCCACCAATGATGCAGGGAATTATCATTTGATCATGACCAAGGAAGAATGATTCTACCAAATCTTGTGAATAATTCACTATTATTTTTGTAACTCTCTAGGGTTCTTCACATGCATAATGATAACAACCTTGAAGATGTATCCATTGGGTGTAGACAACCATTAAATTTGAAATTTTTAAGATTTTAGAATGCAAAAAAGGATACATACCTTATAAGTGGTTGAGGGGAGCCACACACATCCACCTTCTTCAAATTTGGCCTAGATTTTCCTTTGTAGAATCCTATATTAGTTCTCCAACTTGATAGGTTGTTTAGGTGAGATCACCTACACTAAGCAGCCATCATTTGTAAAAGTGTCTCCAATTTAGCTAACAATCTAATGATAACTATCATTTCCTCCATGGTTTAGCCAACAATTTGATGATAACTATCATTTCCTCCATGGTAGATATTAGAGATATCTTAAATAATTTAAATTCACATTTCCTTCTCTTCTTGATTAGCTCCAAGAATTTTACTTGGGGGGACATCTTGTTACTTTTATAAAACGATGAGGGTAATCCCTACCAAAATTATGTCACCACCTTGAATTGTGTGTTACACTCTTGGCTCAATCTATACTTATCTAAGACATCTTTTACTTCTAGACAATGATTGTTCTATTAATAATTCCTTCCACAATAAGTCTAGCTAGGATGATAGTGTAGAGTAACAAGATATAGGCAAATGAATCATTCCTAATTAGAGAAAGTTACCTTTATGGAATCAACCTCCTTATTGACCACATCATATAGCACCTTATAAAACTCCATGAATTGAAGTTCCAAAGTGAAGAATGCTACAAATTATTCGCCTCACTCTATTAGGCCTTTCTAAGAGCTCCAATGAGCCTAAGAGATCCCACATATAATTTTAGCTCCTCTATAATGGCATGTAGCTATTTATTTAGTCCTTAGATCTTTCCATCTTGGCCTTTAGATAGTCTCTTTTCTCTATAAGCCTCTTAATAGATTGGCATGGGTATCTACTTGAGTTTGTAGCTTGGTGATTTGGTCATTCCAAATACTCATTTTCAATTTCATGGATTCAATTTCCATAGGTTAGACACTACCATTAGCTTATTCTTGAGAAAGTTGATCCTTTAGGTCCTTGTCAATGGCCATATGGCTCTTCGTAGTGATCTACTCCATCATAGCTAATGTTAATTGTCCCTAGGCCTCTACCAACTATTTTTTGTTTGCTCAACCTATGTATTTTGGCCTCAATGGCCTTCTCTACCACAATAGACACTTGAAATTTTATGACTTTCACTTTTATCTCCATGGCCTTGATTGTTTGTTTGGTTGCATCTAGCTCAACACATTTCTTCTTGAGTTTCTTCTCCATCACACCCTCCTACAAGAATACATCCATGCTTTTCCCTTGCATCTTTGTTAGTGAAAATAATTACTTCAATTTGATCATTGGTTGCATCTAGCCTTCAAGATTTTCAATGAGGGGTGTGAAGTGCACAAAGTGTATTGCATCACATGTTGGGTCCTATTTTTTTCACACTTTTTGTTGTAGGAGTGGTGTCTTATTTATTCTTTCTCTTTGCCTCCTTGTGCTATGTGACAACTCAAATTCGTCTCACCTATTATTAGTATAAATTTGGTCCCTTATCACTATCACACTATAAGGTAATTAGGTAACCTTCAAGGAAAAATCAACATTAAAGATGATTTATTTTGTATAGTAATGGAAGAGGTGGGTGTTTAGGAATCTAAGAGCTACATGAGCCTTTTGGGTGAAGGTTGTTAGGAATCCAAGGCCTAGGGATGTTGATAGATAGGCACTTGGGAAGTAGGGAGGTGATAACCTCTACCTAGTAGAAATTGGGGTATATGACCGACTAGCATAAGGTATTATGTATATGATATTATGGAGGGTACTAAAATTATGGTCGATGTTACATGACTTCTTGTTATAAAGGAATTTGTGAATTTTTGGGAGCAAGAGCCTATGATAGAGATAATGGAGGCGAAGGAGAAAATTATGCATATGAAAAAGAACAAAAGGGAATAGGATTAAACTATATGAAGGATGGGTTGTAGATTCATAGGGATGAATGAAGAGGAGATGGAATATGAGGAGGAAGGATTGTAGAGTGAGGAGGGTAGGGAGGAGTGTCTTATCTTTTTACTTTGTGGATCATCCTTATTTTATAGTTTTTACTTTTTCTCCTCTAATGGATTATCATCCCTACCTATTAAATCTTGGAACAAACTTTGCCTTGTTGTGGATGACATTTAGAATAAGTGGTGGAAGCACTAGCTTGCCCCTTTGTCCTTGGTGATATATTGGCCATCTAGTCAAATTGGCCTTATTCAACAATCAACTCTATTGTTTAAATATTGATATCAGATGCATCATGGATGGTTCATCTAGACAACTCAATTTTTTTTTGTCTACCATAGGTCACTATGGGCCTACATTACTAGTGGATGTAATAGATGGATGAGATACTACATTTTGTGTTTTGATTTGAGCCAACGTTTCTCCATATCAAAGGGGTCTTAATCCTACTTATTCTTGTATACACATAAAAATGGTCTGGAGCACAAATTAATTAAATACTTGTTATTTAATTAATAAATCCTAATTCTTCTACTAATATAAAGAAATTGATAAATTTATTTATATGGTTCATGCCCTAAATTCTTCTTCTCCAAAAATCACTTTCCTCTTAAATTAATTAAATGCACAAATTAAATAATTTGTTATTTAATTAATTTCCCTCTTCCATTTAAATTTGGATTTTTAATTCAAATTGGCACATGTCTCCATATTTCTCTTTCTTTCCAACTCACCTGCCACCTCACCATGTGTCACATGAAATTGAATTTTTCTAATTTGTAAAAAGAGAATTTTCATCAACAACCTGCAACAAATTTGAAACCACCTTGGACACATGGCTTCTTCTTTCCTCTGATTCTCTTCAACACTTGGCAAGGTGTTCTCTTGAAGGGAACCACCTCCTTGATTCTCTCCAACCTCTTTGTGCTCCATTGTCGATGCCTCAGGATCACAATCTCGACCGTTCATCACTGCCACATCATCTCAAGCCTGGAAAAATCTATAAATAGAGGGCATATCTATAGCTTCTCATAAAGATTTGGATTACAAACTTATGCTACATAAATCTTAGTGCAATTTGAGAGCATTGTAGTTAGTGTTTAGCATTTTAGTTCATTTAGTGTTATTATAACAATTTCAATCTTAATATCTTAGTTATTGCACCTTTTATACAACATTCCCATTAGATTTGCATTATCAATTTTAGCATCATTTGAGCATATCAGTACTTCATCATAGGATCATTCAACATTTAAGCATAAAAAAAATACAAAATACAGTGATGTAGGCATGTAGTTTGCATTGCATAATATCTTCTCATTTCTTAGGTTGTCATCTTTGTAGATTCATGTGCAACATTTAATAGATTTGAGAGCATGAATTTTGAAGGTCCTTAAGACTAGAGAACCATGGAATGATTTGAAAGGATAGCAGTAGCAATTTAATTATGTTATTTCTATTTCTTTTATGTAATACATTGCATGGATGTGTGTGTTTAGTTTTATTCACTAATTACTCTCATTGGTACATTTTAAAACCACACATAAATTGGCGCCCACTGTGGGGCATTGCCCCCATCTTTTATCTATTTTTTTGTTGAGTTATTCTTTGTAGGTTTCGTGGAAAATTCTGAAATGGCGCATCCGAATTTTTCTATGGTGCATCTGGAATATTTATTGGCGAATCGAGTTCCTATTTCAGTGCATCTGGTGGTTCTTCTGGTGCATTCGACTTCTGTTTCGGTGCATCGGGTTGTTGTTTCGATGCATACAATTGTTCTTTCGGTGCATCAGGGGGTTTTAATTTTTATTCAGTGTTTTTCTAGTTTAGTGCATTTGGTCTGTCATTTAGCACATTCGGTCTCTCTTTTAGTGCATTTAGTCTGAGTTTTAGCGCTTTCAGTCACTGTAATGGCACATCTTGTTTTTAGGGTAAATTTTCCAGATTCTAGAAGCTAATTTGTGCTTTTATGTTTTGCAAGAACCTTGTACGTAATCAAAGACTTTGCTGAAACAAATAAAGAATGCTGTCAAAGAACAATGGATTGAAACTACTAACAATTGGTTGCAGGGTTGAATCTATTTGTCATTTTCCTTTGGTTAAGTTAGGAATCTAGCATAATTAGGAGGGATAAATTTACACCATGCTTGTTGTGTTTGGAATGGTAGGTGTGTATGCTAGATCCCCTTAACTGGGTGATCAGAAAGCCAAACCCATTCATTCTATTGCATTTTAAACCTTAGAGGGCCTACCTCCCCACTTTGAAAGGAGGGAGCGACCCAACCAGGAACACGCTAAAGCTAAGCGACTTCTACCCGGGATATAAATGTGGGTACTCAAGGAAAGTTTGAGTATCACGAGGATTGTTCGGACAAGAAAGGAAACAATGGTCTCTTGCCATATGGATGATCCCCCATGAACGAAATGTCCCTACTAAAATCCCTTTGTTGTAGTTAGCCAAAAATTACCCTTATCTATTCTTTGGTGTAGCAACGATCGTTGCCAAGGCATCCACATTCTCACAATTCTTAGTAGAGGTGAAAAACTTGCCATGAGAGATTCATGGGAGTTTGAAGCTTGGTTGACCCGAGAAGTGAGTGCAATGTAAGGGGGAGCTTGTGTGGCCAAGCTTCTAAATCACCCGCTAAGAATAAGTGCGGTTGGAGTAAAATCCGTGTGGAATCCAAAATAATATTGTCTTACACAACCTAAGATTGTGCTTGTTTGATGTTTCTTTACCAATGTGTTTTTAAACCAATATTCAAGCAAACATCACAAAAACATGTTCAACTATTGATTCAAAAGAAAATCCAAACCAAACAATCCAAAATTCATTGCTAAAACCAGGAAAATTTGTCAGACTATAAAAAAACCAGAAAGCATTTTCCAGATCGGCACATCCATTTGCTGTTCTGGCGCATGCCTTGCATAGTTTAGTGCATCCATCTGTTGTTCTAGCACATACCTACCATGATTTAGCACATGCATGCTTTGTTTTGGCACATCTATCCATTGAAGCTCTTTTGGCACATCTATTTACTGTTCCAACGCATCCATACCATTCCCCAAGACAGCCATACCATTCTCTGGTGCATCTGACCCTTTTCATAGCGCATCTATACCATCTCATAGCACATCCAGCTTTTAGCGCATCTAGACATTGTTTTTGCACATCTGGTAAATTTGCAAATAGAAAGCTAAATTTTACCTCCACTCTACCAATTAACACCAAATGTGGAAATTCCCTTTCAAACAACATTTGTTCCTTGTCCCAAACTTGCTTTTAACTTGTTGAAACTGAAACTTCCAAGTGAAAATTTCTCATCTAAACTTTGATCAAACATCCAAAAGTGCCTCCTCACCATACCTATTTCTAATTTAGCAGTTGTATTTCACCATTAGGATTTGTCATCCTTCATCAAGATTTGTCATCCTTCATCAAGATTTTTCATCCTTTATCTCAAAATAAAGCTTGCTTAATCAGATTTAAACTAATCCTTTTGGCACTCTCAAACTTTGATCAAACGCTTAGAACATTCTCATCACTTGTATGCCCATTTTAACGAGATTGCAAAAGCAAAAACTTGAACAAAAGGAAATCAAAAACCAAAACACCATGGATGAAAGAGAAGAGAATCCTTTTTTCGGAGTTCCTCAAGATGAGGTGGAAGAAATAACAGATGAAACCATAGAACAAGCCCAACAAGATCCAAATTTTCATAAATTCATGGAGAAGATCTTTGAAAAGGAAGGTGAGAAATATCTTTTGATTCTAGAAAACAAAGGGGTCCAACTACCCGAAGATTTTGATGTCACAAAATTGAAAAGAACCCCTAAGAAAACAAAAGCAAAAAAACAAATTGAAACAAGAAGTGAAGCAAAAACCAATGACCCATGGACACCTTGAAACACCAAATCCAAACCCTCCAACAACAAATGAAAAACATGCAAACTGGAGCCACTAAGAGATACTCCATATAGGATATATTCCCCTACCCTTTTGATCCAAGTGTCAACATGGTACCATTCCCCAAATTTGACAAGCATAATGGAAAAACAGATCCCATTGATCATGTAAGGGAATTTAGAACTATGAGTCTCGAATTTTCCCATGAAGACACTTACTTAATGAGATTATTCCCACACATTTTGGGAGGGCAATGCATGCAATGGTTCTCGCAATTACATCCAAGGATCAAATCTTTTGAGGAATTAGTCAACAAGTTTATCACCCAATACTCATATAATATTCAACATGAAATCACAATGAAGGACATTTGCAATGTCAAACAAAAGAAAGCGGAATCATTTCTAGTATTTTTACAAAGGTGGAGAAGCTTATTCACAAGGTATTCCCGTCCCATACCAAAAAATAAAAGATGAAGGTATTCATTGACAACTTAAATGATATGACTTATAGGCTTGAATTACAATGTCCTCCAACTTTTGAAAAATTAATTGAAAATGGGATCAAAATTGAGGAAGCCTTGGTCAAGAGGGACATTTTGAAAATTTACAATGAAAACAACTCAACCAATTCCTCCAACAATGACAAACCAAAGTTTTGGAAAAAATACAAGAACAATGGCAATGGAAATTCAACCAAAACGCATAATGCCAAACCGGTTTTCAATCTATCAAAAGTCACAACCAGACCAATCCAACTCCTGATCAAAACAACACCAACTAGAACATGAATCAGAATAATAACCAAAATAACCCTTCACCTAAACTACCATACCAAACATCAAACAACTGCAAAAAGTTTACACCTTTGGGTCAATCATATGAATCTACATTGGAATAACTTTTAGCAGAAAATCTCATCACTCTACCCGATACTCGAGGGTTTGAACCCAAAGTAAAATCATCATGGTGGAACGAGGCCCACTTTTGTGAATTTCATCAATGCAAAGGTTGAACCTTGCCAATAGTTGCATGCAATTAAAACACAAGATACAAGACTTGATTGACAATAAGGTCATACAAATTGAGGAACCCCAAGCAAACACTGATCATGGGGTGTTCAAAAATCCCTTGACAAATTATGATAAAGGGGAATCTTCTAACATGAACGGAAAAAGAAAAGGTGTGAACTATGTTTATGACGACACCATCTATCATATTTCAACCATTGAGGATCACACAAATGACATTGAAATCAATAACACACCAGACCTTGTTGCAACCAACCATCCAATCAAGGATGCCAACATTCCCTCTAATTAAGTCCATAATACCCAACAAGACATGGTTGCAATAGATAATCAAATTAATGTCATTAAGACAAAGGAAAATAAGACATTGTACTCATAAACATGACCACACGGGTACAAACCAAATATTTTTTAAAAGGAAGCACTTCTAAAACACCCGATGCCCTATCTCATAAATATAACATTGTTGATCAACTCGAGAAAATTATCGCACAAATATCAATATTGGAGCTCCTTAAAATCCCACCCGCCCACAAGGAGATCTTGGAAAAGGCCCTAGTTGATATAACAGTACCAAATAATTTGGAAGTATGCACTTGCCAAGCCATGGTGGGACATCTAGTTGCACCTCATTGCTTATCCTTTTCAAAAAATGATGACGTATCTCTTGCCCATCCTCATAACACAACACTCCATATTGAGGTCCTAATCCATAAAATTCGTGTCAAGCGTGTCCTAATAGATGAAGGAGCCAGTCTTAATATTTGTACTTTAAAGCTTGTCTATGCACTAGGGTTCTCTAAAAATGCAATAGATGCAAGGAAAAAGATCACCATTAAGGCCTATGATGATGAGGAAAGAGCTTCAAAGGGATTGATTATATTGCCAATTTAGGTGGGTCTGATTCAAAAAGATGTGGTTTGCTAAGTTTTGGATAAAGATTTGACATATAATATACTCTTGGGTCATCCTTGGATCCATGAGATGCAGGTTGTCCCTTTAACATACCATCAGTGTCTGATATTTCCTTGCAATGGGCAAGAGATTACCATCCCTACTGATTCCAATAGTCCCCAACATTATAACACCCTTAAAGTAGTCCAGGATGTATTTGTGCCCCATAACCGAGAAGCTCCTGATTCCACCCCTGACACCTCCAATAATCCAAGTCAAGCCAATCCATTGTCAAGATTGCTAGCCACATCCTCCAATGAAGGAAGCCAACCAAATTCCTCACCCAAGAAACTCAAGGAAAAGGAAGAACCTAGCCCCTCTGCATCTATCAGCCCTGAAGCCCATCTTAATACTTTGGATAAATAGTTTGAGAATAAAGTCCAAGTCAAAGACAAAGGTGTAGGTGAATACTCCATTGAACAATCCCTCTACCTCTCACAGTTAATTTCACCAAAATCCCATGGTCAACCATCAACCTCATCACAATTAGCCTCACAACCGGTCACCCTTTTTGATGGTCGATTCATAAAAGAAAGCACCCAAGTAGAGGAATCTATTGACAAAGATATTCTGAATTGGCTCTACAAAGATGAAATTGATTCTCAAGCAACAATGGCTAATGTCCAAACTACTCAATATGGCAAAGGATTCTCAATTTTAGAAAAAATGGGCTATGAGGGACAAGGACCTATTGGAAAAAGGAAAGATAGTATCATAGAACCCATCCAATCCATTATAACAAATCCAAAAGACAAAACAAGGTTGGGTTATAAAGAGCATCAAAAGGATGAAGAAACAAAGGAGAACCTAAAGCAGAAGGTTGTGGAAAGGATCCTACAACTCCAAGCAAGTGACCACTATGAAATTGATTCCAATAAATATGAATGGGATTCACTGTCAGAAGAGTCATGTCATGATAAGGAAATTAATGTGATACACAAGTATACCCCCACACTTGAGGAGGGACAAAGCTCAGTGTTACAACCATTTGAATTAGGATCACAAAATATCGATGGCTCAAGTGAAGATGATGAAAATCCTAGCAAGACAGATCACTCGAAAGAGAGTAACATCATAGACCTTGACCTTACCATGGTATTGTTTGACGATAATGTTTCCATTAGGACCCTTACGACCTCTGACCTAAACCCATCTGACGATCCTTTACCATTGGTACATCCTGAACTCATTGATTGGGACCAAATTGACCTTATTGATATCCTCACCTTTTCAAAGATGAGGCCATTGTCAATTTCCTCTACGCCATTACTCCTAAAATAGACTCTACCATTAAACATCATAACGAAGATCCCAAACAGGGGAGTGCCAAATTTCCCAGCTGCAAAATGAGTAAAAAAGAGAAAGGTCTGATGGTGAAAACCATTTTATGGCAGTATCAAATCAAGAAAGAATAAAAATAAAGAGCGCATCCGACAGTGAAAACCTCTCTGAGGTGCTAAAGGATGGGAAATTTAACACTCTTCCAGAGCATTTCCAAGAGAGATCCAAAGTTCTGATCGAGCCACCATAGTCAATCAATATTGGCAATGTAGAAACAGTAAAAACTCTCCATCTAGTAGAATCATTGACAGAACAAGAGAAGCCTAAATTTGTCAAGTTTTTTGAGGAATGAAAAATCAACTTCACCTAGTCATATGCTGACATGCCAAGGATAGACCCAGATCTCATCATGCACCACCTATCCCTCTCTCTAGGAGTTAAACCAATCAATCAAAAGTTGAGAAAAATGCATCCCCACATTGCCTTATTGGTGAAGGCGAAACTGAAGAAATTATTGGACGTAGGATTCATTAGACCCATTGATTATGCTAAATGGGTATCCAAAATTGTACCCATTTCAAAGCTTGATGGAAGCATAAGAATTTGTACAGACTTCAGAGATCTAAACAAGGCTTGCTCGAAAGATGATTTTCCCTTGCCAAACATTGATATGATTGTAGAATTAATAGCAAGTCATGGCATGTTATCACTCATGGATGGTTTTTTTAGGTACAACAAAATCAAGATAGCACATGATGACCAAGATAAGACAACTTTCACTTGCCCATGGAGTACCTTTTGCTAGAATGTTATGCCCTTTGGATTGAAGAATGCAGGAGCCACATATCAGAGAGCTATGAAAACCATCTTACACGATATGATGCATACCTTCATGGAAGATTATGTAGATGACATGTTGGCCTAATCTTACACTAGAGAAGGACACTTGGAGATACTAGACAAAATATTCACCCAACTAGAGAAATTCAATGTCCGTCTGAATCCAAAGAAATGTGTGTTTAGGGTAAAATCAACAAAGCTATTGGGATACATAGTGCCAAAAAAAGGCATTGAGGTGGACCTTGCAAAAGTAAAAGCCATCATGGAAATTCCACCTCAAAGAATATCAGTTAGTTAAGGCCCCTTCAAGGTAGATTTTAGTCAATCAGAATATTCATATCACAACTGGCCGATAAGACCCATCCCTTTATGCACCTACTACATAAGAACGTTTCCTTTCGATGGGACGAGAAATGTGAGGAAAAATTCAATCAACTAAAGAAATACCTAATGAGTCCACCTATCCTGGCACCACCAACAGAAGGAAAACCTCTCCTATTGTACATAGCCACAACTGATCGATTGTTGGGAGTTTTATTAGCACAGGAAGATTCAACATGAAAAGAAAGAGCAATCTATTACATCAATAGAACTCTAAATGGTTATGAAATCAACTATACATCCATTGAGAAATGTTGTCTAGCAGTAGTGTTTTCTATGCAACAATTGTGACACTATATGTTGACTCACATAATCAAACGCATAGCTAAGATCGATCCTTTGAAATATCTCCTTAGCAAAAAAAATATGACAGGAAGGCTAGCCAAGTGGGTGATGATGCTCAGTAAATTTGATATCCAATATGTTGACAGGAAAGCAATCAAAGGGAAAGTCATCATTGATCAACTAGCTGAGGCACCGATTCATGATGATCATCCCCTCCATGCTAAATTTTTGAATGCATATGTCCTAATAATCACAACACAACAATGGGTACTGTATTTTGATGGCTCATATACTCAACATGGATCAAGAGAAAGAATTCTATTCATCACTCCCCTAGGGAACACTATTACAAAATATTATAGACTAATGTTCCCCTACACCAACAACATGGCAGAATATGAGGCCCTCATCATCGACAACAAAATAACAGTAGAATGGAAAATAACAGAGCTGTAGGTCTATGGGGATTCTCAACTAGTCATTAATTAGGTGAACAATGATTACCAAATAAAGGATGATAAACTGATGCCCTATAAAAGATTGATTGATGATTTCAAGAAATATTTTGTTGACATAAAATTTGGTCAAATTTCTCGGATTGACAACAAAGCTACAGTGGCCATGGCTACAATTGATTCCTTGCTACAAATTCTAGAAAAATGTAACCGTTATGAGTTCATGGTGGGGCAACTATTTACCCCTACTTATGACCACCCCGAGTCTCGAGTTATATGCCACCTAGTAGATGACGATACCTTGATCTACGAAAAGATCTCCACTTACCTAAAAAATAATACCCTACCTCCCGACCTCTCCAGAAACCAAAAGAAAAACTTCTTCTACCAAGTCGCTGACCATACCCTTATTGCAGATGTACTCTACTAACAAGGTCTTGATGGAACTCTCTTACAATGTCTAGAATGCGGTGAGTCTGAAATGACTTTATAAGAATTCCATGAGGGTATTTGCAATACTCATTCAAGTGGTCTTACCCTCACTAAGAAACTCCTTCGTTTGGGATACTACTAGACAACTATGGAGAGAGAGTCCTTCTAATTTGTCAAGAAGTGTCAGAAATGACAAATCCATGGTAACCTTATCCATGCACCAACACAAGAGTTGCAACACTTCACATCAACATGGCCGTTTTGTCAATGGGGATTAGATGTTGTAGGAAAAATTCACCCATCTTCGTCCAATGGATACAAGTTCATAATTACAACCATGAAATAATTTACCAAGTGGGTTGAAGCCCCACCTCTATCCACCATCACAAGAAAGCATATCTCATCATTCATCCTGAACTACATCATCTGTAGGTATGGTATCTCTGAGTCCATTATCACTGATAATGGAAAACCTTTCAAGAATTAGGACGTGCAAGAACTCTATGAAAGGTTCCATATCTAGCATCAATTTTCTATGCCCTATTACCCTCAAGGGAATGACCAAGCAGAGGCCTCCAACAAAACCATCTTGAAGATCTTAAAGAAAATCATCAATGAGGCTGGGTGTGACTAGCATATTCAAATAAACCATACTTTGTGGGCCTATCGTACAATAATCCACACACCCACAGGAGCCACACCATATGCACTTGTCTATGGATCTGAGGTTGTCTTTCCTATTTAAGTTGAAATACCATCCCTCTGTGTGTCCCTGAAAGGTCTCATTTCAGATGAAGATTACCGTGTGTATAGACTGCAAGAGCTAGAATTGTTGGATGAACATCGTCAGCTTGCAGTGGATCACTTGAAGGCCTATCAACAAAGAATGTCTAGAAGCTACAATCACAAGGTTAAACCTAGGAAATTTCAGGTAGGTGATCTAGTATTGAAGGAAAATCCCTGTAATTAGTAGGACCGAGAAAAGAAAGGAAAATTTGAGCCAAATTGGTTAGGTCCTTTTGTTATTGTATCAGTGTTTGGATTGGGGGCATATCAACTATCTACACCAGAAGGGGATCTATTTGAAGAACCAATCAACAACCTTCATTTGAAAAATTTCTACACATAATGCAGCCAGTGCATGCCTAAAAGTCTCGAAAAAATCATAAAAAGTCTTGAAAAAATTATAAAAATCAGAAAAAGTCCTAAAGAAATCCAAAAAAAATAAAAAAAGGGAAAAATAGAAAAAAAGTCAGAAAATGTCTTGAAAAAATCGTTACTTTGGTGAAAACCTAGAAAACAGGCATCTTGGTAACAAAAAAATAATCATAAAATTTGAAAAGTGCAATAAAAGCAAGTAGTGAAAACCTGGTAAACAGGTGCTATTTGTAATAAGTTGACTTTTCCATCTATTTAAGTGTGTGTTGACCATTCAATTTTCGCCATCATTGTGCATTCATGCCTATCATACAACGAGCTTCATGTCCATATCTGGCTGCTGCGGTCGTGTCCCACCTTGGCTTGGTTACCATTGTACATATCCATAATAAATTTGGTTTGTTTCTCACTGGGGGAAAAACTTGGTCTCACTGGGAGCAAACACCCGTTGAGCTTAAAAAAACTGACATGAAAGAAAAAAACAAGGCAAACTTCACAAAAAAAAACAATCATACCAACCAACAAAGTGAACATCAATCATAGTCAATTAAACAATCAACCATCCAAATCAAGCAACAAGACAAACACATCAAATCTCATGGGATCATCTTCTAAATCATGGTTTGATCACTTTAACACACATGTTCAATGGTTATATCTTGATTGTTGTTATCATTTCTCAGGAGTACCTTGATGATGTCACGAACTAGAGGGGCTATGATTGAGAATGATATTTTTCTTTGTCTACTATTTTTGAGTCAATCATTACTACTGTGCAAATTGTCGCGGGACATGCTCTACAAAGTATCATTGATGACATTCTAAATTTGCATGGGAACATGATTTACTCTTGTCTAATTAAACAAGTGATGCTCAGGTCATCTCGGTCTAATTATACCTAGATGCTTGTGTTATCTTGCACTATCAAATCTCAATGGAAGTTGTACTTAGGTCATCATGGTCTAATTATACCATTGATGTTTGTACTAACTTTCAACATAATAAAATGCTCAATGATGATAATAAGAACAGTGAATAAGATGACAACATTGCATAAATAAGATTGCATTCATATTAGTTCTGCATTTGCATTATAGATTTTCCAAGGTTGGTAACTTTCAACATGATGCTATCTCTCACTATGAGATTGAGTACACTTGACATAACAAAAATCATTCATTTGCATTAGCATTTCCGTATCATACCAATAAAAAGTGTTATCATACATCCATCCATACATCTATCATTATCATATTATGCATTTGCAACATGCATTCATTCATCATAATATGTGCATCATGAAAAGATTCCAAAAATAAAGGATTTTCCATAATAACATCATCATTATCATGCATTGATATCATAATAAGTCCATCCATAAATGCATTCATCATAGAAAATCATTCATCATAACATCATAATTCATTCACCATCGTAATTCATTCACATATTTAGGTCATATAAGTGCATTAGAAAAATACCAAAAATATGGAGAAAAGTACATTGTATTTCATTTGCATAGTAACATTCATTGCACATAAGAGCATAATCCATGTCACATAGGGGCATAACATACATTCATCCATATATTCATTCATTCATCATACATCCATGCATTATCATTTCTATCCATCATATCCAAAAGCCATTCATTCATTTATCATACATTTAGAATCCATAAATGATGCATCCATACATTGAATCATTCATGTCCATGCATACAATCATATATTTATATTACATAATAAAACTACTTCTGCATTCATTCATTCATCCATACATCGATATACACATGGGAAAAATACAAAATACAATGTATCTCATATCATTTACAAAACTGCATCCATCTCATTTACCATCAATACATAAAAGAATAACATCATCATCTCATTAATGCATCCATACATGGAACATCACATAATCATATAGAATATCATAATCACATAGAACATAAATAAATGTATCTATCCCAAGCATCCATAATAAAAGCATAAACAACATATAGATCACTAAATCACTGCTGCATATCATATAACCTCAAAATAATACTGTCAAAGTGTACAATGATGTCAAGAAATGAGAGATGATACAAAAATGTGGCAAAGCTAGGTCTCTGAATCGAAATACAATATATCAAACGTGACCACAAGATCTTGTGGTATTGGCCCCGAAGGTTGCAGGCCTCTTCCCAACACCTCCTACCCCTGATGACCCCACTCTTGGACCTCTGCCTGGTGGGCCTCTTGGGAGTGGTTGCATGATGCCCCTACTGGTGGTCTGGGACTGAGAGCGACTAGATCGGGAACAAGCATAGCTCACTCTCTGCTCCGTTGGCACTACCTCGTAGTATCTTCTCCTGTAGTATTCTGCTCATAGTATCTCCCCCTATAGTATTCTTCCTCCTTGGTGGACTCATGAAGCTCTTAGACCAAATCACCTATCCCTACACCCTCGGGTACTATTTGAATCCTATCAGCCACTACTACTAACTTCTCTCCCTATCATCGAGTGACATCTCTCTCTATTGTGAGGGTGGCTACCTGTGCATGTAGTTGTACCATCTGTGGTTGTATCTATAGCTATGTTGGTGCCTGTGCCTATAACTAAGCCTGTGACTGAGCCTAAGCCTAGGCTAACTGCACCTGTAGTGCCTGTACCTACCCCTGTAGGGTCTGAACCTGTGCCTACAAACCAATTAGCTATGTTTGTTGCCTCTGGGAGGGAATCCTCATCATTGTTTGGAAAGTGCTAACCTCCTCCTCTTGGGGATGACCCCAAAATCTGGCACATCTCTCCCTCCACTTCCACCTCCACCATCCCCCCCTTTGTCGCCACCATTTCCACCATCATCACCACCATCATCTCCCTCCTCCTCTCCGCCATCCCCCTCCACTGCACTAGTTGTCCTGCCCTCCTCCCAGCCTCCAAAATGGGTGTAGGCTCATCGAGACTCGAGATCCGTGGAAATGGATGCATATAGAAATACTCGGCATAATCTACTGTCATCTATGTATCAACAATCGCAAGATGGTACTACCACAATACTGGCTACAAATTGTAGTATTATGCACAAGCAACATCATAATCTAGTGCAGACCCCCACTCTGGAATGTCCTACATCCATCTGGCATAATGTGCCACTCCTTGTGGCATACCCTGTACTCTGTTGTACTACTTGTATACTTGGCCAAAAAGGAATCTCTCAAAAATATATGGTGTCCTGCCAATCAGGTATCTTGAACAAAATACATATGGCATCTCTATATCATCCTTTGTCCATACCTCACAATCAAGATACAACCGCCATATAACTATGTGCAGGTCATCAAGGACCCTCCTCCAATACTCTAACTTGCCCAACTTATGCTAGACAAGTGGCCCTATATAACCAAAAACATAGGGTCTCCCTACTGGTCAAGCCCTCCCTCTCACTAGTCGTGTAACCGCTATATGCTCCTAGGCCTAGAGCTGTAATAATGTACACCCCGCTATGAGATTTCTATCCTGAAGATATACAACTTGATGAAGATCATGGTATAGGTGTGCAAGAATACACGAACCCCAAGCATATCTGGTCCCATGGGAAATCATGCCCTCTAACACCCAAGCCCAGCCAACTGAAAAACCCTTCGACCTATGATCAGGGCAGAGAAAACCACCAATGAATCTTGCAAAAACACATGGCAAGGGCTGATGAGTCGCGATCAACTCTCGCCAAGAAATCTTGTATCCACCAAGTTGATCATCATTGAAAATATATCGAATGGAGTCAGTCCCCACCTGCTCCTCATGATCATACACCACTAGGTCCCCCACGACTGGTATCCTCAAAATACAATAGATGTCCTTTGGTGTAACTGTAATCTCACCAGTCACCAAATGGAACGTGTTGTGGTCACTATGCCATTTCTCTACAAGTACCTTCAATAGGCCCTAGTTAATCCGATACTAGGGCATATCAATCAATGAAGTAAGTCCACACTGGTCAATAATAGCTAAATTTGTCAGGGTCAACTGTGGGATCATGTCCCACATCTGAGGAAAGCACTCTCGAACCTATAGTACTCCTAGGCCATCCTCTTATGATCAAATCAACGTATCAAGTCAACACATCAATCAATCAACCCATCAATCAACATATCAATTAATCAAATCAACTCACGTGAGATTTTGATCAAATCTTGAGGAGCACTTATCCTATCATCGATTCTCATTTGTCATGAGATTGATCAACATCAATCAACCTATCTTTGAATCTCATTTGTCATGAGGTCAATCAATTAATAATTCTTATCTATCCTATCATTGTTCCTCGCCTATCATGAGGACGATCATTAATCTATCAATCAACATCATCCTATCATTGGCTGACGTGATCATCAACCATCAAAATTTAGGAGGAATCATTCAAAATCATCAATTTTGTCTCAATATGCTAAAACAGAGTTTCTATGTGCTAATATACTAGATGCGCTAGAAAATTTACTCAATGCACTAAAATAGGCCTTCTATGCGCTAGAAAAAAAAACTCTATGCACTAGAATAGGGTCCCGATGCGCCATTTCCTATATACGCTAAATGAACTACCCTATGCATGAACTTATCATCTCTATGCGCTAGAATCTCTATGTGCTATTTCAACAACCTAATGCGCTAAAGCAACAAATAGATGTGCTACTCTACCTTGAGGTGTAACAACTAACCCTATGCACTATTACAGTGACTCTATGTGTTGTATTGGATACCCGATGCACTATTTTCCTAGCCCTATGTGTTAAAATGTGTTGAAAACCAAATTTTTATAAATGCAAAAAGTAGGAAAAATTCAAATTCAAAATTAAAAAAAGGCGGTTCTCGGGGTATGTACTGGAAGTCTGTATGCAGTTGGAAGCTGGTGGCAGCGAACTTGCTCGAATCTATGAGTGTGGCGTGGAATCCTATCCATCTTGTATCTCCTCTCTCTCTTAGGTTTCACAATGCAAGGTTACAAATGAGCTTTATTTCACCCATTTTGACCTTTTAAGGGGTAATTAAGGGGTAATTATGGTGGCATTTATTTAATTTTTCAAAATGAGCCTTTTAATCAACTAATCACCAATGTGGCAGGACTCTAATAATTTTCGAGAGATAAATCAGATCATCCTCCTCAAATTTGAAGATCATCTAAATATCATTACAAAAATCATTTAATCATCAAAATTTTCAAAAAAATAAAAAATCATTAAAAATTCAAAACTCCCTGATTTATCTCCCAAGGGGGCATCCATGCATCATCATTGCAAAATCAATGTCTGGGGCATGTCAAAATTTTTATCATCGTGGTCTGACAAATTTTTCTTTGAAGCAATGTGTTTGCACACTTCACTTCAAAGAGGGGAAAAATGTATGCACATAAAAATGGTCTGGAGCACAAATTGATAAATTTATTTATATGGTTCATGCCCTAAATTCTTCTTTTCCAAAAATCACTTTCCTCTTAAATTAATTAAATGCACAAATTAAATAATTTGTTATTTAATTAATTTCCCTCTTCCATTTAAATTTGAATTTTTAATTCAAATTGGCACATGTCTCCATATTTCTCTAACTTCTTTCCAACTCACCTGCCACCTCACCATGTGACAACATGAAATTGAATTTTTATAATTTGTAAAAAGATAATTTTCATCAACAACCTGCAACAAATTTGAAACCACCTTGGACACATGGCTTCTTCTTTTCTCTGATTCTCTTCAACACTTGGCAAGGTGTTCTCTTGAAGGGAACCACCTCTTTGATTCTCTCCAACCTTTTTGTGCTCTATCGTCGATGCCTCAGGATCACAATCTTGACCGTTCATCACTGCCACAGCATCTCAAGCCTGGAAAAAGCTATAAATAGAGGGCATATCTACAGCTTCTCATATAGATTTGGATTAAAAACTTATGCTACAAAATTTTTAGTGCAATTTGAGAGCATTTTAGTTAGTGTTTAGCATTTTAGTTCATTTAGTGTTATTATAAAAATTTCAATCTTAATATCTTAGTTATTGCATTTTTTATACAACATTCCCATTAGATTTGCATTATGAATTTTAGCATCATTTGAGCATATCAATACTTCATCATAGGATCATTCAACTTTTAAGCATAAAAAAAATACAAAAATACAGTGATGTAGGCATGTAGTTTGCATTGCACAATATCTTCTCATTTCTTAGGTTGTCATCTTTGTAGATTCATGTGCAACATTTATTAGATTTAAGAGCATGAATTTCGAAGGTCCTTAAGAGTAGAGAACCATGGAATGATTTGAAAGGATAGCAATAGCAATTTAATTATGTTATTTCTATTTCTTTTATGTAATACATTGCATGGATGTGTGTGTTTAGTTTTATTAACTAATTACACTCATTGGCACATTTTAAAACCACACAATTCTTATTCCTTTAATGACGTTGAGGATGTCAAAGAGACTGAATGCAAAAAAATGGAAGATAAAGCAATACAAATCATAATACATTCACCTAGAATCTTTGCTCACTCATTGATCAACATAAATTGAGTGTATCCCTATTCCGTTTGATTTTCTCTTTGATATGATAGTATGTGGATTTATCAATGCTCCAACATAACCTTTATATGATTGCAAGATGATAGATCAAAATGATAGCATGTAGGTATGATAGCCTAGGATTTTATTAAAATGAAGGATGAAAGACTCTAGATATAGAGTCTTGAAGAGGCAAAATCAATGGCTAGGAATGATTAATGATGGATGACTAAGATTGAAGGAGGATTATGGTTTGGATCAAAGATGTAGTCATGTGACAAGTGACACATGAAGGATAAGATCTAGGTTTAAAATTAGGATAAGGATAAAAATCCTTATGGGAATGGCTAGGATTAAGAGGTTTAGATGAGATGAATGGATAAAATGAAAACTTAGTTTGAATTTTGGATCTAGGTGTCTAGGTTCAATGAATCTAGACAAGGAGTTCTAGATAGACATGTGAAAGGGACAATTGTCACATGATAACAAATTTAGATTATAATCCATGTGAACAAGATAAAGGGCTAGGATTAAATGGATAAGGATAGAAGAAAAAAGGGGAATTAATTAATTAAATAAATTATTTATTTAATTAATGAGATTATGTGAAGGAAAAAATAATTAAATAAATGATATATTTATTTAATTAAATGATTATGATAAAGATGGGAAAGGATGGGATTAATTAAATAAATAATAGATATTTATTTAATTAATAGGCTAAGGATAAGCTAAAATTAGGTGTGGTTGGGTAAGGTTAGATTTTAGGTGTCTACGTTTTTCCCCTCTTTGATATGATGTTGTGAAGTGGCATTGTGTAACATTCCCATTGTTCTACTTAGTAACTTTCCTATGTTTTAACCTCAAGTGAATATAATATGATGACAACACTCTAAGAAATATATATTTTTTCTTTTCATATATAAGAATAATATGCACATTTGAAATAAAACATGATTCCAAACTTTCCCATTGCATTACAACAAAGTATTACAGCTTTCCAAAGTATTTGATATCATATTACATAATTTCATGATTATATTTCACCTTTACATTTTTTGGGAAATTGGATAAACACCTATAAATATAGTCATTTGATTATTTGAAATAAAGAGCACATTTTATGAAGCAATCCTATTGAGAAAATCATTGTCAAGAGAATTCAAGAGCAACATTATCAGTCATTTACAACAAAAATCAAGATTCTAACATCATGTCAAAGTTTATGTGTGTTCATGTTGAAGGCTAACAAGTGTTTTAGGTCTTCATGCATTCAAGCATTAAAGAATGTCTATCAATCAAGATCCAAGATCCTCAAAGTGATGTGTTTGTCTTTAGTCCATTAAGACATCCATTGAAGGGTGGTGAGTTGCAACAAGCATGTTCATTCATCATTTCCTTCCATTTCCATTAAGGTTTTTATCATTGAAATCTTGCCATAGTGAAAGTGGGAACACTATTCATGGGGTTTTATCGAGTCAAAGCCCTATATGAGACCAACATTTTCCCTCTTTGTGTATGTGCAAGTTACAAGTTGAAGAAGGATTGAAGAGATCTTGAAGAGCAATTTTGCATTGTTGCATTTGTTGTCACCATTCTTGCCAAGATACAAAAATTGAGTTGTAGAATTCATTTCTAGCATTCCGACAAATTTGTAGGTGGAAAGCAGAATCCTAGATCCATCTATAGAGGACCCAAAAATTTGATCAAAATTTCCCTACAAGGACTCATTTTCCCCCCTTGGCTATTGTGTCCTTCTATAGTACTCAGGATAAGCTTTTCTAGGTTAGTAAATATCACCTTACATCCCTCAAATCCACTTGCAATTCACTATTTATGTGTATCTATCTTCAGTAATTCACATTTTTCATACTTAGTCACATAGTTTAATTAGGCTAATCATTTCAAATCATTCCAAAAATAATTTTAAGAACCTAATAAATGCAAACCTAGTTTTGATTGGCTCACCATTAATGTTGAAAGTCAATCTCTTGGCTTTATGATTTGCATTCTAATGAAACCCTAGGAAAAGGGGGTATGGAGCATAAGTATATATCTTATCACATATCCCCCTAATTTATATGTTTCCTTTTGGTGAACTTGACATTTGTATCATAAATTTTTGATTTGGTAGTCTTTCAAACCCCAGATCTAGGTTTTGCATCATTGTGTCTTATATCCTTCATTTAGGTTTTCATATTGCATATTTTCATCATTAAAAATAATAAAAATATATAATATTGCATAAATTTTGCATCATAATTGGCATTAGTTTATGTTTCAATCATTTAGATCTAAATTCCATTCAAAATTGCACTCAAAATTATCACTTTTGTTTACACATTGTCATATAGTTGCACTTACATTTCATCAAAAAATTCTAGAAAAAATAGTCACTGTAGAATCACTTTGCAACTAGAAACAACAATCCCAAACAATAACTTAGACATTCAATTTTTGATTTTTCAAACCCCTGTACAAGGAACCATTCGCTCCCGAGAAACCATATCCTTGTATAGATGCATCAGCAAAAAAATTCACACTTGTTTGTCTCTATTTGCTTAGTTTGCTGGAACTTGTAGATCCCTATTTCAATTTCACAATTGCATGTTTCATAGGATTTGTTGCATCTAGGTCATTTGGTGAAAGGCAAAGCATTGTTTAAAATCAAGATTATCATTTCCAAATCATCATTTTTAGGTCTTTGCATTCTAAAATTAGTGAATTATCATATCTCTGATCTGAAAGTTACATCATTATTTGTTCAAACAAAATTTACATTATTTCATACTTGCATGGTGATTCAAAGTGGAATACATTAAGAAAATTATAGAATTTCTGGTATTATTCCAATTGTCTACAAGTAGAATAAAAAAAATTAAGCAAGATATTCCACAGTCAAACTTTAAAATTTTAAATCCCTGTACAAAGACCCATTTTCCCCCTTGGCGGCCCTATCCTTGTATAGGTGCATCAAAAATATTTTTGAGACCTCTATTGTTGTGTTTACTATTTTCTCCTGCTTGTTACTTCTTGTTTATGAGTGTTTGTTGTACCTATTTCATAGTTTGGTGTTCATCTTAGGTGCACTTTTGGTTTTGTGAAACTTGCATGAGTTTTACAACGTCATGGAATCTTGCACTGGTTCTACATCTATTGTGGATCTTGAGTTTTCTAAATCCTTCATGACAAGTGTTATCAATACTCAACCCATTTTGGATTCCATCCTAGAGGCCACAATTCCAATGACCTTACCATCAACCACCATCATTGATATGGAAACCATGGTATCTCATGTCCCTCAAGAGAAATTGAAACAATTGGACAAAGCTTTAGAAACAATTCAAGACTATGTGAGCACGAAATATATTGCTAGCACTACGATTCCTGTCATAGATAACATGAGGAAAATGCTTGATAATGACCAAGGATTAGAGGTTGTGCATAGTATAGCTCATATCATTGATGATCATGTACCTACAATGGCTAGTTGCGCTCAAGCTTTGGGTTACACTCAAAGTCAAGGAGGAAGTAAAATTCCTCCACCTACAACCATAACCTCTATCCCTACATACACAAATCCAACTGTTGCCACAACGATGCACTAAAATAATACTATAGCTCCAACATTGGGTATTTCACTAAGAATCCTTATAGTTATGTGAAATCAAACATAATATCTCCAAATCCATCACTTCTCACAAATTTGAAATATAGTTGTCCACCTAAAAAATATATACCTCCACCATATTCACCTCATCCCCAAAACACCACAACCACTGATTATGTCATAAACTAACTTTTGCAAAATGTCACATCCCTTCAACAACAAATATTAACATTGAACCAAAACCAAAATGGACAACCTTCACAACATGTCAAAATAAATCCATTATCATTGGAGATATTGAAAACAAAAGTGCCACAAAGTATAGAGATACCTCACTTTGAGAAATACAATGGGAAAGGATACCATAGTAATCATGTATCATCATATGCAGCCTTATGTAGTGACTTCATTTTTGAAGATAAGATCTTGGCTAAACTCTTTCCTAGGTCCTTGAAAGACACAACCTTGAAATGATTTTTTTTATTACCGAATAACTCAATCCACTCATTCAATGAGCTTTTTGACACCTTTATTAACCATTTTCAAGTGCACATTGGTCCTAATATGGCTCTACCTGACTTAATGAGGTGTAAGCAATAACAAAGAGAAAAAGTCACAGATTTTATAGCATGTTATTAATTGCTTTACTCTTAAATCAATATTAATCTCCCTGATATGGATATTCAAAGAATGTTCAATGGAAACTTACAAAAAGACATAAGAGATAGGCTTGAGATGATGAAGTTTCCATCCTTTACACATTTGTGTTTGGCTCTTTGTGATCATCAAAACTTGGTTAGCCAATATGAAGAGAATGATTCCTTGAATCGTGTTGAAAATATAAACCCGTACCTCAAAAAAATTATAAACAATTTAAGAAACCAAACAAGAGCTTCATCAAGATAAAATATCCCAAAAAACTAATCACATTGAACCCCAAGTTTCTACCATAAGCTCAACACCATGTCAATTTAAGGAAAAAAAGAGACAATTCACCCCATTACCTGACTCCCTTCATTCCATCATGTTGCAACTTTTGAGTAAGAATTTAATCTGCTTGCCTTTGCCAAGACCATTAGACCCAACCAAAACTCCATCATCAAGTTTTAATCCTAATTCCTTTTTCAATATCATCGCACAAATGGACATGCTACAAAATGGTGTATGCATCTAAAACATCAAATACAAGACTTCATTGATTCTAATCATATCCAATTGGGTAGTGTTAATGATCAAGTGAATAAGTTTGTTGCTCCACCTAACCAAAATTTAAATATCTTCATCAACCCAATGCCAAACCATTCAACAAGCTTTGTTTGAGCTACTGAGGTTAAGAATGACATGATGAATGTGGACACAACTAGTGATTTACATCATAATTACAATGATAAAGAAGATGGCCTACAAGACATGGTAGGTCTCATATATGTTCAACCTTGTAATGACCAAACTAATTTGATACCTAACATTGCTTTCACTAATGATGATGCACTTAGAAATTTTCTTGGTGGTCCTCTCTACATTACTGGTAATATCAATAACATACCTGCACAAGGAATACTTATTGATCCCGCATGTGAAGAGAATGTGATCACTGAGGAATTCTCATTTGTGCAAGAGCTCTATCAAGATACTTATGAGCAATCAAAAGCATGTATTAAAACACATAATGGTTTTTCTTTCCCTACGATAGGTTTGATCAGTCTTCCATTAAAAGTTGGACCAAAACAATTAGATGCATCATTCTCCATCATCCTAAAATTGAACTGATTCTGTGTGAAGCTAGGCTACTCATGGTTATGCTCCATGAATTTCATCACATAGGTTATTCATAAGCTCATAAATTTTCCTATTGGGAATGAGATATTTGTAGTACATCATAGTGGGATTAATCCATTTTCTTCCTATGAAAATGTTTCATTGGATTTCTTTTGGCCTAGACCTATGGAACCTATAAATCCTCGTGAAGATTTGTTTTTCAAGTCCTATCAAATGTTCAAGGCAAAGCACATAGTAGAATTATCTCTTAGAAATATTGCTGAGTCTAATAGGTCCATGGTTGTTCCTCCCCCCTAGCCTACCATTGATGAACCTATGAATGAGCCAAAATCCCTTTCAAGTAACCAAGATAAATAAATCGCAGTTCCTCCACCCATTTCCTACGAAAGACCAAGAGACAATAAGATTGTCCCTTTTGTGCCTCCAATGATAAAATAAGTCTATAGACCTAAAGAAAGTGGTTTCCCAACCCTCGATGGTTCCTTTAGTTCCTCCCCTAAGGGAATAAAAGAAACTAATGGTTGATAAGCCCGCTCCTATACCATCACAACTTGATAATCATGCTAAACGGAACCAAAATTCTAAAGAGCATAGGCACAAACATCATGATATTTCTCACCAATTGGAAGAAAAGAACAAAAGAACACTACCCACACCCTGTTGGCCCACAATTTCTATTGCACGAAAATGTTGATTTGTTAATGCCTGATACAACCTCCAAAGACATGGATCACACAAGAGGCGGTTAGTCCCTTGTCATGAAAATCAAGGGGAGAGTTGACCATCTACCAATAATCTCCCCCCAACATTACTCGAGGGGATCCAAACCTGTGACCCAATGCTCTAATACCAATTGTTGGCCCACAATTGTCATCGCACCAAAAGGTTAACCTGTTTATGCCCAATAAAACCACCAGAGACATGGATTGCCTGAGAGGTGGTTAGTTCCTTGTCATGAATCCTGAGGGGAGCGCTGACCATTTGCCAACACACCCATGGAAATAAATCAAGAAGAAATCCAACTTGCTCAAAAATAAGACATTGAACCAAAAAATAAGTAAAACAAGAGAATTCACATGAAATAATCATAAAACCTCCTATTGTGATCAATTTTGATGATGATAATGAGATTGCTAAGATTGATGAAGTTCATAATGAGTTGAATTCATTATTTTCCACTTCTATGAACTTAGATGGGGCAACCATGATGATCCTCCTGATGAGAGTGACCCACCATGTGTTGAATCTAGTGATGCTACTAGTATGACAGTTGTTGTAGTCCCCTTGGCTAGTTATCTACCTTCCATTTATGATGAGAAATATTGGGATGTAGACGACCTTCTCTAGGTCGACGTGCATGTGATATACTACTTTATGTTTTCCTTCTACTTTCTTTTTGTTTTCTTGCACATAATGTGATCTCCCATATTTTGGTGCTTAGCATGCCTTTATGTTTGTGAGTTTTCTTTGGATGATCCTTGTTGCTCCATTTGGTGCAGAGATACAAAGGAAACAAATCTATCATGAAATTCTTCTATGCGTATCATCATTCTTCTATATTTCATAAAAAAATATCTTTTCTTTGTCTTGTGTTTTCCTTTTGGGGATGATGCAAGGCATTGAGACATTTAGGTCTCTTCCATGTTGACCCAAAAGTTTCTTTGTCTTCTCTCTCTCTATGTGTCATTCCTCCATTGTGTTCATTGTTCCACGAGTATTTGGGGAATGATGTCAGTTCCAAGCACTATTATATCATTGTAGAAAAGACTTATACTGACCCCAAATCCATGGATCCCTCAATGTACCTTTCTATAGTTTTTTTGCATTATATTTGGTGGAAACCCCTTCTCATGATGTAGCTTTATTTAGAAACATATCTTTAGCATAGGGCTTTCCAAATAAGATCTTTTGATCTTTTGTTGCATGTAATTTATCATTTTTCTACTTTAAAGTAATTTCTCACAACATGGTGTTTAACAATTTCTTTAAAATGGGGGCATATATTGGAATTATTTCATTGATATTTTCTTTCTTCACTCTACTCACAGGAGCTAAACTTAGTGTAGCCTTGGAATAACATTTTGATAATTTTGTGGCACCTTATCAAAGTTATTTAAGGGGAGTTTAAATTTTGGTATGGATTGACAAATGGGTACACACCTATAGACTTGACACGTCCTTCCCATTTGCAACATTTTCATCAGTACACACTTGTAGACCTAGTGTGTTTCTCATTTTTCTATTTTTTTCATGGGTACGTACTTGTAGACTTGGTGTGTCCCATTTTTCCACCTTTGAAATGAGTACACACCTTGTAGACCTAGTGTGTGTTTCTCATCCTTGTCTTGGGAGCTGACCTAGTGAATATCAAACTTCACTAGTTTGTGTGCTTCCCTTATTTATGATTCACCTAGAAAATATCAAAATTTGCTATTATGTGAGTCATAAAACCCCTTTTACATGGATATATAACATAATACAACTTTCTAGTCCATCTCCTTTTTCTTTGCATTCATTTTGACATTGTGTATTTGTGTATCTTATATTTTTGCTTAACATATACACATGTGTGTGTCCTTTGTGCTTGTGTTGGATTTCCATGATATCTTAGATCCTTAGGGTTTTATCATCCTCCTTGATCTCTTGTCATCCTATCTTTCCAATAGTTGTACAATCGGACCTCTCCTAACACTTATTTCTCTACTTTAGTGTGAGTCTGAGCATAAGTTCACACTCTCATTAAAGTGGGGGATAAATGTAATGTAGAAAATTATACACCTTTACAATTTCACATTTTTTTTGTCCCCCTAATTTATTGGACCTAATTAAGCTTCTAATTTGCCAAATTATACATTCCAAAGCCTTATTCTTACCATTTTCTGAAAGGGGAACCAACATTAAATAATTGCATTTAATAATTAAATTACCTTGGATCATGTGTGTCCTGGAAGTTTAGGCTAGGACCCATTTGTCTGAGCCAAGACCTAAATTAAAATATGTTTTTAGTGGCATTTTAATGATAAAAATTCAAATTGGAAGTGTCGGCTTTTGGAATCTAATTTTTGGGAAATTGGATAAATGACTATAATACATAGTTATTTGATCATTTGAAATAAATAAAAAACTATATGAAGTAATCCTATTGAGAAAATTATTTTCAAGATAATTCAAGAGTAGAATTATCAGTCATTTTCAGCAACAATCAAGATCCTAACATCATGTCCAAGTTTATGTGTGTTCATGTTGAAGGCTAACAAGTGTTATAGGTCTTCATACATTCAAGCATTCAAGAAAGTCTATCAATCAAGATCCAAGATCCTTGAAGTGATGTGTTTTTCTTTAGTCCTTTAAGGCATCCATTGAAGGGTGGTGAGTTGCAAAAAGTGTGTTCATTCATCATTTCCTTCCATTTCCATTAAGGTTTTCATCTTTGGAATCTTGCTATAGTGAAGCTTGTGGGAACACTATTCACGGGGTTTGATTGAGGCAAACCCCTATATGGCACCAACATTTTCCCTCTCTATGTATGTGTAGGTTATAGGTTGAAGAAGGATTGAAGATATCTTGAAGAGAAATTTTGCATTATTACATTTGTTGTCACCATTCTTTCTAAGATACAAAAATAGAGTTGCAAAATTCATTTATGAAATTCTTACAAATTTGCAAGTAGAAAATAAAAGCCTAGATCCATCTCCAGAGGACCCCAAGAATTGATGAGAATTTCCCTACAAGGAATTATTCACCCCTTGTCCTCTGTGTCTTCTATAGTACTTAGGACAATCTTTTATGGGTTAGTACATATCACCTTGTATCCCTCAGATCCACTTGCAATTCACTGTTTTTGTTTATCTATCTTCAGGAATTGACATTTTCATACTAGGTCACATAGTTTAATTAGGCTAATTATTTCAAATCATTCCAAAATCATTTTTAAGGCCCTAGTAATACAAAAATAGGTCTAATTGGCTCACCATTAAGATTGAAATTCAATCTCTTGGCTTTGTGGTTTGCATTTTAATGAAACCCTAGGAAAAAGGGGGTATGGAGCATAAGAATATATATCTTATCACATATTCCCCTATTTTATATGTTTCATAAACAATAGTATTCTAAGATTTATTATGCACATCTAGTGACAAAATATGTAATGTCATTTTTAGAATTTCACCTAGAAGGAAAGGAAAGGGAAAACACGACCCAAAACACTAAAATTATTAACACATAGTCACATAGAAATGAGGGTGTTTTGACATCCAAAATATATAACATAACTTCCAATAACATAATCAACCCTATTCTTAACAACTTTAATGTAGTTTGGTGGGATTCGGCTCTTTCTCTACAACTTTCCCTCTATGACCGTTTTTGAATCTTTTCGTTCCTGCTCTAATTTGACTGCCTCATGGGCCGGTCGGGTAGGGGGCCGAGAAGGCTCCCCATTCCAAGGATGCTTTCTCTTTTTTTGGTGTTGTGTCTACCTTGGTAGCTCTAGTGTTGTTGTTCCCCATGTGAATTCTTCTCCTCGTACCTCTATCCTTTCTTCTGGGGGAAGGACTGGGGGTATTTCTAGCAAGTCACCTCTGTCCCTGTCTCTTGGGTTAGAATTTTTCTTCTTCTCCGAAGAATCATCATCTTATGTGGAAAAATTGGTGGGTGTCAGCTCACCAGCTATGGGTAAAAGGTTTTTGGTATCTTCTTCCTACTTTGTGACTGATGGGAAGTTTATTTCCTTGAAGCTTTGATGTTGAAGTCTATGGATGGTCTTAAGTTGGCATTAGTTGGTAAGTTTCTAGCCTATCATCCGAATATCAAACAGGTACATCTCTAGGTGACCTCGACATGGAATCTTAAAGGCAATTTCTCTATTAATGCTATACCAAGAAGTATCTTCCTTTTCTCCTTTGTGGTTTATGAAGATATGCTAAAGGTGTTAATAGGTGGTCCCTGGGCCTTTGATTCTGGCTTTAAGAACTTTCTTTCCCTGTGTAAGTGGAAATCAGGTTTTGGTCCTTCTGCTGACTTGGGGGCTATGACACCAACTTGGGTTCACCTCCCTGAGTTACCCCTTGAGTTTTAGGATACATGTATCCTGAAAGGGATTGCTAATTCTTTTGGTAGCCTCTTAGTGATTGACAAGATCACGCAAGAAAAGTCTAGACTAGTTTATCCCCGCATTTGTGTTAATGTTGTTGTTAACATAGTTTTTCCAACCTTTGTTCTTCTTAAGTCAAAATTAGGTAACTAGTCCCAACCCCTTGAATATGAAAATGCTCACCAATTCTGCCAACTTTGCAAGAAATTCGGTCACTTTATTGATTTGTGTGATAAAAAGCCAACTGAGGGGCCTAATGATGCCTTGCAATATCTTTCTGAGAAGGTGCCTAAGACCTCTGAGGTTGTCTTTGTTGCTTTCCCTACTGAAGTTTCTTCTGTCCCAATGGTAGTTCTCCCCTTGTGAAGGATGCTCCTTCAAGTGGCTTGATTGCTGTCCCTACCAAGCCTCTTACTGTTTGCAGTGCTTTGGATAGTTTGAAAATTATGAATGTTTCCCCTATCGAAAGAATCCCTACCCCAACTTTTCTAGAAGATTATAATCCTAATATGGAGGAGAAAAAGGCCAATAGTTAGTCTAGTTGAAGATAAGGGAGTCCCCATAAGGAGGCTAATATTTTGATTCCTAAGGAATATTTTCTGGCTGCTAAAGAAGGGATAGAGTTGGAAGGATGATAATTAGTGTCTTTAGGCCCTACTTTGGGGGATATGTCATTTTTTTCTCAGAAAGAGGTAGGTAACTTGAGTGAATCTCTAGCCATGTTGGGATTTCTCCCTCACCCCAGTGATAGAGAAGATGAAGATGATTAGTTACAAGTTCCAAGTAAGTCTAAAAAGAAAAAGAAGTTGAATGTTGGCGAGGGAAACAAAGTTGGAAGACCTCCCCAAAAGGAATCTAGCAACAAAGATACTGTGAGGGATGTGGCTGTTGGTAAATAAAGAACCTTGGACTCGATCACGTGATCGAAGTAAAAAAAGAAGTAGCCCTGACTGTTCTTCTCTAGGCCTTTAGGTATTGTTGTACCTATTTTGTTTCCTTAATGAAGTTTCTTTCCTGAATATTAGGGGCCTTAATAGCCCTTATAAACAATTTTTAGTGAAAAACTATATTCTGGACAATAAAATGGATGTTTTGATTCTTAAAGAAACCAAATTGGAGACCTTTGACAAGGTGATTTTAAAAAATTGGTGTGGTGGGAATGAATATGTCAGTGAAGCTGAAGGAGCCTCGGGGGGTATTGTTACTATTTGGAATCCCTCAAAATTCAAAGGAATCTTGGGCTCTTTTGGAAGGAACAATCTGATAGTTTCTTTGGAAGATCTGGCTTCTTAGGAGAAATGGAACTTAATCAATATCTATGCCCCCAATTCGAGTAGGGACAGATTGCAACTATAGGAGTATCTGAATGATGTTATTAAAAGTAGACAAGATGACTATTGGATGTTGGGAGGAGACTTCCACTCCCCCCTTCTTCCATCTGAAAAGTTGGTGGGGTTGGATGACTATACTGACAGTATGATGGAGTTGGCTAGATTCTTAAACTCTGCTAGGATTTTTGATATTCCTCTCTAGGGCTCCAAATTCACATGGTCAAATAGAAGGACTGGTAATCAACTGATTCAAGTAAAGTTGGATAGGTTTCTCATCTCTTTTAATTGGAACATTTCCTAATTTCTCTCTCTGCTCTTCCAAGATCAAGATCTGACCATAATGCTATTGTGCTTAAAAGAAATGTTGATCACAACAAGGGCCCTTTCCCTTTTAGATTTGAAATAATGCGGTTCCTTCATCTAGTCTTTGTTATTTTAATAAAAAATTGGTGGGATGAACCCACGGGAGGCACCCCCATGTACTGCTTGGTGGAGAAGCTGAGAAGAACCAAGTAGAGAGTGAAAGGATGGAATAAAGTTACCTTTGGTAACATATTTGAAATAAATATTTTGCTAAGAAACAACCTAAAGGAAGTTCAAGATAAAATGGAAGCTGGCCTTGTGGATGATGAGATATGCATTAAGGAATGTGATCTAAGATCTCAATGGTTTAAGGTCAATAAAAAGGAGGAATTTTTTTGGAAACAAAAGTCTTAGGTCCAATGGCTTGTTGAAGGAGACCGCAACACTAAATTCTTCCATCAATCTACCTTGAGACATAGAAGAAAGAACAATATTAGATCACTCATGAAAGAATATGGTACAATGATTTCCACAGAAAAAGAAATTGCTAACGAGGCTGCTAACTTCTTTTCCTCCTTCCAAAATTTTCAAGGCGATGCTAATTAGGTACATGATGATTTCCTTGAAGTGATTCCTAAAGTTATATCTGAACAAGAATTAAAGAATATTTCTAATGTTGTTTCTATGGAGGAAGTTAAATAGGCTATTTTCTCCTTTGGGGCTTATAAAGCTCCTAGACCTAATGGGTTCCCTCCTACCTTTTTTCAGACTTATTGGGATATTATTAAAACCAACTTATTCAATGTTGCTAGAGATTTCTTTAGCCTGAAAAGGCTCCTAAAACAATTAAATTCCACCTTTATTGCTCTTATCCCCAAGAATGATGAAGCCTCTTCAATTAAGGATTTTAGACCCATTAGCCTTTGTAATACTATCTATAAATTTTTCTCAAAGCTCCTTGTGTTCAGACTTAAAGTTGTTCTATGAAAAATGATTTCCCCAAACCAAAAAGGATTTGTCCATGGAAGAAACATTTTAGATGTTGTTATGTCTGCCCATGAAATCCTTCACTATATGGATCATAGTAAAAACCCTGGGATGGCCTTGAAAATTGATATATCTAAGGCTTATGATAGAGTTTCGTGGCCATTTCTCTGTGTTGTTCTTAGGAAATTTGGGTTTGAGGGAAGATTCATTAAGTTTCTCATTGCTTGTGTTACCTCCCCTATGTGCTCGGTTATGCTTAATGGTTTCCCTCAGGGGTTCTTTTCATGTGGTTGTGGTCTGAGGCAAGGTGACCCACTCTCCCCCTATCTTTTCATAATAGTTGATGAAGTCCTAGGAAGGAATATCCAGAAGTTAATTGACTCTAAGGACCTTAAAGGAATTAAAGCTACTTCATCTCTTTTTCTTGACTCTCACCAATAGTTTTTTGATGATACTATCATGTTTGTTGAAGCCCCGGTCGGGGGAACCCAACCTTTGTAAGTCTATTATAAATGACTATGCTTCTATCTCTAGTCAGCATATTAACTATGAAAAAAGAAAGATATACTTCTTCAATGCTGACCAATTAGTGAAGGAAAGAGTGGTGAGGATCTTGGGTTGTCAGGAATTTGTCTTACCTGTTGCCTATCTTGGGCTACCTCTGATATCTAGAAAGTTGGAAAATAGTTATTGGAACCATTTGATTGAGAGCTCAAAAGCAGTTAGCAGGTTGGAAGGGTAAAATTCTAAGCTTAGCTAGGAAGGTTCAACTACTAAAAGCCTCCCTATAGAATATCCCGATCTACTATTTGTCCCTCTTCAAAATATTGGCCTTCATTGGAGAAAAAATAGAATAAATTCAGAAAAGATTTATGTGGTCAGTAATACAAGAGAAAAAAATTACTATCGTTGGTTAGCTAGGAGAAAGTGTGCATTCCTAAAAATGTAGGAGGGTTGAGGATAAGGAGAATCAAACTTCTTAACAAAGCCCTAACTACTAAGGTGGGATGGAACCTCTTGGAAGGGTCCAAGGATTGGGTGAGGATTTTCCAAGCTAAATATCTAAAGAATAGAGATCCTGACTGCTTCCTCTCTGCTACTGATCTGCCTAGTGGGTCTGTTCTCTGGAACCACCTTATTAAAATAAAAAAATGTGTTGAAATTGGTGGTGAGAAAGAGGATTGGTATTGAAAAAGATACTTATTTCTAGAAATAACCTCGGATTGAGGCTTCCCCTCTCTCCTCCAAAGAAGGCTTCAATCCCCTTAAACAAAGTTTGACACGGATGTGTGGTAAAAAGGTGATGGACTATATATATTAGGAGGTGGAAGAACCTAAATGGAAGGAGTTCAAAATAATTTTAAGGAGTGTCAACTTGAGAGGTGAAAGACAGATTAATTGGGAGTCGATTCTGCAAAGGTTACATGGCCTCATAGGGGAGATGAGTTGATTTTCTATTGAAAGGGAAGATGAATGGGTGTGGAAGGGGAGATCTTTAGGCTATTTATTAGTTAAGCAAGATCACAATGAATTGTTGAAACCCCTAACTGATTGTAGAGACCCTCATTGGGATAAAGTGCGTGGATTAAAAACCTTATGTCAAAAGTTAACTGTTTCTGGTGGGTTGCTTCACATGGAATAATTCTAACCATTGAAAATATGGTAGGGAGAGGATTCCAGCTTTTCAATAGATGCATTCTATGCAAGAAGGATGAAGAGTTAGTTATGCATCTTTTCTTCCATTGCCAGTTCTCAAGAGAAGTGTGACCATTCTTCCTTCCTTTGTTGTTCACTAACTGGGTGTTCCCCCAACTATAAAGTCTTTTTTTGAAAGCTGGTCCGATTGTCCTTTCTCCCATAAGGTTATAGTGGATATCTAGAACCAAAATCCCCCCTTACCAACTTGGTGAATTTGGAAGGAAAGGAATAATAGGATCTTCAGGGAGGCAGATCGAAGCAACAATGAGGTTTGCATGATCATAAAAGACCAGGTACAGGAAAATATGGAAGTTGGAGGATACAACTTCTCAAAAGTATGGATGACCTATAAAGAGTTGAGAATAAAGTAGGCCTGGGGTCTAAAGAAGAACCTAACTAATCTTAACTGGGCCATAATTTTGGCTAGGAAGGCTGCTATGTGGGTCCCTCCTGAAAGAGAGTGGATTAAATGCAATTTTGATGGGTGTTCAAAAGGTAATCTGGGTATGGCTAGGGTGGGTGGATTGCTGAGAAACCACATGGGAGAATGCATTGTGAGTGATGGTATAAATTTGGGAGTCTGCTCCAACAATAAAGCAAAGGCAATGGTTGTTTGGGGGGTATAAAGACTTTAAGAGAATATAGTTTTAAGAAGGTAATTCTGGAAGGAGATTCAAAATGAATTATGGATATATTGAATGGAGGCACTACTACCCATTGGGAATTAAAATGCATCCTTGACAAATGAAATTCCCTAATGAGTTTCTTTACTCATTTTTGAGTGCAACATGTGTTTAGAGAAGGAAATATCTCAGCTGATTGTGCAGCCAACAAAGCACTTAAGTGTAATGGGTGGACCCACTAGGATAATAATCATTTACCTTTGTCATTGAAAGAAAAAGTTCTCAAAGAGAAATATGAATATGTTTACAACTTACAAAGATGAGCAAAGGGAGTGGCATATGAAGTATATGCGATCTTATGAAATAAAGAGCTCTTTGAGGTATGATGATAAACTTGTGGTACGATATCGAGTATGAAGATCTCCTCAAACAAAAAAGGTAATTATTATTGCATTCCCGAGATTGTAATGGATCAGATGGATTTAATCAATGCAAAGAATGTTGTCAAATCCAAGTGTGGTGACATGCCTTACGTCAATTCCACTAGAAAATGTGAAGATATGCTTGTAACGAACGATCAAGAGTCATTAATTATTTTTAATAATAATAATGAAGTCTTAGCCCTAGGAAATGTGATATTGGCTATCTCTTTAAGAAAGTTCTCGAACTTCATCTCTCAAAGTGATTATTTCCAAATCGCTAGCAATAGTGTATTTTGCAAGTTTGGTAGGCTGTTAGGGTGGAGTGAGGTTATGAAGAAAAGCACACAAAATCCTAAAAGCTTATAGTACACAAAAATGGGTGGGCCAAGAACGCAAACTAAACCACCGAATTGTAAGGCTCTAAGACAAAATATGAACCTATGGAGGCCTTTTAGCAAAGCAGGTATGGTCCCTTTTTTTGAAGCCATGAAAGGTTACAATAAAAGTCTAACAACGAAATTTACCAACTCATGGAGAAAGGGGAATGTGGCTATTGGAGCAGTTAGATTTGAGGTGACATCACAGTTTATAGTGGAGGCTACTAGCATACAAAACTAGGGATTTAATGTGGTAAAAAGAGCGAAGATGATTACCAGTCCTTTGTTGACAAGTTCCTTCATGACGATGAAAATCTTACTAGGTTTCAAAATGGGTATGCGCAGCTTAAACTCCTAGCTCCTTATGCTCTAGTTAGTATGTTTGTGATGCAGTATTTTACACTTGAAGGTAGATATATGACAGTTTATGCATACCACTTTACTCTGTTGAATCATATCCATCATAATGAGTGTATAAATTTACCTTTTTATTTGCTCTCCTCTTTGAAACTTAATATTGAAAATGGTGTGAATCCTCCCTTGCATCAAGGTTTACTGCTTTCCCTTTATAAGAATGCCTTAGCTTTGAACCCACATGGAAATCATTTAGTTTCTAGATAGGAAATTGTGAATTGTAATGCAGGGGGAAAATGTGGAACCTTTAGCCAAGGCTAACCCCATTCAAGAGCCTAACCCTAGACCCCCTCCCATTATTGTAGAAAGAAATGTGAATATCCCTGCTAAAAGATCTTCCTCTACCGGTAAAAGCTCCAACCCTTCTACCTCTATGGGTTTGAAGAATTTTTCTAAAAGCTCCCTCGAGCTCGAGTTGGTTAAAGCTACCCCTGAGAAATGCAAGTATTCTTCGCTTCTCCTAGAACCGCCCAAGTCTAAGAAAATGAGAAAAGAGTTGAAAATCCAAAATGAGCTCATCAGTATAAGTGAAGAAAAAGAGGGTATTCAAATTGAGGATTTGGAGGATAGGAAGCTGAGTTAGGACAATGAAGGTTGGAGATCTGCTCGCCTTGCAAAGGTTGCTTCCCAGGACAAGAAGGGGAAACAAAAAGCCACTTTTCATGAGGAGGAAGATTTGGAGGTGGAAGAGTTTGAGGTCTAGATTGAAAAAGAAAGTGATGGGATGGAATTTGAAGAGACAACCTATGACATGGGAGAGGAGGAAACTAAGGAGGAGAAAGAAGAAAATGAGGATGAAGAGAAAAAAATTGAAGAAGACCCAAGGAATGAAACTCTGACATCTCCTGAATCCAAGAACATTGTTAATGACACTAATATTCTTGATGATTCTAGCACTAGCTATTTGAAAAGTAGGTTGACCTAAATGCAGGTTCAAATGGATGACATGGAAAAATCCATTATCACGTTGATGAAGGTGACAAATGGCCTCATGTACAGAGCAATGGTTGGCATAGTCTCTGGCCAAACCAAGATTACTAGAAAGTTGAAGAAGATGGACAAGGTGGATGATTTGAAGGACCTAGATGAGGATGAAGGACTTGATTGGAGAAAGTATGTCTCCCATATAGGAAAATTATGGGACCTGATATCAAAAGCCAAGTAATGGATTTTTTCTTTCTTCTAGTTATGGCTGCCTTGCCTTTTTTGTTGTTTTGTTTCAATATCCTAGACTGCTATTTTCATATAAATCTGTTATGGTTTAGAGCTTGTTGGTCTCTAGTGGACCTTATAAATGGTCTTCATAGTATAAATTTCTCTAGTAGTAGTATTCAATTTTTCATTAAGCATTGTGGTTCTATGGTTATTGTTTTGTTAATTGGCTTGCGTGCCACCTCAGACTTGTTGTTTCTTGCTGTTGACTAGTGTTGTTCTACCCAACTTGTTTCCTTTCTTTGAATTTTGGATTGTAACCATGGGATTAGGGCCCTTCCCTGCTTAACTAATCAAAAACATAATCAACCCCATACATTTTGCACATAACAATGGATTCTACATGAGATTCTCATTTGGAGGGAGTGGGGACTCAACCATTTGAAGGAATGAGAGAAAATATTCTATATAACATAATATTTTTAAACATACTCCAATTCTCCCAAGTTCTTCCAAAATATATTTTCTTCTACAACCTTCCACTCTTCATTATTCAAATCATAATTTACTATGAGGGTACTCATACCCAAAATTATAATTAATGGGTACTCATACCCAGACCTCGCAAATGGGAGCCACACCCACTCAAACCCCCTTACAAGAAGGGCCCTCTACTCTTGAGAGAGTAAACCCCAACACATATTCCCAATAAAAATATAACACAAAAATTCACAACATAACCTAACTGAAATATGCAACATAATCCACTTATGAAAACAAGATCACTTTATCTTGAATTTAAAAATTTCAACAATCATAACAAAATTTAACAATAATACTACTACGGACTCATATAGATTTTATATTTAAATAAAAAAATATTGTGACCAATGAAATAGTGTGGGTTAACTACACCTGATCCATAAGGATTCAAGGCATATTTAATCCACTAAGCATCAATCCCAATAAGATACTCAATATCAATAAAAATGAAGAAGCCATTAAAACTAGCATGCTAAAACATGAAAGCTTGAAAAACATATATTCTAAGACATTGAAACTTATCCTATTGAGGGAGTGGTGTTACATTGATGTGGAATGACAACCCTTTCCCAACCCCTTGGATAATGAGCTTGCTTCAATCAGTTTTATTGAAGAAAATTGATGAAACCGATGAGAGATGTGTGTGAAACATGATGAAAGCTATTTTAACATGATAAATGCTATGATGTTTGATGTGAATGTATGAAAATATAAGCTAAATGTGTATAAAATTCTAAGATGCAAGCCCTAGATTCAAAATATGCTAAATTGATGCAAACTAAGTTACCATGGAAGCCATTAATGGATGCTTAAGCTAAATGGATGAAAATTAACTTGAAGTGTTTTTTAAACATAAAACATGGATGAAAATAAGAGTGATTTTCAATAGCATAAGTTTTCTTTGAAAAGATGGATCCCTTTCTCTCCAAATAGTGATGTATTTATAGGAGAGAAAATAAAAAATCAAGGGCTCAAATTGATTTGATCAATCAATGGTTAATAATGAAGGGAGGGTGAAACATGGATCAAGGATTCTCATCAACGAATGAGAATCAATGTTCACATGCATCAAGAAAATATCAAGGGTTGAGAATGATTCAAGCAAACACACTTTGTAACAACTTTGAAAGTTTGTTACAAAATTTGTTTGAAAATAATGATTTCCTTTTTGGAGCCAAATAGGAGAACATAAGCTTTAGAATATTCCCTATGCAAGTGGATGGGAGGGAAATTATAAATTTAGTTAATTAAAACTAAATTTGAATGTGCAAGATGAGGAATGTGAGGATATTCATTAAATTATTGATTTATTTAATGAAAGGGGGATTTGAGGATTTAATTAAATAATTAGGATTATTTAATCAAAGAGTGAATAGAGGATGAATTTGGATAAATTTAATTAAACAATTAGGAGATCATTTAATCAAATAGGAGGATTAGTGTTAAAATGATGAATTAATCAAATAATGTGAGCTATTCAATTAATAGGAGATTTAGGTGAATTTAATCAAATAATTGATATTATTCAATTAAATAGAGAATTTAGGATGAAATCAAAAGATATGATGTTAGTTAGCCAATGTGATTCATCGAGACATTTTTAAGTGTCTACAAATACTACAAGAGATTAACTCATACATTGAGAAATATTTTCCCAACACACTTTATGAAACCTTAGTGATAAAGACTCCTCTAATATTTTGCTCTCCTCTTAATCCTTTTTCCAAATTATCTTCTCCTTTTTCTCACCTTTAAAAAATTAATTCCCCAAAAGAAATAATATGTTTCCCATCCTCGAGAAATGCATAAATAGGAGAGGGAATTTCTTCATCTTATGACTGTGACCGATGTCTTAGTATGGGTTGACTACACTTGATCCACAAAGATTCAAAGTATATTAAAGCCACTAAACATCAGTTCCAATAAGATCATTCAATGTAAACTAAACTAAGAATCCATTAAAACTAACATATTAAAATATGAAAGCTTCAAAAACATCTACTCTAAGCCATTGAAACTTATCCTATTGGGGGAGTGGCATCACATTGATGTGGAATGGCGACCCTTTCCCAATCCCTTGGATAATGAGCTTGTTTCAATCCATTTTATTGAAGAAAACTGATGAAACCGATGAGAGATATATGTGAAACATGATGAAAGCTAATTTAACATGATAAAAGCTAAGATGATTGATGTAAGTGTATGCAAAGCTATTCTAAATATATGTAAGATTAAAAAGATTAAAACCCTAGTTTCAAAATATACTAAATGGATGCAACTAAGTTAGAATGGAAGCCATTAATGGATGATTTAAGCTATTATGATCAATACTTTAAACAAAAAATACTAAATATGCTAAGTATGGATGCAAGTGAGAGTGATTTTCAACAACATAAGTTTTCTATTAAAAAGATGGATAGATGATATTCAACAATATAAATTTACTCTGAAAAGGTGGATGGATGAGTTTCAATAGCATAAGTTTGCTATACAAAGGTGGATCCATTTGTCTCCAGATAGTGACCTATTTATAGGAAAGAAAATGAGAAATGAAGGGCTAAGATTAAAAAGGTTAATCAATGGTCAAAAATGGAAGAGAGATGAAACATGGATCATGGATTCTCATCAATGGATGAGAATCAATGATCACATGGATCAAGGAAAGAATCAAGGGTTCATATTCTTCCAAACAAAAACACATTCAAAACTTGCACAAGAAGTCTTGTAAGTTAACTTGCACATGAAGTCTTGTAAGTTTGTTATAAGGAAGAATATTCCTTTTTGCAAATGAGTGAAGAAAGATAATTTTCTTTGGAATATTCTCATAGGTGAGGAAAATTAGATATTTAGTAAATTAAAACAAATTTTTAATGTGCAAAAGGGGAAGGAATATTCCTTTTGGAGGAATGTGCAAAGGAGGAATATTCCCTTGCAAGTGGGGGATTAGATTTATTAGTAATTTGATAATTAAATAAAGTTTTAATTATGCAAATTAAAGGAATTCAATGATATTCATTGAATTAAATGATTTAATGAAAAATGGGAAAGTGATGTGATATTTAATTAAATAAATTAGGGATATAAGAGGACTTATGGATTAAATTAGATAATTTGATTTATCCAATTTAGCAGGATGAAAGGTTAGTGTGAGAGGGGATGAATTAACCTAATTAGGTCAATTAGATTAATAGATGAAAAATGACAGGATTAATTAAATAGCTAGGCTAATTTAATCAATTAAGTGAAAAAAGGATGGGTTTTAGGCCAGAATGATGTTAGTTAGCCAATGCGATCCATCAGGACATTTTTAGGTGTCTACATTTTACTTCTCTTTGAAGCAATGTACTCGTTGCATTGGTTCAAAGACTAATGTTGATTTTGATGCTGATGACGATGCCGAAATGAATATTGATGATCTCTTTGAGATGTTCATAGCGAAGCTAAAGTTGATTGATTTGATTGATTGATTGATGACATTATTGAGGATTCAAAACAATGCAAGGATTGTGTTGAATAACATGAGGATTGATAGGGAACAATATATCCCAATGATGGTTGATTTGATAGATTTGATCAAGATTTGCTAGCAAGGCTAGGAACAAAATTTGTTAGATGATTTGATATCAAAATAATAGAAAGATGGTTGGCTTCCCCCTCGAGAGATCAATCAAAGAATAAAGTGTTTTGATCAGACTCATGATAGGTGAAAATAAAAATTATGCTTGAGATGTTGATATTTCAGGTTGCTTTTGAGCTGAAGAGCTGTGACTTTTCAGATTGTTGAGTTGAAGATGATATAGATGCCCTACTGTGCCCAAACGGAAGAGGGATTGCTGGTGAAGAGGATGAAAAATAGTTCTTGGAAAGCTTAGATGTTGATGTAGACAAATTTCATGATGTATGGACATTCATTAGCCATGGGTAGCCTCATGTATATTTTGATATATCACATAAATTTGATGCTTGGATATAAATGTTAGTAAAGATAAAAGAATAAGAAGAATAAGATGGATGAAAGAATGAAATGGATATTGATTAACCATTGATTTGAGATTGATGTAGAAGTCCAACAAGTCCATGAGTTTTCAAGACTTTATTAGATATGGTGATGAGATGGATGATTTTTCTCATATCTTGGGATCAAGATTTTTTGGCATTCCTTATTTTTGATATAACACATTGACACGATGCATCAAGGTATTGAAAACCAAGATGATGTTGTATCTAGTGTAATGGAATTTGACTCTACAAATAGATAGGATAGTTCTTGTTCACACCTTGACAAAAACCTCATTGAAATGTAGTTTAGAAGCTTAGAATGTCTCAGACCAAAGCATACACAATAGTCAACAATATACCCTAAACAACCTCCCTACACACAACTAAGAAAGTATGCGCCAATATTATTTTACAAGAATACCCACAAGCACAACAAACAAAAGATAATGATCAATGCCCCATTACTTTCTCTCTAAATAATTTAGACATCATCGAGAGGCCCTTATAATGGGTCAATAAGATAAATCATAAGAAAAGATCAAAGACCAATGGTCAGTGTTATCTATATCTCTTGCCAGTTTTAACAAAGCTAAGGTGATTTCTAATGTTGATGCCCATTGTAGGAAGGATACATCCTAGGAAATTTTGATTAGTTGTTTTGATTAGGATGAGGTGTATGATAAGCCATTGATAAAAATTCCACTGACTCGTTTACCTATGATCTGGACTTTATTTTGACTCTTGGGTTCTCACTTTACGACTTGCAATACTTGCTTTCTATTTGTTTTTCCAAAGGTTGAAGATGGCGATTGATTTATTATGGATGAAGTTTTATGGCGAGTGAAAGTGAAATAGGATGGATGGTTTTAGGTTTTTTGGATTATTTTAATGTTTTTGGTATTTTCAAAATGTTTTGAGGCTATTTTTAGGTCTTTTTGAAAGTTTATGTGAATGTTTTGGTTTTCAATTTTTTGAGGCTATTTAGGGTTTTTTTGAGATATTTGAACGTTTTTGGGATTTTCAATTTTCAAATGTTTTTGGATTTTTCTAAGTTTTCAAATGTTTATGTGATTTCTCTAAGTTTTCAAATGTTTTTGTGATTTTTGAGTTTTCCAAATGTTTTGGGGTTTTATGAGATTTTACAAATGTTTAAGGCTTTTTCGATATTTTGAATGTTTAGGGATTTTCTGAGTTTCAACCAAGAACCTAACCTAAAAGACTATCCTAGGGGCCTCAGGGGATTATCAAAGATTAGCCTTGCCTACATTATACATGTAGAGACCATGTAGTTCGATTGACTTGACTTATTGTTGATGAGATATGAAAAGTTAATGGAATGTCAGTTTATTATGACGAACTCCTAAAGGACTGACCTAGGGTGTCTCAGGGGCACACTAAAGATGGCCTTGCCTACGTTCAATCTCAGAGACTCGTAGTTCGACTGACACTATTTTTGGATTTTTGATGTTTTGACCTTTTTAGGGATTTTGATGTGTTTTGGATGTTTTGGATTCTGACTTTACAATTTTGTGAATGTTTTTGGATTTTAGTTGTACAAGAATTTGGATGTTTTTGAATTTTGATGAGGTTTAATGAATGTTTTTGGGATCTTCAATGATATTTTAGGTAAACGATACCTAGATCACAATGTTGATGTCACACTATGAGACATAAGACATGGATCAAGAGTTATTTGAAAACAAGAGTGCAAGAACGTGCCCCAAGTGTCTAGCAATGTTTCATAGTGCAATGGACAAACCAATATAGGTAATGTATATGCAAAGAGTTCAACAAATTTTTATCATGCTAGATATGGGCTATTGGACTTCATGAGATAAAATGGTAAAGAGCCTGTCAAGAGTTTTCCATGAGTAGAGTTGAAGTATACATTGAATCTTTGTCAAGATCAAGATAAATTGGAATATTTGGATGAATTTGGATTGGATGGATGGAGGGAACATTGGATTTATCATGACAAGGATGAGATGCTTCTATCTGAGAAAGATCATATAGATGCTCGATTCTACTCATGATGCCTATTTTCCAGGTTTTCATCATAGTAGTGGTTTTCACTAGAGGATGATTTTTATTTATTTTTATTATTTTTTGGATTTTTGGATTTTTTGGAAGTTTTACCCTCATGTTGAACCACTTGGCGGATATGATGTAGAGGCCACCGTCACAATGTGCCAGAGATATCCTGCTTGAAGAAGTTGCTTTGCTAAGATACAAGCACTTGGATGCAATTTTGAAGAACTTTGATATGCCTTGTGGATACCAGAATTAACCTTGTTTATGTGTGCACATCGTGATATCGTACCTTTAGAATCCTTATGATGTAGGATAGTTGCCAACACACGATCAATGTGAGAATTGGATATCATGAATGGAGTAGACGGTGATATGCATGAAGGAATATGAGATGGATTGGTCGATAGTTTGGAACCTTTGACTCTCCAAACTTGGGAAGATGAGCGATGATGGGTGGGGATGGAGGTTTTTGTGGAATTAGGACCAACCATTGGATATACTTCATTCCTTGATTGAGAAGCTTGATTTTGTATTTGAGGATGCTTATGATGGATACATTTCCATTTTTGATTTTTTCCCATAGTTTCTTTGACTGATGGAGTTTTGGAGGGATGATTTTCTTTATTTTTCTTTGGTATCCATTTGTACTTGACATGTCCTTTTTGCTTTACTGCTTCATTTTCTTTGATAATATTCTCCTTGCTTTGATAGGAATCTTTCCTTTTATGTTGGTCCCAATTTATGTATGAGACAATGGGTGAATGCCAATTCATGATACGATTAGTTGTAGCATTGACAGTATTTTCATCATAAGGATTCTTCGTGCCCCAGATGTTTATGTTTGTTGTAGACAAGATTTCTACTGGTGTTGTGAAGGTATTGACAATACCGAATTCCTTGTCCTGATAATGTATCCTTTGATCCATAGCCATTGAATATGACTTGTCATAAACATGTGATATTGCTAGGGTTCTTGCTGTTCAGGAATATGAACTATTTTCTTTGATGCTATGACATCGTTATCTATTGATACTGCTTCAAAATATGTTGGTGTGATTCAAAATATGTTGATGATGCACAATCACTATAAGAATCAAGAATCTCGACCATTGCCTACTCCTATGTAGGAATATCAAGAGTGGGAGACTCTTGTTTTGGATGAAGAACGTCTACATGTCCATCAAAAAGAAACATCTTAGGGGTGATATTGGGGAAATATTTAGAGTTTAAAATGGTTTGGAAGATTTCCTTCATTTCTTGGTGAAACTCTGGGAATAAGGGTTCTTGATCTTGGCTCGATTTAGAGTAACTTTCATTATCATCAAGAGCTTCTTCTTGACATGATCTTTGGGTGGATGATATATTATCGGTGAAAGAATCTTCACAATAGTTTGTGGGCATGGGTGCAATAAGGGATAATTCTTGCTCATTTGGAGTTCTTCTTCAACATTCCCAATCATTGAATCATATGTGGGAGAGATATGACAATTTGATACCCACTTGATGTCATTATGGTATAAAATATTGCTAAACACTATTGATGGGTTTGGACTTTGTTTTAAAATAGTATCTTGATACGTGTCTGATTCCTCATATTGTGATGAATGAATAGCATAAATATGTCCCAACATGGTATCATGGGTATGGTTTACATTTTTTGAGGTTGATACCTTTCCCGAGTCTTTTGATTTTGTATGATCAAACATAAGGTTTGTGTAAATTTTTAGATTTTCATTCCCAGATTTTTGATTGACATCAATGTCTCCTCATTCAATAAGATCTTCTATTAGATGTTTAAGTCTAAAACAATTTTGTGTTTTATGACCTTTGTATAGTTGAAATTCATAAAAAATGATCATCTCTATATAGCTACGAGGTTTGAATTGTGGCTCTTGATATTTTGATAAATCTAGGAGTGTGATAAGGTTAGACTGTATCAATCTCTTCAACACATCCTCCATAGGTTCCCCTAAGCAAGTGATTTTTTTCTTAGGAGCACTTTTTGTTCTTTGTGGCATATGTTGAGTGTTTGTAGCATTGATTTTTGTTTGTTTGTTTGACGGTGGTGTGTATGTTTGTTGTGTGTTCATGGTTTGGGTGTTTGCTTGCCTAGGAGAAATTAAGACCACCTTTGTATCAACAAAACCATCACTAGTTACACTGTTCTTGTTGTTGGCCCAAAAGAAGGGTTTTCCATTAGAACTAGTGGATGGGTGATTGTCTCTATATTATGCGATTAGAGCTCTCTCTATGTTGAGGGCCCTAGGGACAAGCTCATTGTAAGTGGTAATTCATTACATTTTCAAGTGGAAGGATAGATTTGGATTAACATTTTCTATGATAATCCCCACTTGTTGTTCATTGAGAATGGGCCACTTGCTTTTGCTAGCTCTTTCCCTCCACCTTTTAAAGAAATTAGTGAAGGATTCTACTTTGTTTTTCTTGACTATGTATAACTCTTCTAGGCTCACGTCCATGTCAAGATTAAAGGAGAAGTGATCTATGAATTTATCAGTGATTTCTTGGAAGGTTTTGATACCTCGAGGTAATTGAGAAAACCAATTGATGGCTGGGCCTGCCAAGCTTCATGGAAAGAGGTGCATCGAATATGATTCATTGTAGGCGGCCTCCATACACATGCCATTAAACTCTTTGACGTGATTGACATGATTCCCTCTCCCTTTGTATTTATCAAATTTAGGGACCTCAAAACCAGGAGCAAAAGGTAGCATTGCGATGTTTCAATCGAAGGGATATGGGCATAGGTTTTGTTGTGTATGGGGCTTCTTCATTTTTCCCATTTAGATATATTGCATTTCTTATGTTAACATCTTAAATTATGATGCTACATCGTCTGATGGATTTTGTGGAAGAACATATGTTGTGTATTGTGGGATGGTGGATGGATTGTACGTGGGATTCTAATATGATGGGGTGTTGTATGGTGTGTATGGTGGTGTGGGATATTATGAAGGTGATTGTGGTGGAGGCATATGTACCTAACATGTTTGGGTTGATGATGTTTTGTTGAGGGTTATAGTATAAACCTTGTTGTTGTTGTTGGGTGAGAAATTGTTATTGTTGGGCATATTGTTGACATTGTTGTTGGGCTTGTTGTTGTTGTTGTTGTTGTTGGGATACTAGGGCTTCTTACTGTTATTGCCATGCTGCTAAGGCTACTTGATGTGCTTGTTGTTGTTGGGCCACTAGGGATTGATGTTGGGCTTGTTGTTGTTGTTGATGTGTTGCTAAGGCTATTTTATGTTGTTGTTGTTGTTGTTGTTGGGCCACTAGGGCTTGATGTTGGGCTTGTTGTTGTTTCTGTGCACTAAGGTTGCTTGATGTGCTTGTTGTTGTTGTTGTTGGGCCACTAGGGATTGATGTTGGGCTTGCTGTTGTTGTTTTGCTACTAAGGCTGCTTGCAAAATTATTGTTGTGCTACTAAGGCTTCTTGCTATTGTTGATGTGCTACTAAGGCTGCTTTTTGTTGTTGTTATTGCCATTGTTGTTCTACTAAGGTTGCTTGTTGTTGGTGTTGTTGTTGGATGACTTGATGATAAGCCTGTTGTGCTTTATATAAAGCTAAGGAATGTACTTGCAAAGAAGGATCAAGTGGTTGTTGGGATATATGCAATGGGTTTTGGGTGTTGATGTTTTGTGTGGGTTGCAGATGGTTGATTGGAGGTTGGGGGTTACCTTGGTTTAACATTTCGTGTAGAATGGTTGATTGAGATGGAGGAATGTAATTTTGAGGTCCCATTTGATCTTTCATGATGAGAGGGACTGAGGGGAAAGATGATGATGGTGCCATTAGATATTGTGATGGTAATGGAACATTAGGACCTCGAGTCCATTGATTGAAAGGGTTCCCTTGACCGATGTGTTGGGGATTTCCTTGTGTTTGGGATGTTGCCAAGGTATTACCTTGGTTGATGGGGTTTGTGACCAAGGGGTTGATTTTATTTGGGTTGATGATGGATGGGGTTGACGTGGATGGTGGATTGACTTGAGTATTTTGGGTAACCACTTGTTTTTATGTGTCAATGGGTTTGTTGGAACCACTTGTCAAGGCTTGAATTTGCATGAGGTGTTAACTTTCCCTTGTTATCCTATTTGAGGCACTTGGTTCACATTACCTTGCATTATTTTAGGCATACTTGGGGCATTTGTGGTGATGGATTAAGATGGGTACCCTTGATATGTTGAGGTGGTCATGGATTCATGAAGTGTAAGTGGTTTATGTGGATGTAGAAGAGTTTGTAGAATTTTGTTGTTTAAGGGAATGGTCATGTTGCGAATACCCAAAGTTGTATTTGCTCCTAGACATGAAGTGAGACGAAGGTTGGTTCCTAGTCTAGTTGCATGACTAGATGTTGATGTTTGACTTGGTACAAGGGATGTAATGAGTTGGTTCGTAGATTGGGTTAACCCTAGTGTCAAGTTTTGTTTGAGAAAAGTGGGATGGTTTTATTCATACTCAAGGAATCCGTCTTTAGTAAGTTGAAGTGGGTTGTTTGTGACATCTACCTCATAAGGTCCTACTAGATCTTGGGGTTGTTGTGAGGGGGAAAAATGAATCCGTGGATTGAATTCTTGAGGATTGATATCACTTGTGGTGGATGTAACTTTGGTTTTCTCCATGATTCTATTGTGTTGTGATCTTGTGGTTACCATAAATTGTGGGTCAGCTATGGGAGAGTTATGTTGAGATTTGTAATGTTTGAACTCTCTAGCTGACTCAAATTTAGGTAGAAGGGACATTCTAATTCATTTTGGAGCAATGGTGATAATGGGAGATGAAAAGGTGAATGACATGGGAAGTGATTTTTATAAACATTTTGGGACAATACTTTTAAATATAGGTTTGATGCTTGATGTTTGGATAAAGGATGTCAATGAACTTGAGAATCTTTAGGGTAGACTTGTGATCTTCAAGATAAACTAGTCCAAAGATGATAAATAACTTCACTAAGTTCATGGAAAAGGATACATTTCACATACAAAGTAGCTAAGTTAGGGTTTGGATTGATTGATATCTCAGTCAAAGAGTGTTGGTGTGTTCAAATTTTTTTCAAAGTTTGGTGAAGTGAAGGATGGAAGATGATAAGGGGTGAATGAAATGTTTGACCCAATGTTGACCTATATTGAACCTTTATTTTCCAAGACCAAGGTGGTGAGAAACATGCTAGACCTCTAAAGTGATCAAACCCTAAGGACTCAATGATTTTGGTAAAATAGAACTCAATGATTGTGGGAAAAGAATCTAATGATTTTGACAATAAAACTCAATGATTTTGGTAAAAATGAAGTTGGAATAAATGTTTTGCAATAATTTCCTTGTCTCAAATGTGAAGCTTCTCAAAATACTAATTATGTCAGTTTTCTCTCCTTCAATTAGCTCAAATTTTGGTTGTATGATACCTGGTGTAAGGTTTGGTTGTTGAATCAGAGCGATTGGAAGCCAAATGGTCATGTGGGGTTAAATTTTTCAATTTATCTTGCTTAAATGAGTTTCTTTTTACCACAAACACTTGTCTTTCTTAAGTTTCAAACTAAATATCTATGTCAAAAATATCATAAATTTCACAAGGTCCATTTTGTGTAAAGGATGAAGTTAAGAGTATAGTTACCTAGGTTAACTTTGGGAAGTATGGATTGATATGTAAACCAAAATATTTAGAAGTCTCTAAGGATAGAAATCCTTAGGAAAAGCATCAATATCAAGGCTATTTCAAAGGGTATACATCCTTAGAAGAAAGGGTTTAAAATTTTGAGGAAGATTGTGAAAGTTTATTTACAATGTTTTGGAACCATGCAAAGTATTAAATTGACTCACAAGCATTTACCACCTAGGTTCAGAAGATATTACTTTCTGAGTCCCCACTTGGATTTATCCAAACACTAATACAAAGAAAATAGTTAGAGATTTGGTGACATTGGCTCCCTCTTACACGACACAAATTTCTTGGGTACACCAAATCTCAAACCCCAAAGATCTGAAGATCTGAAGGATTTCCTATTTCTATAATGAATAGTAAAATGTGGAGTAGCTTTAGAATGACTATTCCTACACCGACAAGCATGAAGGTTTTTGGTTACTACAATAAGTGGTTTTTAATACTAGGATAAACTAGTGCTATACACATGATGATTCACTCAATTAAGATACCCCCAACCCTTAGAAAAATCTAAGGTGTTTGAAACATCACAAGGATGCTAGAGGAGACATTCATCGATATAGGACAACCACAATCAATTGGTTAATGAATTTCATCACACCAATTTTTTTTTATAGTGGGCCAAAAATGAAATCACCACTTGGGTCATTCCCTCTCACAAGTTGGGAGGCAGACCCTTCTAAAGGTAACACATGTTTGGAGCATAAAATTCTTTTCATCACCCAAGATTGCCAATCGACACAAGGGGAGAGGATAAGTGCTTCCAAGAAGAAAAAGTATACTTGCATGTTTCTCTTCACCCAAGATCACATGAAGTGCAAGGGGAGTGGATACACACATCAATCCTACTTAAACAATTCAGACACATGTTCATTTTAATCCATCATAGCAAAATGAATTCATTTAAAACACCAATTTGAAGTGTGAAAATTATGTTGTTGAATTTTAAACCAACGAGCAAAATGATGTGAGGTTTCAGTTTTAACCAATTTAAACATTTGTTTTAAAGCCCCCAAAAAATCTAGTTTGGTCCTAAAACGTGAAATAAAACATTATAAATGGGTTATAATTGCCCCATAAGTGCCAAAACACTTGTTACAATTAGAAGATTTTAAACAATGATCTACTCGTTCACTTTGAATGTTAGCATCCAAACCTACAAAACTAGCTAGTCTAAAAAGAAAAACGAGAAGTTAGTGACATGTTAGTGATCAGATAAAGTAGAAAAATTAGAGCACATGTCAAAATTTAGGTTCAGTTTTAGTTTACCAATATATCATGATGCTGAAATCAATTGCATCGTTAAATTTCATCAATAGCATCACCATATAGCAAGTGCATCACTATACTGAAAAATTGATGGCATTGGTCTACAGAAAACAATGACATCAAATGCGTCGCTAAATAAAATTTAAAGGAATGATGAAAAATAAAGTTAGTGTCACTATTTTAATATGCGGTGATGAAATTAATTATGCGTTTCTATAATGAAAAACCAAGTGTGTCACTATATAGTGACATGCCATCGATTGCGTCATTGAATAATCAATAACGTCGTTGTTCTTGAAACACAAGCAAACCAAAGTTTTAACAAGAAATTCGTTAGATTAGTTAGTTCATGCCCTTCTTGTAGCACCAAAATTTGATCGATGAATTAGTATGGGTTGACTACACTTGATCCATGAGGATTCGAATTATATTCAAGCCACTAAACATCAGTCCCAATAAGATCATTCAATGTAAACTAAGCTAAGAAGCCATTAAAAATAACATATTAAAATACAAAAGTTTCACAAACATCTATTCTAAGCCATTGAAACTTATCCTATTGGGGGAGTGATGCTGCATTGATGTGGAATGGAGACCCTTTCCCAATCCCTTGTATAATGAGCTTGTTTCAATCAATTTTATTGAATTTTTTTTGATGAAACCGATGAGAGATATATGTGAAACATGATGAAAAATAATTTAACATGATAAAAGCTAAGATGATTGATGTAAGTGTATGCAAAGATATTCTAAATACATGCAATATTTGAAAGATTAAAAACCTAGTTTCAAAATATACTAAATGGATGCAACTAAGTTACCATGGAAGCTATTAATTGATGATTTAAGCTATTATGATCAAGACTTTAAACTAAAAATATTAAATATGCTAAGTATGGATGCAACTGAGAGTGATTTTCAACAGCATAAGTTTGCTATTAAAAATATGGATGGATGAGTTTCAACAACATAAGTTTACTCTGAAAAGGTGGGTGGATGAGTTTCAACAACATAAGTTTGCTATAAAAAAGGTGGATCCATTTGTCTCCAAATAGTGACCTATTTATAGGAAAGAAAATGAGAAATGAAGGGCTTAGATTAAAATGGTTAATCAATGGTAAAAAATGGAAGAGAGATGAAACATGGATTATGGATTCTCATCAATGGATGGGAATCAATGATCACATGGATCAAGCAAATAATCAAGGGTTTATATTCTTCCAAACAAACACACATTCAAAACTTGCACAAGAAGTCTTGTAAGTTAACTTGCACATGAAGTATTGTAAGTTTGTTATAACAAAGAATATTCCTTTTTTCAAATGAGTGAAGAAAGAGATTATTCTTTGGAATATTCTCATGGGCGAGAAAAATTAGATATTTAGCAAATTAAAACAAATTTTTAATGTGCAAAAGCAGAAGGAATATTCCTTTTGGAAGAATGTGCAAAGGAGGAATATTCCCTTGCAAGTGGGGGGATTATATTTATTAGTAATTTGATAATTAAATAAAGTTTTAATTATGCAAATTAGGGGAATTAAATGATATTAAATAAATGATTTCATGAAAAAGGGGAAAGTGATGTGATTTAATTAAAGAGCTTAGGGTTATTTAATTAAATAAGATGACTTACGGATTAAATTAGATAATTTGATTTATCCAATTTAATAGGATGAAAGGTTAGTGCGAGAGGGGATGAATTAATCTAATTAGGTCAACTAGATTAACAGATGAAAAATGATGCGATTAATTAAATAGCTAGGCTAATTTAATCAATTAAGTAAAATGAGGATGGGTTTGAGGACGAAATAATGTTAGCCAATGTGATCCATCGAGACATTTTTAGGTGTCTACAATGACAAGTACCATTTCCACAATAGATCTTAACTTATTTTAGTATAAACAAAAAATTATAACAAATTGTATGGACTCATACACATATAATATCATATATTAATTGTAGACACTAAAAATTGTCCCAGGCTTGTGATTTCTAAATTCTCCATCATTTCTCCTTTTGTCTTTGATAATTAAATAATTTTAATTATTTAATTATTTTCTAAAGTCATAATTCTTCTATTAATTAAATAATTTTAATTATTTAATTAATTAATTTTCTTTTATCTTTATTCCTCCTTGATTAATTAAATAAATTTTATTTTTTTAATTTGTTCCACTCTCTTGAATTTTGAATTAAATCATTATATTTAATTCAAAAGATTCCCTTTGTCACTTTCTTCTATAATTAAATAATATCTTTACTATCTAATTATTCATTAGCCACCTAAATTAAATAATTTTTATTATTTAATTTCTCCTATCACCTCTTTGTTTGTGTTCATTTTAAATAAAATTAGTCCCACCTTCTAATTTCCCTTTTTTTAGTAAATAATTCAAATTAATTATTTACTGTAATGTGACCCCACCTTTTGAATTAGATTAAATTTTTAATTCAAAATAGTCTTTGTCCTCCAGAAATCAAGTAATTTCTATTATTATTTGATTTTCTTGCCACCTCTTTTTCTGTGGCAATCTTATCTCTTGTCACATGCATTGTCAACCCTTGATTTGATTTTCTAAATATCAATCCTATCCATTCATTTCAAATTTGACCTAATGTTGCCCTAACCCTAATTATGGGTTGTCATATTGAATCTTGTCCATTGATTCTAGGGTACTTGTCAACTTTTAATCTTGGCCATTCACTCAAAATTGTATTTTCTATAAAATGACAATTTTGGTCTCATTTTGTCAATTTTGGTCTCATTTTGTCATCTAGCAATCTCATACTCTTCCACTCTTGTCATTTTGTCATAGACATATTTACATATCATTTGGCATAATTTAGACATATTTTAGAGGCTTACTAGTTGCATTGTAGTATAGTATTGCATGTAATCACTCAAATCCTTCAACATTTGCTTAGGACTTGTCATTGTCATTAGATTGCTCATCATAAATATGAGGGCAACATCACATTTTCAGCAAGTTGAGAAGGTATAATGGAGGTCAGCCATGGAGGATGAAGACATTTTGGTAAGATTGTTTCATTTGTTTTCATTTTATTCCTTTGCACTTCATTATCACTTTGGGTTTTTATGTTTTGCATTTGATTTGCTAACCCTATGAAAATTACCTTAGTTACATTGGTGAACCTGAATTTTTTTGACAAATTTTGGAGTTGGATCTTTTTTGTTGTAGGTTTTTTTGCAGGTTTTGCATCATTTTGGGGACAAAACCCTAGTTTTTAAATATTGGACCATATCTCTCAAATGGCTACATATTTTCTCACATAATTTTTTCTGCAAGTTGGAGACAATATTAAGAGCTTCGAATCCAAAAATAAGAATTTTTGAAGTTGTGTTTAATTTTTTTTTTATTTTTTTTATAATTTTTCATAAAAAAATAATTTTGAGAGTAAAACAGCTAATATTTCAGATATTTTTATATTTATGGAAAGATCACTAAATTTTAATAGGGGTCTATTCTTTATGTTTTTGATTTGGATAAAAAATAATTAGACAAAAAATAGATCTTTCAAAATTAGGGTTTCACAAATATTTGCTTATATCTCACAAACGGTTGCAGAACTTTTCACAAATTGTTTTCTACAAATTAAGAATAGTGTTGGGAATCTTCAGTAAAAAATTAGATTTTTAAGACCTATTTTGAATTTTTTATAAATTTTTTTTATGATTTTTCATAAAAAATTAATTCTAGATGTAAAATAGTGAATTTTTTGGATTTCATTACAGTTTTGGAGAGATACTAAAATTTTAGTAAGAGTATGTTCTCTGTGTTTTTATTTTGGATGAAAAAACATTTCCAAAAATCAGATTTGTCTTGACTAGCTAACCCTCTAATATTAGTGATCAATTATCTTGTTAGGGTTTTGGCTTGGTTGTTGGTTTTGTGAATGTGTAGGAAAAATAAACACTTCAAAGGACAAATTGGATCAAGTGAAAAAAAAAATTGCTCTAAATTTTCGTGGGTCCAAGACATCTTTTTAGACTACTAACAAGTGGTTTTGTAGGTTCGATTGTCCAAGAATTTTATTTTGAAACCATTTGTGCTTGTTTTTGATTAGCAAACACTTCTATTGGTGCTTTAAAAGGAACCTTTGCTTGTCTCATTTAGATTTAATTAGGGGGTTAAAGAAATTTGCTTGATTGTGCTTGAAGGTGGTAGGTGATTATGCTCTCACCTTGTGCAAACTAGGTGATCAAAAAACTAGACCCATCTATTTTTGTGTCACCCCGATTAAATAATAGAAGTATCCTCTCCCCTTGCACACTTGCGCAATCCTGGGTGTAAGAGAAATTGCTATTGACTCTAGGACTTGGGCCTTCCTTGGTGGGAAAAAGTACTCACCCCAAGGCGACTCAAACTAGAAATGGAGCTCTTTAGCTGAGCTACCCCTGACCGGTATATAAATGTGAATCCTAAGGGAAAGCTTAGGATTACGAGTGCAGATGTGTCATACGGACCAAGTAGTACTCCTCAAAATGTTGTTGAGCGTAACCTCTTCAAGTTGGAGTGCCTCCTAAATGGAGCTTAATCTTGTGCCCCATGTATGGCCACTTGAATGGGGGTCCCGAACCAAACACCTTTGTATAGTAGCCAAAATCCTTCTATTTGCTAGCACAACAATGATCGTTGTGAAGGCATCCACATTCTCACAGTTCTTAGTAGAGGTGATCAACCTACCATGAGATTTTTATGGGGGTTGGAAGCTTGGTTGGCCTGAGAAGTGAGTGCAATGTAAGGGGGAGCCCATGCGACCAAGCTTCTAGATTCACATGCTAAGAATAAGTGTGGTTGGGGAAACCCATGTGGAATCTAGCGAATATTGTCCTTGCCTAACCTAGGACTGTGCTTGTCTTTATTGTGCTTGATCAAAGACAAAATATTGTGTTTTCCAAGTGTCTTCTCAAACATTCAAACAAATAAACATCCTTGAGAAATCTAGAAAACGCTCTCAATCAAAAACAAAAAATCAATCCTTTAGTCATTGCCATCCTTGTCATTTTGTCACCTTGTCACTTAATCCTACAAGCAAGTCCTTTGACAATCCAAATTGACACGTTGGCCAAACTTTGAATTCTTAAGTGAACCTTTCCTAAAAATAATTTGACATAAGGCATCCCCTTTTATGACTTTGTATTCTCACCTTGCATAAAGCATAGCCTCATGCCATCCACCATCATGTCTTCAAGCCACTTTGATATTCTTGCTATCCACCATGTTATCCAAGACAAACCTATACTTGGTTAAGATCCTACTTCCAATCATGTCATCCAAGACAACCCCATCTTTGACCAATACGCTGTCCTTGATCAAGAAGTCCAAAATGATCCACTCCTTGACCTTTATACCATTCAAGACCAAACACTTGATGACCCTATTCAGGATTTGATTACCGACACTTCCAAAAATGAGACACTTGCCTCCATGAGACACATAGATGATCCTCCTATAGAACAAGAGGCTATTATTCTAGACATATTTGCAAATGATCAAGCTATAGCTGAATTTATTGGACTCTATGACAATGACCATGAAGATGGTTTTGACATCAAATTGGAAGCACCAATAGCATCATCTAAATCTGACATGTCACAAAATCAGACCATAAATGCTAATCAAGTCTCTAGCCATGTCAATGAAGCTACAACATCTTATCAACTAGGGTCATCTATCTTTGTCAAAGGAGGCTTTCTTATAGATGAGAAAATTCTGAGTAAAGGTTTCCAACTGAATAATGATGGGTTGGTATCTTGATTCCAAAATGACAAGTACCCCATCGCAAATAGAATCTATTAGAACATGCATTATCAAGGAAAAGGATTAGGCCTACATGAGCAAGGAATTCTAGAACCCGTACAGCTTCAAGAAAATTACCGACATCAAGGTCTTGGTTATTCCTCAATTGGAAAATCTAATGATGTTAATGATACCTCCTCGATATTGGGGGCAACTTTATCTAATAAAAACATCAAAATGGATTTCATGAGTAGTCCTTGTCATAAGGTTGTTTCCAACACTCCTTCCATCCACACCATACACCATCATTCCAACAGAAATAAACCTTCCATTTAGAACCAACAAAAAAAAAAGTCTGACAAGACTAAAGTCGAAAATCAAATGTCAAAGGCCATTGAGTACAAAAATCCAAGTGGACAAATGAAGTTAAAATGGACCCCAAAGAAGAATGGATCAAGCGAAGAAAATATGTCAAATTCAAAAGTCAATCAAAATATGGAGCCACAAGACAAGAGGACTCCCACATATAATAAATTTCCACCTCCTTCGAAATGGTCATGAAGCAAGGCATTAAAAAGTGATGGTTCCAAACATTATCCTAATCAAAATTCCAAACTCCGCCATCCAACACTTAAAGTTTGGAAAATAAAAATTCCTACATCCAAAATGCCAAACAATTCGTCCACATCTACCATCATCCATTATAATTATACATCTTGCCTAAATTCCAAATGTCCCATATCACAAATGTGTCACATCTTGGCAGCAACAATCATAAGGACTCTCATGACACTCTATCGTGATGTGCGTATTTTGATAATGCCAACTCTAGTATAAAAAAGGATCACAATGACATCAATCAGTTGTATGCAAGTGCTATGATCTTGACAAGGAAACTACTTCAGAAAGGTCATCATTGGCATTTCATGGCACCTGTCTCTACATCGGTACTAGAAAAAACTTCAAAATAATTAGAGAACTTGGCTAAAAATTCTAAAATACAAAAAAATTGTCACCTTGATGAAAACCTGGCAAACAAGCGCCTTGGTGACACCAATTTTTTTTTTTTTTAAAAGATCAAGAAAATAGTAAAGAGAAATATTTCATCCAATAGTGAAAACCATTCTTATGGCACTTTGGATAAGTACCATGATGAAAACTTGGCAAACATGTGTCATGTGTAAAATAAATTAACTATGAAGACCACTACACTTGGGGGCAAGTCATCTCATCTCCCATACCTTTCCTATGAAATTTTCATCTATCCCTCTAAGCCTTGTCATTCCCATCCATTTTCCCACCTACTTTGATCTTGCCAAAGAACTGAGGTACAAACATAAATCATGCTTTGGGAAAATTTTTGACATGTCTATCATTTTGGCCATACACTAGTCATAAAATATCATGTCATTATCTTCATAGCCTCATTATCCCCTATGCGATGTAGTCCTTGGAGACCATACTTTATCCTTAAGTGACATAATCCTCATGTCTCCTATCTTTTACCAAGGCCATCCATTGTCTATCTTGGTTTCCCTTGTCAATGGTCCAAATATCCTCCATCATCCCCTCTGGCCCTAATGAAGTCATTCCAAATGCAACAATCTCACAACCTAGCGAACCATCCCAAACATTCCTTGGCTTTGTTCCTAACCCTACTGTAGACTTCGATACTCTTGTCACATCATTATCATCTTCATGTTGTTTCAGATGTGTCCTTCCCATGTCAAACAACGTTGTCATCATCACTTGTCAATTGGTTTCCAACTTGACTAGCAAAAAGATCATGATCTTCCTTGGATTCATGGGCACAGGCATCATTCACATGCATTTGTCTTGATCCTCATAAAATGTCATGAAAAAAGCCCTTAAAAATCATAAAAAGTCTTAAAAAGACCTAAAAATTTGAAAAATGTCTTGAAGAAATCCAAAAAGTTCAAAATATCCTAAAAACACAAAAAATAGAGTTGTATCTTGTCAAGTCAGTCAAGTCTGTCAGTCTTTGTCATTTGTCCAAACTATGTTGTCTCTGCGCATTTTCTACGTAGGTAAGGCCATCAATCGATGAGTCCCCAAGACATTAGGTTAGTCCTTTTAGGTTTGTCAAAATAAAAATCATAAGTCAAACATGGTCGCATTGGTCAAATAAAATAGACATAGTCACACTTGACACAAGACAGTCATTCAAAACGTCAATGTCAAAATTGGTCAAAATTAGACAACATAAGCCAATCGATCATACAGTCAAAATCAGTCAACTTGCCAAAACATTAGTCAAAATGTCAATCTCGTCACTTTTTTGTCCTTTTCAAGATGTGTCCTTCTTGGATTTGGACCTCATCAAAATGTCATTTGTCTTTTCCGGATGTGTCCTTCTTGACCTTAGGCATCGTCAAACCATCAACTGTCAAAACTGTCAAACTATCAAGCAATTAATCTTCGACGAACAAACATTGGCAATACAATTAAATGGTTGTTTATTTTTGGCTATTTTGTCTTATCTTTTTATTGGCTTGTCTTTTGGTCATGTTACTAGCTACCTCGAGGATGTCCCATGAAGGATTTAGAGGTGTGATGGCGTCTGATGACCTATTTTATTTTTCTTTGACTAATGTCTGTGTATTGTCTTGACAAAAAGATTGGGGCAACATGACCCTTAGTATGAGTTAGGACATTCCTTGTCTGCGATTGTCTGTTTTGCAAGTGGATGACCTTGCACACCTTGGTCTATGTCATACCATGGTGTTTTTTGTTCATTTGTGCCATTTTTACCACCCAATGATGATTCAAACAACATCTATTAGTACCTTGGAAAATGTTGAAGGTTTCTTTTCCCATCCCACCCTTCTTCATTTCCCCTCTAATATTTCATCTAGTCTACATCTTTATCATCCATATCTTTTGCACTAACACTTTCTTGTCCCATTGTCTTCTAGTCTTCTTGTCCATTTTTGAGAGTACACTCGTGTTCTTGGAACCTGATTGTTCTCTCGAGGGGGCATACCGTTACCCCCCTCGTCATTCTTCCTCATTTTATTTGGCACTAGGGCATGACTTTAACTTGTTTTCTTTGTTACAATGCGATAAACTGCATTATGACAAAGAGGGGAAAAATATAGACACTAAAAATTATCCCAGGTTTGCGATTTCTAAATTCTCTATCATTTCCCCTTTTTTCCTTGATAATTAAATAATTTTAATTATTTAATTAATTCATTTTCTTTTATCTTTATTCCTCCTTGATTAATTAAATTACGTCACTAATTAAGTTCTCTTCTTTCTAAAATTAAATAAATTCTTATTTATTTAATTTTTGTACACTTTCTACTATAATTAAATAATTATTTTTAATTATTTAACTATTCATCAGCTTTTTCTCTCCTAAATTAAATAAATTTTATTTTTTTAATTTGGTCCACTCTCTTGAATTTTGAATTAAATCATTATATTTAATTCAAAAGATTCCTTTTGTCATATTCTTCTATAATTAAATAATATCTTTATTATTTAATTATTCATTAGCCACCTAAATTAAATAATTTTTATTATTTAATTTCTCCTATCACCTCTTTGTCTGTGCTCATTTTAAACAAAATTAGTCCCACTTTCTAATTTCCCTTTTTTTAGTAATTAATTCAAATTAATTATTTACTGTCATGTGACCCACCTTTTGAATTAAATTAAATTTTTAATTCAAAATAGTCTTTGTCCTCCAAAAATCAAGTAATTTCTATTATTATTTGATTTTCCTACCACCTCTTTTTCTATGCCAATCTTATCTCTTGTCACATGCATTGTCAACCCTTGATTTGATTTTCTAAAAATAATCCTGTCCATTCATTTCAAATTTGACCTAATGTTGCCCTAACCCTAATTATGGGTTGTCATATTGAATCTTGTCCATTGATTCTAGGATACTTGTCGAATTTTAATCTTGGCCATTCACTCAAAATTGTATTTTCTATAAAATGGCAATTTTGGTCTCATTTTGTCATCTAGCAATCTCATACTCTTGCACTCTTGTCATTTTTTCATAGGCATATTTACATTTCATTTGGCATAATTTAGACATATTTTAGAGGTTTACTAGTTGCATTGTAGCATAGTATTGCATGTAATCACTCAAATCCTTCAACATTTGCTTAAGACTTGTCATTGTCATTAGATTGCTCATCATAAATCCGAGGGCAACACCATATTTTCAGCAAGTTGAGAAGGTATAATGTAGGTCAGCCATGGAGGATGAAGACATTTTGGTAAGATTGTTTCATTTTATTCCTTTTCACTTCATTATCACTTTGGGTTTTTATGTTTTGCATTTGATTTGCTAACCCTAGGAAAATTCCATTAGTTACATTAATATTCTTTCATAGCTTATGCATGTCTTATAATTAATTCCTCTTTCTCTAATCTTCCTTATCATATTCCTGATTTTCATATATACTTAATTCATGCAATTCCACATGATTCTACACTCTTTCCCCTCTTATCCCTCACTTTTCCCTTCTTTATATAGCCTCTTAATTCCTTTTCATAATTCCTTTCTGTCATATGCTTTCATAATAATCCTTAACTATCTTATTCCCATGAATTTAATTTTTTATCTATAATAGTTTATACTTTTATAGCTTATTTAGGTATATTAGAGGTATTTTAAGGCTATTTAAGTGGTATATAATAGATATATGGGTCTATAAGTGACCCAAATGGCACATGAAGTGCCTCACAACTGTTATATATCCCACCAACACATGTTCTAGATTAATATGTACAAGAAAATTATCAACAATCCATAGACATTGGAAAATATAGAACATCAAAAATCATCACTATTATTCATAAGATTAAATGTTCATCAATTCAAAACTCAATTATTAGAAAATCCTAATTTCATGCTTCATGTAGACATAACCAACACTTTTACAAATATTTCCATGTTACCTAGCCCTTTGAGTCAAGGTATGGACATGTAGGAGAGGGATGAAATTACACTCTCCCTAGGATTAGGCTTCCTCCTGGAAATCCTTCAATAGTGAAGTAAATACCCTATTATTCGGCCAAGGAAGTATGGTTATCAATCATAAAATGTTTTTTATATAATTCTAGGAACTCAACATAAGAATAAGATTTGTTTCTTCTTCTATAAGGAAAAAAAGAAAACATCACTATATATTATATCACTTCACATATTAAACTACTAATAAAAGAGTGCACAAAGGTCCCATAAGGATAATATTGTAAAACCACATACAAAATTTTCAAAAATTATGAGGTAATATGTGAAATTTATCAAAAAATTTCAATTTATTCTTATTTATCACACATACTCACAAATAAAATTGGAGCACTATGAAGAAGAACTAACCCCATGCAACAAGTTGATAAGCACAATTTTTCTCCCAAAACCACAAGACTTAACTTCTTTAACGCTTAGCTTACAAATACCCACTTGATCTTACAAGTCTCAAATATAAATCTTAAGATAGTTTTGCATATCACAAGATGATACTTAAAAACTGAATTTATTAGAAGGTTTTAGTGCATCAAATACATATTAGGAACTCTAGGATCATGAAGATACATGACTATAAATTGAGCCAACCTCTAGTCCTAAAATCATCACTTAAGTTCTTGTGATACTAAATAGTTATCATCTCCTTGAGGGATATACCACTCCCTTCTAAAACCATAGAATAAAATGGGGTAGACCTATAACACTCTAAGGCAAGGGAGACATAATCCTCCTCTATCTATAGATTTGAAATTTACAACTGCTTAAAGAATCTTTCAAACCACTTTCTCCACCCCTATAAAACCTACTAGGGTCCCCTTTCAAGATAAAAAAATCAATACAAATAAAAATTTACGTGTACCAGTAATGGTAATAAGGAATAGGCCTCAATCCACTAGGCGTGCAATCTATATGAGCCATATTTTTTCACCAATGATGACATTCAAGATTCCATTAAAATAAAGGATATGTTATTTTACTTTTATTTTCAAAATGCTTCACACCATGTTCCTAAGTGATTTTTGACCTAAAATCTTTACCTTTAATGAAAGATAGAGTACTCATATTATTTTTAGTCACAAGAGTAAGATAACTCAATATTTATCATATCAAGTTCAACAATTGTGGTTTACTAAACCTAGTGTTAACTATAGTTCATCCATTCATGGTTTTCATGAAATTTATTGGTAAATCAAAATCAAATCGATAATGAAATATATATATATATATAATAGGCTCATCCTTAATTATATATTAATCTTATTTTCTTATGAAATAATTTTCAATAGTATATCTCCCAAGAAATATATGACATATGGTATCATGGTAATTATACAATCATAGTCTTGATCACAAGTATTATAATTTTTTTAATTATTATATTATACTAAATGTTGAAAGGAAAACTTTAGTATTTATAAAACCTTAGATGAAATCTTGTAGGCTGGAGAGCCTAAGATTATTGTCAATATAAATGAAAATACTATAATCCTAATAAATAATGATAGATTTTTTATGCCTTTTATGGAAACTCAATTTTAATTCATTATTCCAAGATAAAGGAATAAACTCATTTTGTCATGGGACATACACTATTTCATATATTTGCTAGAGATTTACTAAAACCTCAAATTAAATTTCAAATTTATTATGATCTCTATGTATGTTAGAGAATCTATTTATTTCCACATAGATACTTGTAATGATGGATATTTTCTACTAGGTGGAACTAGGTTAATAACACATGCATATTAAATTAAAATACACAAATCAATAGAATGCATAGGAGAAAAATGAGAAAAGAAATGAAATTAGAACGAGCTCACCCATTCTTCTCTCCTCCATGGTTGATTTCAGATAATAATAAAAGATGTCGAAAATGAGGACAAGATTGCCATTTTATAGAAAATGCAATCTTGAATGGATAGATGAGATGAGAGATTGGGAAAATGCCCTAGAATCAAAGGTCAAGATTCAAAATGACAAATCTCAATTAGGGTTAGGGTAAAATTCCCAAATGAGTGAATAAGATTTAATTAAATAAATTAAATCAAGGATAAATGTGACAGTGAGATGAAATTAGTAAAAATCAGAAAATAAGAAGATGAGATTTTAGAAAATCAGTAATTTTAGCAATTACTTGATTTGTAGAAGAATATTTCCTTTTTGAATTAAATTAATTAAAAAATATGGCTTTTGTGAGATAATTAGTAATTGATTTAAACTTAATTACTAAAAGAAGAATCAGTTAAGTATGCGAAGTCATTTTTAAATAAATTACTTTATTTAAAATGAGGAAATGTCAAATAAGGCAACTAAATAATTAAAGATAATTATTTAATTTAGAGAAGGTGATGGATTAATTAAATAAATCTATTTAATTAAAAGAGGATTTGGGAATTAGTGACATTAAATAAAAAAAATATATTTATTTAATAATTAAGAAGACATAAATGATAAAGATTAATTAAATAAATTGAGAAATTTATTTAATTGTGAGAAGACTTTAGATAATTAGTGATGCATTAAATAAATAAATAAGATCTATTTATTTAATAATCTTGAAGAATAAAAGAACATGAATTAATTAAATAATTATAGTTGAAGGTGGACAAAGACGTAATTAAAATTTCATAATTATGTTAGGACGGAAGTGGTAAAATAGAGTTTGTAGGCCTAGGTCATTTTTATGTGTCTACAATACTAAGTGTAGACATCTAAATTTGGCCACTTACATTTAGTCAAATTTATCCATTTTTTCTAAATATCCTTCTACTCGCATTAATTGAATATTGCCATTATTTAATTAATACCCCTAAAGTCCTCTAAATCCTTAAGGTATTTAGTTAAATAATTAAATACCTTACCACTTTATCCCTTTCTCCAAGGAATTAAATAAATAACCCATTTATTTAATTCCCTTTATGTCCCATCCACACTTAATTCTAATTCATCTCCTAATCCCTTCATTAAGGATGTGCACATCCCTAATCCTTGTTTAGGATGTGTCACATCATCCAACTTTTTCAAGTTGGCTCCTAATCATCATTAGCCACCTAACCCTCTTCTAATCCTTCATCAACTAGTCTAATCAACCCCCTTTAGTCAACTCTTGTCACACCCTAATGAAAATTTTAATTCCCTTTTATTCTTCCAACACACTTAATAGAATATTTAATTCCATTTACAATCCCCATGTACTTTCCAATGGAATTTTAAATTCCATTTATTCACCCAAGGTTTCTCAAGGAATATTTAATTCCTTTTGTCTTCCCCATGCATATTAAAAAATTTGGTCAACCTTTGATCTCTACCCTTGATCTCTTGTCCTTGACCAAGAATGAATCTGAACCATTCATTCATCTCTCCTTGGATAAATGGCTAACACTTAGCCATTTTTCAAACCTAAAACAACTCTAACGATTCAAGCAACATAATATTTCACATTCTATTACAATCTATCACATTCATTCAATCTCAAGCCTTCAATCTCCAGCCACCATTATTGCGTCCAAATCAAGAATTTACAAGTCATTATGCTGTCGAAATCAATCTAGGAGCACACAAGTTGAACGACTCAAAAGGGCCAACAAACCGATCAACATGGACAAGGTAACATCGTTCCTTTTCTTGTAGTTTGTTCAAGTTCAACTTAGGCCTATTCCGAGCTATTGTTTATGTTTTCTTTGTTTGCATTTCTTTTGGTTTTTCACCTTTAGACTTGGTTAAAAGACCTGCACACATTTATGACATACTCGATGGGACCCACGTCATGTGTCTATTCTTTCACATCCTCTATTGTTTGACTTTTGTAGGTCTAGATTGCAGTTATAGAGGAAAAAATTCCCAGAGGGGCGAACCTACTTGGAGGGGCAAATCTACTTCTCTGTAGGGGCAAATTTTTCAAGAGGAGTGAATTTTCCTATTGCAAACAAGCGAGTTTGCAAATAGGGGTGAGTTTGCAAATAGGTGAGTTTGTAAAAAGGTGAGTTTGCAAATAGGAAATTTTGCAAATAGGCGAGTTTGTAAACATGGGATTTTGCAAACAGGTGAGGTGGCAAACAAGCAAGTTTGCAAATAGGGGTGAGTTTGCAAATAGATGGTTTTGCAAATAGGCGAGTTTGCAAACAAGCAAGGTTGCAAACATACGATTTTGCAAACAGGGGCGAGTTTGCAAATAGACAATTTTGCAAATAGACAATTTTGCAAATAGACAATTTTGCAAATAAGCAAGTTTGCAAACAGGGGTGAGTTTACAAACAGGCAAGTTTGCAAATAGGGCGAATTAGCACATCTAGAAGGGAAAATTTTCCTCACATAGAGGCGAACTTGAGGTGAATCCAAAACCCTAATCTTATGTTTTTTGTGTTGATTTGTTTCTATTTTCAGATACTAATATGCTAACTCGGTTGTTTGTGAGTTTTCTTGCTTCCATCTAACAGTTTGTGTAGCTATTTCTCACTCATCCAAGATTGGTGGTTCAAAACTACTAATGCATCTTCTACAGAACGATTAGTCCAAGGCCTTTAGTTAGTCTATTTGTCATTTTTTATACTAATCTAGGCACACGTAGCTCTAATTAGAGGGTCAATTAACTTTTTTTCCATGCTTGGGAGTAGGTTGTTGACGTATCCAATCCCCTTGGGCCACTTGGCAATCTTGGGTGACAAGAAATCACAGTTTTCTCTAGTCCAATCGTGTGTTCTTAGGAGGTGCTAGTGCATTTAGACTCTCCCCTTGTATTTCATGTGAGCCCGAGGACTAGTCGAGACATCTAGTGTCTTCTTCCTTTAGTGGGACCTACTTGGGATTTCATCACTCGGGGGACGATTCCAACCACGCATTACCAATGAGGTACATAAAGGGGGGAGAGCAAAATTTGTACCTCAATCTAGTAACGTCGTGTTTGGCGGAGCGTTGAAGTTAGGGTGATACCTAGATAAGACGTGAGGAGTTGGTCTGAGTTTCCAATACCTCGCTAGGGCTTCTGACTCACGATTGTGCCTCACGTACCGTGCGTATATCGAGGATGCCCGAGATAGCTTTGTTCAATCTAGATAGACATCCTTATCACTAGTCCTAGGATCGTGTTGCTTGGATTGTCTTCTTTGTGCTTTATCAGTGCTTTTACTTTCAGTTGAGTTAGTCCAACCTTTTGTTTGCTATTTTTCATGCTTGTCATCCTCTGCCATAGTCCCCCCTTGCCTTTAGAAGTGATCTTTCTCCCTGTTCTCATCCCATTCGCCATCTTGTCTCATTCTGAGTCCTTGTTTGACTTCGTTTAGGATTCTGTTTCCCATTTCGCATCTTCGTTTGGGTCCATTTAGGTGTCTGTCCCTTGTTTCGAGTCTCCATTCAACCCATTTGCCATCCCGTTCTCCATTCAAGCCCGTTCTGACATATGTTCTTCATCCCCCTTTGCATATTTTCCCATCCCCTTGTCATGGGAAAAATTTCTTAGGACAAGGGTGAATCTGCCTTTACATAGAGGTGAATTTGCTTCTTCTTCTTCATCTAGGACCCTGTTTGGGTTCGTTTTGGTGTCCATCCAGTTATTTTTGATTTGTTCTTCATTTTCGTCCATAATTTGATCCCTTTAGGCATATCCATTTGTCCATTAGTTGTCCTATCCTCCTTTTGAGCCTCCATCTAGATCTGTTTGGTTAAATCCCTTCATCCATTTTGTCATCCCATTCCCTGTTTGGGTCCGTTCTGACATTCGTTCATCATCCCCTTTGAAAATTCACTTGTTCCTTGTACTTGGGTGAACTTACTTAGTACAGCGGTGAATCTACCTTAACAAAGGGACAAATTTTCCTTTTCTTCTTCATTTGGGGCCCCATTCGGGCCTGTTTTGGTGTCCGTTTGGCCATTTTTGGACTCGTTCTCCGTCTAAGTCCTCATTTCGATCCTTTTGGGTATATCCATTTGTCCATTAGTGGTCCTATCCTCCCTTTGAGTCTCCATCCAGATCCATTTTGTCGAGTCCATTTATCCATCTTGCTACTTCGTTCTCTGTTCGAGACCCCATTCAGGTTCGTTTTGACGTTCTTTCTTCATCCCCTTTGTAAATTCACCAATCCCCTTGTCATGGGAAATATTTATTAACATATGGGAAAAATTTATTAGTATAGGGGTGAATCTGCCTTAACAAAGAGGAGAATCTACTTTTGTTCTTCATCGGGGACCTCGTTCGGGTCCGTTTGGTGTCCGTTCGACCGTTTTCTCTCTTGTTCTTCATCCAAGTCCCCATCCCGATCCTTTTGGGTGTATAAATCAATTGATTTGTGGTCCTATCCTCCCTCTGAGTCTCCATCTAGATCCATTTAGTCAAATCCATTCATCCATTTTGTCATCCCGTTCCCCATTCGGGACACTATTCGGGTTCGTTCTAACATCTGTTCTTCATCCCCTTTGCAAATTCGCTTGTTCCTTGTACTTGGGAAAAAAAATTTAGTACAGGGGTGAGCCTTCCTTTATAGAGGGGTGAATCTACCTTTTCTTCCTCATCTAGGACCTCGTTAGAGTCTGTTTTGGTGTCTGTTCGACCGTTTTCTGCCTCGTTCTCCATCATCGTCCTCATTCATATCCCTTTAGGCATATCCATTTGTCCATTAGTGGTCCTATCCTCCATCTGATCTCCATCTGGGTCCATTTAGGTGAATCCATTCTTTTCATTGGTTATCCCGTTCTCCATTCGGGACCCTGTTCAGGTGTGTTTTGGTGTCCATTTCCTCTGTTCTCATCCCATTTTCATCGTAGCCCCTGTTCAAATCCATTTAGGTGCAATTTTCATCCCATTAGGAAAATACTCAAATTCAAACTTTCCCGTTCTCCAGTCACCCCTTCCCGTTCTTCCATCACCTCTGCCCGTTCTTCAGTGTTTACAACTGTTTGGGTGAATCTGCCAGTTGTTTCTAGGTGAATCTGCTCCCAGGGTGATCTTGCTTCTCTATTTGGGCAAACTTGCTTCCCTGGTTGGGTGAATCTACCTTTAGGGGCGATTTTGTTTGCCTGGTTGGGTGAATATGCCTTTAGGTGTGATTCTGCTTCCCTGGTTGGGTGAATTTGCCTTTAGGGGTGATTCTGCTTCCTTGAATGACCAAACCCACTTCTTCGACCAAATCTGCTTCTTTGAAAAAATCCGCTTTTTTGATGAAATCTGCTTCTTCGACCAAATCCATTTTTTTGACCAAATCCACTTCTTCGACCATATCCGCTTCTTTGACCAAATCTGCTTCTCGAATGACCAAATATGCTTCTAGAGATGACCAAATATTCTTTTTTGACCAAATCCGCTTCTTCAACCAAATCCACTTCTTTGACCAAATCCGCTTCTTTGAGCAAATCCGCTTTTTCGACCAAATCCGTTTCTTCGACCAAATCTGCATATTTGACCAAATCTACTTCTTTGACCAAATCCACTTCTTTGACCAATCCTATCACATCCTATCACATCCTTCGATCATCTTAATCTAAGCTTTAATCCCACCATCCTAATCTGAACCTCAATCTAATCTGAATCTGAGCTTTAATCCAATTCTCATCTGAGCTTAACCTGAATCCCAACTTGAGCTTTAGTCCACCTATATCTTCTTCCATCTTCTCCCAATCCATCCTATTTATATTTTCATCTATTCCCATCTTTTTCATTTGTATCCATTCCATTTAATATCATGAATCCTTATCCTCCTCTCACACAACCAATAATAGTAGTCAAAGGGAATCCAAACTACGTTGATGACGATAACGAAAGTCTCATTGATCAAGATGAGTATAATGTAGATCCCCTTGATGCTATCATTGCTAGCAAGCTTCTTCTGATCCCCTCTCCAAGTCCATCCATTCCTTCGAACTATCCCCCCATGCGTTCATCCACATCTAATAATAGTCTTTATACTACCCTTGACAAGGGATATCCAGTACCCTCACTGATAGGCTATCGTTAGGTCCTACTACTTTAGAATAATTGAATGTCAATTGTTGACCGGGAAGTGTCCAAGACAGTTTGCAGAAGGAGATTATTCAAACAACCCATTTTATATTTTCTTTAAACTACAGAAATCAAGTCTAATCTAAAGCCATTACTACTTAACTTGAAAATAATCCGACTCGAAGAAAATCAAACAATACTAAATTAAAAAGCATAAGACAACTAATTTATAAAGCATTATGACTAAACTAGAATGCATAGAAACAAGTAAACTAAACAACTGGTAAATTACAGAAACATAAAAATAGGGAAATAAATAATTAAGCATCTTCTAAACAGTAAAGGAATATTATCAACTATAGAAGAAAACTTATACAATTTAAAAACAATGGTGCTCCGAAACAACTGACTTGAATCTTCAACAACTTGTTATTTCCTACTGAACAACAATTTATCTTTAACAAAGAAAATAACTTAACAATAAAATACTTATCTATCTAGGCTAACTCCCCTCGAGTGGCCAACTCGCGGGCTACTACTTCGTCTTTAACTCACATAAACTACAGATTCTCAAATCCTCTTATTACATATAGTCTCCATCATTTGAACTCAACAATTACCAATAGACATAAATCATATAACTCATTTTAACAACTGTGATTTGCAAAATCATGTAAACAACATAACGATGCTTCCTCTCTATCTTATTCACTACTTATGAAATTATAGTTTTATAGATAACTTTTTAACTAAATCCTATTTTTAAGATGGCATGGATAGCCATTGAAAAAGTCTTCCTTGACTTAAAATTAACTTGATGTCTTTAAAGCTTTAAAACATGTAGAAGGCTCGAGAAGAGCCATAAAGTTTTTAACAACAAAATTTTAAATAACTAAAACTGAATCTTCGGCGCATCATCCAGGCATCTAGGAGTGGGTTCGCAACATTACTCTTTGAGGCACGTGTTGGCTAAAACTTTTGCAATAGCCGCATGATGACCTAATAATCCCTATAAAAATGCTCAAATCAACCCATTAAACCTGTTTTGGACAATTTCCTCAATTGATCAAAAGAAATAAAGAAAGCATAATTTTCCTAAAAATAAGTAATTACTTCTCCTGAAGTTTAATAAATTGGCACAGGCTTAGGATTGATTTTAGCAAAAGTAAACTTCCCAGATTTTATTATGATGAGGTTATTTTTACCTCATCATTTCCTCCCCTAGCTAATTTTTGGTAGGTCCTCCTGCTCCATACTTAAACCCTTGAGCTCTATTCCATTCTTCATAAAGAGTACTGAGATCATGTGTTTCCCTGGCTGATGCATTGAAAGCTTCTGGGTTATGAATGAACCCTCTATGGAACATCACTCTCTCTCTTCACTCATTAAAGAGTCTATCATTTTGATCTGTCAAAATATTAAAATACGGGGTGGATTAAGTAGCAAGTGGGGCCTGTATTTCATTCCTATCCATTTCGTTCTTAGTGTTTTTAGGATTTTAATTAGAGCATCAGCCCTTTGGAATGACCATCTGATGTTTAGAGGAGAAATAACTTCTCTTTCCTTTAAATAAGCTGGGAGAGGGGTGAACCTTTCCTCACATACATGCCACGCTTTGCCAATTAATTTCTATCCATTTTCTATGAAATTGCCATAACACATCTTAAGGCTTTTGTCATACCTTTCTTTCATCTTTTCATTAACAAGAAGAGACAAAAATGTAGATTTGAACCCATCAGACCTTAAATTTGGGGACCTGATATGGAGACCCACTATTTTCTCTGCTTGTGTAAATTCTTTTGTTCGATCTTGCCAATAAATTTGATTTATCATTGTTGAGAGAAATGCCCTCAATTCTACTTCTCCAACAAACAAATTAATAAAGAAATCTGTATGATTTTTCAATAACAAATCATGCAGAAAGAATTCACAAATTAAATCTTGGTCTTTAGGAGTTGATTCTACAAATATTTTTACAAACTCTTTGTCATTAGGCTCATAAGGTTGATCATTATAGATCTTGAACATTTTCCATCCCAGCCATTGTTCATTCAAAAACATTGAATAAATTCTAGATGGACTTCTACAATTCAACAAACAGTCCATAAGTTGATAGGCATCTTGCTTTCCACAATAGGCTTTGTGAAATGACTTCTTTAGGAGCACCAGTTCTTTCTTTAGCCTATGATTTTCAATTTGGACATTTCTGGGGAAGTAACACTGTTCCATCCATTTTGTTAGCAGAGGCGAAATGCTAACCTAGAACCAATTAGTTATAACTGGTTTAGTTTGAATTGCTTTGGACTCAGTTTGGGGTCTCACAGTGCATTCCTTCAGATCCTGTTCTAGTTCAACTACTCTGCTGATAGAAGTGTTCAAATCCTCAGTCCTTATTTTATTGTCCTCCTCGAAAGCTGAGAGCATGAGTACAAAATTTTGTTTTATTTTTCCCATTTCTACATCTTTTTGTGCAATATTCTCACTATAAGTTTTATGCTTTTCGTACTGCTCTTGCACTTGTTCCTGCAACTTATAGATGTTTGAGTCCTTTTCTTGCATTTGTAGCTTCAAGTCTCTTATTTCTCGATCCCTTTTATTTATTATAGTAGTTTTTACAACCAAGTCCTTTTTCTACAATTCTATAAATTCATTATTTTTAGACAATTGCCTCTGTAAATCATCAATTTCTAGTTTATACTTTTCTAATTCAGCACTGGCACAACTAGTTTCAACTGTTTCAACAATTGTATCTACAATGGGTGATAAATTTTCTGGGATACTGCAATCCCCTTCGAGTTCTCTATCCTGAGTTCTATCATTGAAAATTTCCTCTATATATGCAGAACGGAAAGGAAATACTTCACTTGAATCCTCCCTATTTAGGGGTGTCTCGTCTTCATTGGCTTGCTCCAAAATTTCTATGGGCTCTTGTGGCCGCTTAGGCTTTTTCTTTTGTGAACTTCCCTCCTTACCTTGTATTGGGGTTTTAGAGAATTCAAAAGCCAACTGCTTACTCCTTCTGAGTGGAGGTGATTCCTGTAAAATGATAGGTGTTTGATTTTTCCTTGTTCTCATTTTCCTTGGTTTACTTGTGTCAAAATAAACAATATTAACCTGTTCTTGCAGGTCAGGGGTTTTGAATTTATCTTCACAGAGGTCTGGTAAATCCTTACCAAGAGTGGTGGGATTAAGGGCTTCTGGAGCCGGAGAGCCCTTAGGGGAAGTTGCTTAGGATAATGGAATATCCTGTTGGGATGGTTCCCCTAGGTCTATGGTTCTTGTAATTGTAGGCTTCTCCATTTTCTCTAGAAATTTCTCCCATTTCCCCTCGGGTTTCTTACAGAAGTGATACTTACAGATTAGCTGAATTAACCTGTGGTGTTTCAATGGCCTAGACCCTGTTTTATACCTCTCCATGGAAGTATTTAAGGAATCATACAAAAATTCAGGCATATTAACCCTAAGAGCTGGGTCCTCCTTTCCGTGACGTAAATAGGTCAACATACGAAAGGCAAGCCCTACAGCTATGATAAGCTGACCTTCACAAGTAAAGTACTTTATAATCCATGCAAGGGAAGTACCCCAAGGTTATAATATGGAAGTTATTTGGAATCCCTTATTTTGTCCCCTGGTACTTATTATTACCATTGGATATGGGTCTACCTCTCTAACAAATAATTCAACTAATTTCTAATACGTTATTTGAGAGGTTTCTTTTATATTTATGCCTGCCTTTTCTAATCCAGATAAGTGAGAAATAATCTTAGAGCTTACCTTGAAATGCTTCCCCTGAAGTACCACTTCGCCATTTGCGTAGTTCTCAGCAAAGGATCTTACCAACTTTTCATTATGGCCTTCAAATTTCCTGATGAAGTTTAACCACCCCGCTTCCTTGAACAATCTGGAGATATTACTCAATCCCAATGATTTCTTTGTTGAGTCTGGCTCTGCCTTTCTTTTTCCACCCCCATTTCTTGATTTCACACACTGCAAGAGATTTTAATTCCAGCACAAAGCTCCTACGTAGGTTTCTTTTGAAAATATTGCCTTTGAAATTACTTATTTGTTTTATTTGCAGCTTACACTTCAATGATTTCCAATTTGCATGGAGGTTTGCAAAAGGCTTTTCCGTACAAGTGATTGATCGTCGGGTGGCATGAATTACTAAATTTGAAGTGAGGTTCGTGCCAATTAATTATTCTTTATTTGAAAATAACTACCTATTTAAAGCAAAAATTAATACTTACCCTCGTTTCGTGATCATTCGAAGATCTTAAACCTCATAGATTTGACAGGATGACGTGAAGGCATTGGTTGAAGTGACGGTGGAGTTATTATGATATGGTGCAAAATTCTATGGGGGATGGAGCTATCAATGTGGAGTACAGAGTTGGGTGGCTTACCTATAGCTAAAGCAAAAATAGAAAGACAGATGTATTAGATATTCTAGTGGAAGAATCATGAAAATTTTAAAATTTTGAAAAAGGTGGCGGAAGATAAATGAATGAGTTCTAGAGCTTGTATTTTAGTCAACGTGCTCGAAATGAGTGCATAAGTTCCAGAGCATTGGTGTGTGGTGCGATCGAAACAAGAATGAAATGAAGGTTCCAGAGCATCACTGAAAGATGCAATGGGAGAAAGAATGAAATGAAGGTTCCAGAGCATCACTAAAAGATGTAGCCAGAGTAGCAAGAATGAAATGAAAGTTCTGGAGCATCACTGAAAGATGCAGCCAAAGCAGCAATGGAATGAAAGGTTCTGGAGCATCATTGAAAGATGCAACCGGAGCAGCAACAGAATGAAAGGTTGAGTGACATGGAAAAAGAATCTTCACGAATTTGAACCTTAGTGCAGAACGCCTTCTCAACATGATAAGCTCTATACAAGTTCTGGAGCATCGGGCTTTGAAAATGTCAAGTTCCAGAGCATCGACATCATGACGTTCCAGAGCATCTTTGGAGGGTGCTCCGGAAGTTATTTTCTGCTTTTTGAGAAGTTCTGCAAAAATATGAAAAATATTTAGCTAAGTCCAAAAACGATAAAAGATTTAAAAAAATGAAGGAAAATATCTCAGTATATATGTCCATTTATTGCATATTTTCAAAATTTTATTTAGTTTTTAAAAAAAAAAAAATAGCCTAACATTATTACTGAATAGACTTTGCCCTGGCAAAGTCAACACATTGGACCTCACCTTGCATTTCGAACATCCTTGTAAAGTCTTCCCTATTGAATAGCTTATGGTAGACACGTAAGCAATGACCATTCACCAATAGAGTTCGTGTGTCACCATCGATTGGCTTTAACCGAATAGTTCCATTCGAAAAGACTTCCTCAACTTCATAAGGTCCTAGCCAGTGAGTCTTGAGCTTGCCCCTATGATCTTTGTATCTAGAATAAAATAACAAGGCCCAGTCCCCATTGTGAAACTTCTTTTCCTTAATATGTTTATCATGCCATACCTTCCATTGATGTTGAATTAGTTTAGTTTGATGGATGGCGTCTAAACGAAGTTCATCTGATTCGCTCAATTGCAGAACTCATTCAACTTGGGCTCTTTTTAAACCTAGACCTAATTCCATAGTCGTTCATAGAGTTTGCAACTCGAACTCTATGGGAAGAAGAGGCTTCTTCCCAAAAATGAGCTCATAAGGATTGAATCCAGTCATAGATTTCCAAGTTGTGTTGTATGCCCATACGGCTTCAGGGAGCTTCCTGGCCCAGTCTTTTCTTCCAGAAGAGACTATTTTTGTTATAATATTTTCTAGTTCTCTATTGGTTACTTCTACCTGGTCGTTCGCTTGAGGGTGGTACGGGGATGAATTTCTATGGCTTACCTGAAAATGATTGGTAAATGCCAAGAGCACTCGAGACATGAATTGGGGTCCCTGATCAGTTACGATAGTTCGAGGGGCTCCAAATTTAAGGAAGCTTTTATTATAAAGGAATTCTGCAACCTGCACTTTCCTAGCTATTCTTAAGGCTTGAACTTCAGCCCATTTTGTTAGGTAGTCAGTGCAAACCACTATATACTCTTTCCCTTGGGAGGAAGGATCTATGGGTCCGATGAAATCTAAACCCCATTTTTCAAATGGTTCAAGGACTACCTGAGGTAGCAATGGAATTTCCAAAGAAGCAGTTGGTCTTCCTACCCTCTGACATTCATCACAATGATGCACATAGTTCTTAATGTCTTTGTGCATTGAGGGCCAATAGTATCCGACACCTAGGACTTTGTGGGAAGTTCTTTTTGCAGAGTAATATCCTCCCGACGGGTCATTGTGACAGGCCCTTAAAATGCTGTAGGTTTCATCAGTTCTTACACATCTCCTCAAAATCATGTCAGGACCACAATGAATAACATTCCATGAATCCACTTGAACGGGGCACTTTCCTTGATTAGCCGCTTCTTTTGCTTAGACGTGAATCTAGGAGGTATCTCAGATGCAGCTAAATAGTTAGCGATATCTGCAAACCAAGGTGATTTTATAGAAACCACAAATAAATTTTCATTTGGAAAATCATCTTGAGCAAGGGTAATGCCATCTTCTTCTTGTTTGATTCGAGACAAAAAATTAGCTACCACATTATATTTCCCTGGTTTATCAAGGATCATGGCATTAAACTGCCAAAGGAGCAATAGCCATCTCATGATTCGACCATTAACCATAGGTTTGTTCATTAGGTACTTCATAGCTGAGTGATCCATATAAACTGTGACCTTATACCCCATAATATAATGACGAAATTTATTGATAGCGTGAACAATAGCCAGGAATTCTTTTTCTATTGTTGTATAATTCTTTTCCGTTGAAGTGAGATTTTTGCTGATAAAATATATAGAATATTTCCCCCCATTCTCATCTTCTTGTCCCAGCACTGCACTGATGGCATCGTCAGAAGCATCAACATAGATATGAAAGGGAATACTCCAGTTTGGCCCTCTGAGAACAGGAGCAAAGACAAGTTTTTCTTTGATTGCTTCAAATGATTGTTGACACTCAGATGTCCAGACAAACTCTACTTCTTTCTATAAAAGAGAGAACATAGGAGCTGCAATTTTACTAAAGCCTTCTATGAACCTTCTTTAGTAACCAACATGTCCAAGAAAAATTCTTACATCTGTCTGAGTTTGAGGGATTGTCAACTGTTGGATGACTTCAATTTTTTTAGGGTCGACCTTTATTCCTTTTGAGGAAATATGATGACCCAAAACTATTCCTTGCTCCACCATTATTAAGCATTTCTCATGGCTAAGGGATAGTCTATTTTCCTCAAAAACTTGCAGAACCCGATCTAGGTTCTGAAGAGCTTCATCATAGGTTGACCCATAGACTGTAAAATCGTCCATGTAAACTTCGACACAGTCATTAATGAGAGCAGAAAATATAGCAAGAACGGCTCTCTGGAAGGTTGCTGGAGCATTGCATAGTCCAAAAGGAAGCACTCTATATGCAAACGTTCTTCAAGGGCAAGTAAACATGGTTTTGTCTTGGTCTTCTGGAGCAACTTGTATCTAATTATAACCATTAAATCCATCAAGAAAGGAGAAATACTTCCTCCCGACCAAGTTGTCCAGGACCTGATCAATGAATGGTAAGGGAAAATAATCTCTATAAGTGGCTTTATTAAGTTCTCGATAATCTACACAGATTATCCACTTCCCATTTTTCTTTGGGACTACCACCATAGGTGATACCCATTTACTATCAAATATTGGATAAATAAATCCAGCACGAACGAGTTTCTCAATCTCAATTTTGACCAAATCCTTTAATGCAGGATTGAGTCTTCTTTGTGGCTGGCAAATAGGACTTATACTAATGTCAGTGTAAATGTGATGAGTACAAACACTTGGGTGAATTCTCCTCATGTTCGTATAATCCCAAGCAAAGGCTTTGGATATTTGTACCAACACATTAAACAACTTATCCTCCTGAGTTTTTGTCAACCAGCCATTGATATTCAAGGTTTTTCATGGTAATAGCATTATCGATTTTGTTCCAGGATGAATCGAGGTCACAGTTTACAAAGGTCACAACAACATATGAAGAGGACAACTATGAGGTACTAGTTGGTGAAACCTTGTGATATCCTCATAGAAATGACTTATTCTGGGAATCATATTTGCTAAGGGACACGACATTCCCATTGTAGCATAATTGTGCTCCATTCCACTTATATCAATTGGCTGCCCAAAAATCCTTGGAGCATCCATCATTTCTTCCTTATTTGGGGTTATAGCAAGACATGCTATCTCGTTTACTAACTCTTCTTCCAGTTCTTCCCCATGTTGTTTAATTACCACCATGGCCAGGGAGGCTAAACTGTCTGAACCATTCATTTCCTCAGGTTCATCAACCCAGAATTTTTCATCCTTAGTAGGCTTAGTAGGGGGATATAAGAACAAGCATTTGCTATCCTAGCCATGCGAAATGGTCATTCCCCCTTCCCTACAATAAATCTTAGCAGCAACCGTGGCCAACCAAGGTCTTCCAAGAATTATAGGATAGCTATCCTTAGGTGTAAGTGACCGAATCACCTGGAAGTCGATTGGATAATCCCATCCATCCACTTTGACAAGGACGTTTTTAATGACACCCTCCGGGATGGCTATAGACTGATTTTCCATTTGTAAGATTGCGGTTGTAGGACGTAAATCAGTTAAACCTAATTTTTCCATTACATCCACGATCATCACGTTAATATCTGCTCCTAGATCCACCAGTGCATTTGGTATTGTTACCTCATTGAATGTAACAGTTATAAGTGGACTTCAAGGATCATCGTATTTCAGAGCAATAGTCTTTCCAGACAAAAAATCAACTAAATAACCATCAATATGAATGGTATTCATTTTTTTTGGCTTCCTCCCTAGTGTTTTGATACATAACTGTTTGATTAACTGATTTAATTCAGGGATTTATTTTATTGCTTGCAATAAAGGAACTTCAATTTACAACTGCTTAATCTCCTGAATTAATGCAGTTTTTGTAGCCGAAGATGCTTCTGAAGTTATGGACTTTAAACGTTCTGGATATGGTGTCATCCTTTTCTTCTTTGGAATAGGATCCTCCTTATGTTGACTTAAGAACTGACCCTCCTCCCCCTAAGACAAGTTAGTAGCTCCTGCCGCTGAAAAAGGCTCTTCGTCTTGAGGAGTAATATCCTATTTAGACATGTCTCTTGTTGGAATTTTAGGCTCAGTTTCCTCCACTATTTCTTCAATGGTTGGTGGCTAGAGAGTTTGACCAGAACACAACTGCACATTTCTGAAGTGTATCGCATTAAGCCCAATAACATTTTCATGTTCGGTAGAATAGATTGGCATATTTTGGTGATTATTTTTAGGATTGGGAAGCGGTTGTGCTACGAGATGAGGTTGGTTTACTTGTTCATTTTGAGGAGGGTTTTGAGCTAGAGGTAACAAGTTCTATTGTTGATTCCTCCTTGGTTCAATATAGAACTTATTTTGTGTCCTATTCCATTGGGGTACTGCATGTTGTTGGTACCACTATTGTTGGGGTTGATTTGGCCATTTTTGATTGCCCCACGCGTGGTTTTTCCATTCAGGTGATCCCCAATAAGGAGTTCCCCAGTTAGGTTGAGGTGGAGGTGACTGATTCCAAGATGGAGTCCATTGATTATGAGCCCAGTTATTTTGTGGTCTCCATATAGGATTAGGATTCTGTCCATAAGGGAAATTACCTCCTTGACGTTGGTTTAAAGCATTTATTTCTTCTTCAACATGAATGGTTTTTTTCTTAGTATTCTTAATATCCGACAAAAGCTCGCACTGGTTTGTAGGATGATTTTTCTCACACAGTTGACAAACATTGACTTTGTCCAAAGGACATTCATGCAATAGGTGTTTATTCTGACACCTTGGACAATAAATTGACAAGGTCTCAGGGTTGCGGGTTTTAGCTTGTATACCATCTAGGGTGGTATTCAACTATACGAGAATATCCATTTTTAGATTTTCTATTTCTTCGCGGAGCTTACGTATCTCATTAGACCCTTTAAAAAGATTAGTTTTGTGGATTCCTCCCCTAGTACGGGAGAAATTCTGACAAAAATCACATATTTCTTCAAGAGTTAATTGAGATACGTCACCTTTTCCCATTAAATCAAGGTTTCGTCGAGCGTCATCATCAAGACCTTTAAGGAATATTATTTTGAGATCTCTACATTGATGGTCGTTTCTCCACATCTTTTGGAGAGGAAGAGGAACCTATCGAGATAATCCTCCAAACTTTCATCCTCATTTTTCCTTAGCTTAAACAACTCCTCCTTACGATCACTTACCCTACAATAACTCTTGTATTTGTGCAAGAAAATAGTCTCCATTTCTTCCCAGGATGTTATACTACCAAAACCCAATCCCATGAACCAGCGCATTGTTGAGTCCTTCAAAGTTGACAGAAAAAGCTTCAAATTTTGGTTGTCGTTCTTATAATCATAAGTTTGACATAGGACTTTGAATTCAAAGAGAAATTGGTCAGGGTCTTTCGAAGGCAAGCCACAGAAGGTTGGAAGGAAAGCTGGAGAAATGTTCTTCATGATAGTATCATCATCAATGTCCAACGCAATAGGATAGGTAAACATTCTAGGAGGTTGAGGTTCATTGTGGTTAGGTTCATCTCTACGATCTCCCATGATGTTTAGAAGAGTATGTTCCTCAAAAACAATTTCCTCGATAACTGGCTGTTCTGCTAGTTGCTCATCAGGTAAATAATGGAATGCCTTAGGTAGAGTAGGCTCAAATAATTCATCAGAAGTGTGGTCGTCTGAGCCTTGGGCTTCCCTATGTATGATAGGTACGTATTTTGGGGGGTATAAAACGTCTGTGAGGGCCTCTTTTTCATACCATGCAGAAAAGAAAGCCGACTAAGATATTTTTGGCATAAAACTTTGTATTCAAATTGTCTCCTAATAACACTTTTAAGAAAAAAGGCTTTTTAAGAAAGGTCCCCAACAACGGTGCCAAAAAGTGATAGGTTGTCGTTAGGTCCTACTACTTTAGAATAATTGAATGTCAATTGTCGACTTGGCAGTGTCCAAGGCAGTTTGCAGAAGGAGATTATTCGAACAACCCATTTTATATTTTCTTTAAACTACAAAAATCAAGTCTAATCTAAAGCCATTACTACTTAACTTGAAAATAATCCGACTCTAAGAAAATCAAACAATACTAAATTAAAAAGCATAAGACAACTAATTTATAAAGCATTATGACTAAACTAGAAAGCATAGAAACAAGTAAACTAAACAACTGGTAAATTATAGAAACAAAAAAGTAGGGAAATAAACAATTAAGCATCTTCTAAATAGTAAAGGAATATTATCAACTATAGAAGAAAACTTATACAATTTAAAAACAATGGTGCTCCGGAAAAACTGACTTGACTCTTTAACAACTTGTTATTTCCTACTGAACAACAATTTATCTTTAACAAAGAAAATAACTTAACAATAAAATACTTATCTATCTAGGCTAACTCCCCTCGAGTGGCCAGCTCGTGGGCTACTACTTCGTCTTTAACTCACATAAAGTATAGATTCTCAAATCCTCTTATTACATACAGTCTCCATCATTCGAATTCAATAGTTACCAATAGATAGAAATCAGATAAACCATTTTAACAGTGATTTGCAAAATCATGTAAATAGCATAACGATACTTCCTCTCTGTCTTATTCACTAATGAAATTACAGTTTTATAGATAACTTTTTAACTAAATCCTATTTTTAAGATGGCATGGATAGCCATTGAAAAAGTCTTCCTTGACTTAAAACTAACTTGATGTCTTTAAAGCTTTAAAACATGTAGAAGGCTCGAGAAGAGCCATAAAGTTTTGAACAAAATTTTTTTAAATAACTGAAACTTAATCTTCAGTGCATCATCCAGGCATCTAGGAGTGGGTTCACAACATTACTCTTTGAGGCATGTGCTAGCTAAAACTTCTGTAACAACTGCATGATGACCTGATAATCCCTACAAAAATGCTCAAATCAACCCATTAAACCTGTTTTGGACAATTTCCTCAATTGATCAAAAGAAAGAAAGAAAGCATAATTTTCCTAAAAATAAGTAATTACTTCTCCTAAAGTTTAATAGATTGGCACAGGCTTAGGATTGATTTTAGCAAAAGTAAACTTCCCAGATTTTATTATGATGAGGTTATTTTTACCTCATCACTCACCATCCACATATCCATCATGTCCTCCCTCTACATCTCTCTGCTATCTAACGTCCACATCCTCCTATAGTAATCCATCATCCCCATATTCCTATCCTTATCATTATCAACCTTCACAATATATCTACCTTAATCCCACATCCCAATCTTCCCATCCTAATCCAACAACCATGCCTTCCTATCATAATCCACCATCCCAATGTTCCTCTTATCCTAACCCACCATCTCAATATTCTTATCCTAATCCTCCACCCATATCCTCCTATGAAAATACATCACCCATGTACTCTTATCCTAATGTACCAGCTCAATCTCCCTATCCTAATCCTTCATCCATGTTCTCCTATACCAATCCACCATCCATGACCTCCTATCCTAATCCACCACCTCAATCTTCCCATCTTAATTCAAGAACCACACCCTCCTATCTTAATACACCATCCCAATATTCCTACTATAATCCACCGTCCCAATCTTCCCAACCTAATCTAGCATCCACATCCTCCCATGTCACTCCCCCCTTCAGTGTATTCTATCATAATCCTTCCCCCAATATGGCATACCTTAATCCTCCATCCAATCATAATCCACCAGTCTCTAATCCTAATCCTTCACCTACTCCTAATCCTCCATCCAATTCCATCCACTCATCTAATTCTAATCCACCAATCCCTAATCCTAGTCCTCCACCCATCCATAATGCTCCATCCATTCCCATCACACGACATAATCCTACACTCATTCCAGGTGTCGGCCAAGGAATCATGACATAAGAGACATCCCCAAATCCACATCTTGATGTTGTCGAGCCATGCCCTCTCGCTCTATCATGTAAGGTCACTAGTAATAAGGCCCTTCCCCATCCTATGTCTATCACACCCATTACCATTCCTAAAACCATCCAAGCAGTTGAAACCATAAAACCCATCGAATCCATTGAATCACCATCTTCTACTCCTAGAACAAATAAAACTAGTGAAGACACTAGAATCCAATCCCTTCCTCCTAGTCCTAGTATTACCAAACTTCAATCCCATGACCTTCATGAATCCTCCATCCTCCCATCTTCCCTAGTTGAGGAGTTCCTCCAACACTCCCTTCTCCTACCTCCCACACAAGATGATTCATGCCAAGAGCTTGATCCAAAGCATACAAGCATATCCCCTCATCCAAATCAAGATCCTGCCATCCTATCTATCCCATCTCACAATCACACTGGCTTATCTACTCCATCTCATAATCCCCTTTGCACTCAAGATCCAATCACTCCATCTCAGGAGCCCTTATCACCCACTGCCACAAATCCAGATCCTGTCATTCCACCTAATCCCTCTCCCGATCCCTTATCACCTCCTCCTCCAAATCAAGATGTTGCTATCCCCTCATCTCCATCTCATGATCCTTCATCGCCGCCTAGACCTACCATCCCAACACCACTTTTATATCACCTTGGTAACATTACACTCATTGATGGTGTTTTTCTTGCAAAAGAAAAACAAAGTATATGCACCACCCTTACTCCTCCACCTACTAACGAAATCACATCATGCTTCCAAAAGAATACGCACTCTACCATAGATCACATGCTCAAGAACATGAACTATCAAGGAAAAGGTTTAGGCCTTCATGAGCAAGGTATTTAAGAGCCCATGTAGGTCAAAGAACATCTAGGTGCACAAGGTCTTGGATATATCTCCCAAGACTCACAGTCCAAAAATGTTGGTACAACCTCCATACATCCTAAGTGAGCCTCTTCCAAAGGAATGAGAGGCACTTCCCATCGCTCCACCAAACCATTGATCACCATCCCCCCTCCTCCATCATATTACCTCAAAAAAACCATCCATCTTCCTCCTTCATCCTTTAAGTCCATTTTGGGTCCTTATGTCCCTCCATCCATCATAATACATCCTCCATATACAACGTCCATTTTGGGACCCTATATCCCAAAATCACCTCCCCCATCTTATCCTCTTCATCCTCTCATCCATCCATCACCTATCCCTAGCACACATCATAAGAATCCTAAATTCATAATCCCTGATCAAGATCAACAAAGGCACCCCTCCATGCAAGCTATCTCACATCCTCCATCCACACATCACCATCAAAATCCTACCTCTATCACTCCATCCCCATCGTCTCCACATCATCCATCACCTCATACCCATCCCATTGCTATTAAAATCACTTTGGATGCCAAACCAAAAATGAATAAATCCAAACATCCACATAAATCGAAAGCTTCTCATGTCCCCTTAAAAAGACATGTTGAAGAAAAGAAACATCAAATCCAAAATCCAAATCCATTTGAAAGGCCATCAAGGCCCACTAAAGAAAAAATCAAAACCATGTGGATCCCAAAGAAAAAAGATACAATACCTTTAGATGAAAAATCCATAACAACATCCAAAGTTGCTGATCCACCAACAAATCATTCACGAAATCCATCCCCTAAATCTATTTTGGGTCCCTACGTCCCAAAATTCAGTATCCCAACTCCTCCATTATCTCCACACTCTCCATCCATTCATCCTCCTATCCTTTCACATCCACCACCACATGTGCCAATGTTGTTCCTGAACACCTTCCCCCATCACACATCCACTCTACCACTCCATCCATACATTTTCTAGCATCCCATCCATTATCCCACATATCTACCCCATCAAACACCTTTAATCCATCCTCTTGCATAATCCATCCATTCTAATAAGGTTGTACCAACATCGGAATAGTAGCTTTACACATGGGCTCTTATTACCTCATATGGAACTTGATACTTGAGTCCTTCGTCCATCCCCTTATCACATGTCTTCCAAATTAATTTATCCATATCCTTCTCTTTATCCATCTCCTCCTGCTTACTAGCCAAAAAATACAAAACAAAAAAACCAAAAAGTGAAAAATCCAACAAAATAGTAAAGAGAAATAATTCGTCCAATGGTGAAAACTTGGCAAACAAGCACCTTGGATAAGTATCATGATGAAAACTAGTAAACAGGTGTCATGTTATCCCCCATCCAATTTACTCCCATAATTGGGGGCAACTCCCATCTATGCATCCCCTTCCTTCGTCTCTTACATCTGCCTATCTTCCCCATCCTACCCATGATATCCTAGTTGTATCGAGTCCCTCCATCTTCCTTGCAATCTTAACCTAGATAGGGGTAAACATATATACATTCTTTGGACACCTCTTGGCATACATTCCCCTCATCCATATGTCGCCATATTCCTTATCCTCCTCCATCCTCCTTCCTTATCCAGACATCCTCTCCACACCTATCTATCTTTCATTTTCTACCCATCCTACTACGATCCATCTCCATTCCTTATCTCTCCATCCTATTATTTGCCATCCCTCTTGCCTCATCACACATGACATATCTAGAGTGGGGCATCTCCTTCTTTGTGGCATAGTCCTTGGTGACATCATCCATCTATCCATCCTAGTAATCCCTTCCATCATCCAAATCCTTATCTTCCTATCCACCCATCCACTAGTCCTCTTCCATATTTTCATCCTTATCTCCCCATCCATTTATCCATCTGGTGATCCATTCTATTTTTTTCAAATCCTTATCCCCCTATCTATCCATCCTCACATCTTTCTATCTCCCCATCTTTATCAATCCATCCCTCTATCTCTATTTTCATTCCATCTCATAATCCCTTGTCATTGGTATCTAGCTATACGCTACCCTCATGCAATCCAATCCCATTATATCTCACTATCATCACTCCTATCTATTTCTCACATCTTTCTGATCTCCTATCTCTTCTCATTTCTCATCTATTCATCATATCATCCTCCCAATTTATCTTTTGATGATTTGGATAACTATCCCATCCCTCAGCTTCACATTAATCCACATCTTAGACATATCACCCATCCCATCCACACAACCTATCCTAGCTCATCATATCAGCTCCATTCTTTTAATCCATTTATCATGGTCATCTCATCATCCCTTGTCCCTTGTCTATCTTTGGCCTTGTTTCAAACTACGTGGCCCTTGTGCTTTCAAATAGGCAAGGTCAATCATTTGATCTTCCCCCAAGGCATTTATCCATCTATCTTTTTCCTTTATCGTGGTTCCCATTGTTCACTTTCCATGGTCTTTTGTTGAACTACATGGGCTTTGCGCTTTCACGTAGGTAAGGCTAATCTTTGATCAACCCCCAAGCCCCTAGGTCTTTAGGGTGTGTCGGTCTTGTGTCCACTACATCTTTAGGGTGTGTTTGTCTCATGTCCTGGGTCTTATGGTTCTTGTCGTGTCATCAAGTACGTCCCTATCCTAGCTGGTATTCACAAAAAAAGGTCACACATATCATGAGGTTCAATCAGTTTCAAATATCATGTGTCATGTTGATCCTTTAGCTTAGCCTCCATCTTTGGTCTCATAGGTAGACATAGGTAGACATAGGGGCATATCTTGATATTTTGTTTGTTTCTATCTTCTTGGTTGTCCCATGTAGTACCCACCAAGATCCGTGTGGTCTTGTGTTACGTTGAGGCATCCTTTGTGTTTGTGGTTATCTCAATATCAGGCCCAACCAAATCCCTTGTGACTTTGGGATGTTGGACTAACCTTTTGTTTATTGTGCCAGTCCTATACATTTAATACAATGTCACCTTGGTTCCTTGTACCCCGGTGCATAGTATCTCATGCTATGCCAAATTAAGTGCTCATTATATGGTAACATAACACATTACAATTAACTTTCTTGATTTGGTCACTATCCATTCACCCTAAACCTTTCATCTTTCATCACTATCCCTCATCTATTTATCCTATCCGTTTCCATCCCTCCTCTTCCATCCTTCTCATCATTTCATCATCTCTTCAATCTACTTAGGATAATAAAGATTTGTTATTCTAAGCATCATTTCATCCAATCTGCTTAGGATAATAGAGATTTGTTATTCTAAGCATCTTTTCATCTATCTTCTTAGGATAATATAGACTTGTTATTCTAAGCATCTTGTCATCCTCCATCTTAATTCATTTCAACAATCTCACATCTCCATCCAATCCTAATCTATTTGATCTAGCACAAATCATCTAATCGCATCTTTGGTCTTATTTCCAACCTTGCTACAAGCCTTGATCCAATCATCATCCTCATCATCACCATCGTTGTGATGTATCCTTCCCTATCCTTTGGTGTTGTTTCAGGTTGTATCCTTCCCTTGTCAACAACACTCTCATCATCACCATCATCGGGATGTATCCTTCCCTATCCTTTTGTGTTGTTTTGGAATGTATCCTTCCCTCGTCAACAACACTCCCATCATCAGCATCATCGAGATGTATCCTCCCCTATCCTTTTGTGTTTTTTTGGGATGTATCCTTCCTTTGTCAACAACACTCCCATCATCATCATCATCATCAGGATGTATCCTCCCCTATTCTTTTGTGTTATTTTGGGATGTATCCTTCCCTCCTCAACAACACTCTCATCATCATCATCAGGATGTATCCTTCCCTTATCCTTGTGTTGTTTCAGGATATATCATTCTCTCATCAATAACCCTCCACCCATCATCAGTCCATCCTAGCTTGTAGCTTGACTGGGGCAACATAATAATTGTCCTTGAATCCATTTGTGCTTTCTTTCTTCTCATTTTGTTTTCCCAATCTCTTATGGCTTATCATCCTCTTTTATCCATCATTTTATCTCATCTTCCCCATATACTCTTTCATCATCTCATCCATTTGAAGAGCACACCCACGTTCTCTTGTACCTGCATGTCCTCTCGAAGGGGCATCCTCACTCTCTAATAGTCATCTTCACACCCATCATCTTTTCTCCTGGTCACCTCTTCAAATGACTGGGGAATCTTTCCCAATCTAATAATCTTCTTCCTGGTGCTATCTTTTAATCTTCTTTGAAATGATGCTACTTTGTAACACCATTTCAAAGAGGGGAAAAATGTAGACATCTAAATTTGGCCACTTATATTTATTCAAATTTATTCCTTTTGTCTAAATATCCTTCTACTCGCATTAATTGAATATTGTCATTATTTAATTAATACCCCTAAAGTCCTTTAAATCCTTAAGGTATTTAGTTAAATATTTAAATACCTTACCACTTTATCCCTTTCTTCCAAGGAATTAAATAAATAACCCACTTATTTAATTCTCTTTATGTCCCATCCACACTTAATCCTAATTCATCTCCTAATACCTTCATTAAGGATGTGCACATCCCTAATCCATGATTAGGATGTGTCACATCATCCAAATTTTGCAAGTTGGCTCCTAATCATCATTAGCCACCTAACCCTCTTCTAATCCTTCATCAACTAGTCTAATCAACCCCCTTTAGTCAAATCTTGTCACATCCCAATGGAATTTTTAATTCCCTTTTATTCTTCCAACACACTTAATAGAATATTTCATTCCATTTACAATCCCCATGTAATTTCCAATGGAATTTTAAATTCTATTTATTCACCCAAGGTTTCTCAAGGAATATTTAATTCCTTTTGTCTTCCCCATGCATATTAAAATTTTTGGTCAACCTTTGATCTCCACCTTTGATCTCTTGTCCTTGACCAAGAATGAATATGAACCATTCATTCATCTCTCCTTGGATAAATGGCTAACACTTAGCCATTTTGAAACCCTAACACAACCCTAATGATTCAAGCAACATAATCATTCACATTCTATCACAATCTATAACATTCATTCACTCTCAAGCCTTCAATCTCCAACCACCATTTTTGCATCCAAATCAAGCATTTACAAGCCGTGATGCTGTCGAAATCGATCTAGGAGCACACAAATTGAACAATCAACATGACCAACCAGCCAATCAACTTGGGAAAGGTAACATCATTCTTTTATTGCATTTTTTCAAATTCAATTGAGGCCTAATCGTGAGGTGTTGTTCGTGTTTTCTTTGTTTGCATTTCTTTAAATTTTGCATTTTTTAGGCTTAGATAAAACACCTACACACACTAAGTTTATTATAAAAGTATTTGAAGAATGCTATTTTACAAACATTTTCTATACAATAATTATAGTAATGAGTGTACTATTAAGGATAAGAAACAAATGCATTAAAACATATTATAATTTTATGGAGACATTGAAATGAATGGGACATTATGCATGCAAGAATATATAGAGAAGATTTACTATACATGAATGCATATGAATACTTATTCTAATTTATAGAATTGATACCCTAAACTATATGTAATAAAGGAACCATAATATTTCTACATCATAAAAAATATAAAATTCATGCATGCACTTATCATACCTCTACAACTTGATTTTTTGAGCATGTTTCTAGGAATTTATTGATAATGTACCTGACATGGTCCTTAGGTCCAACCACCAATCAAAAAATTTCAGTAGTGTTATCTTGTTAATATGTTATATATCTCACAAGATCTCAATGGTGGGTCATCTCAATATCCAACATTATTAAGTAGAAGCAATCACATTAAAAATTTAGATAATTCACCCCTAGATTCATACAATTGAAAGTATCATTAAGATCAATCACAACTTGATCATATATCATTTATTTATAATATCTTTCAACATCATCACTTTGTCACACATAGGAAGAAAGCTATAACTATACTCATTCACACCTTGAAAAGTATGAACTTTATGCTCACTAGGTACTAGGTGGCCTTACATCCTCATCCCCTAGTACCAAATTCCCCCTGGAAGTCCTCAAGGGAAGAGAATGGACCCAATTTTTTTTATAACAAGTATAGGAACAACAAGGATACATATTTAACCAAATCATATAATGAAGCAATAAGATTCTTATGCAACCATATTATTCCTAATTCACATCAATGCATGCTAGAACACATATCTCACTTCTATTAACTACACATTATTTTTATTCAACTTCAAGTCAATTGAATCTATCTATCTATCTATCTATATATATTTCATCACATCTTATCGACATATCTCTATAATCACCCATCACATAACATTAAATTCAGAATGAACAAATCACGAAATCACACAATGGGATGAGGATGATTGATATCCAAAATTCTCCTCTAAGAGTCCATAATATAATAGTGCCACATATTCACATGAATAATAATCTTCAGGTCCTCCTCGAGGAACTCTCCATATAGGGAAATTAGATAGGTCTAGGGGAAATGGATTTACAACCATCCCATATAGGTCTTGTTTACCCCCTTATAAATAATTCCCCAAACCATCTACTCCCCCCATACAACCTATTAGGGACCCCTCATGAGTGTGACAATCTCACATAGTTCACATTGCTATACAAATGCCTACAACAAAAAAAATTGATAAAGCCTCAAAACAAAAAAAATATATAATAAATTAAATCTCAAATAAAATCAACCAATTCATATATGAAGATACAAATTTCAATAGTGGCCACCAAAAAAAAATAAAAATTGAATCTAAAAGTCACAATAACTAGTCCTTGAGGAAAAAAGGATAATTCAAAGATTCAATTAATCAAATAACTTTAAGAATTTCAAAATTGTTGTCTTGATTGGTCAAATAAAAGTCACAATAATAATTAAAAAAATGAGTCCAATAATTGCACAAGTTTCACATCACAATCACCAATTGAATTCAAACAAGTCATCTAAGGAGGAGGAGGGGAAAATGGTGGTCTAAAATCACATAGAGCTCATTAATAAATCACCATGTCATAATAAACATGTCCCACATAACTTAATACAATTATATAATAATTGAACCATCATAATAGATTTTCTCTAGAGCAAGGTACACTTAGGCCCATCGTCAAACCATAAATTCTCTAACATATTTGGTGTACAAGAATCACATATGAATTACTAGTGGATCCATAAAGAGGGGGAGAGGGGGAAAACAAACCAATATGACTGTGTGGGCCATATAATAGCTCACATCACCTTAGGATAGGTGAGGCCCACATGATAACTCACCTCACTTTAGGATAAGAAAAAGATTTGTTTCTTATTCTATAAGGAAAAAGAAAAAAATCAATATATATTATAACATTTCAGATATTAAACTACTAAGACAAGAGTGCACAATGGTCCCATAAGGATAAGATCGTAAAACCACATACAAAATTTTCAAAAATTATGAGGTAATTATGTGAAATTTATCAAAATTTTCCAATTTCTTCTTAGTTATCATGCATAATCACAAACAAAATTGGAGCACTATGGCTAAGAACTAATCCCATGCAACAAGTCGACAAACATAATTTTCTCCCAAAACCACAACAAGACTTAACTTCTTTGATACTTAGCTTACAAATACTCACTTGATCTTACAAGTCAAGTATAAATCTTAAGATAATTTTTCATATCACATGTTGATACTTAGAAAAATAATTTATTAGAGGGTTTTAGTGCATCAAAGACATATTAGAAACCCTAGGATTATGAAGATACATGACTAGAATTTGAACCAACCTTCATTCATAAAAATCAACACTTAAGTTCTTGCGGTACTAAATAGTTATCATCTCCTTAAGGGATATAACATTCCCTTCTAAAACCATAGAATAAAATGGGGTAGACCTATAAGAGTCTAAGGAAAGGGAGACATAATCCTCCTCTATCTATAGGTTTGAAATTCACAACTCCTTAAAGAATCCTTCAAACCACCTTCTCCACCCCAAAACATGGTGTGAAGTATTTTAAAAATAAAAATAAAATAATAAATTCTTTATTTTAATGGAATCTTGAATGTCAACATTGGTGGAAAAATATGGCTCATATAGATTGCATGCGTAATGGATATTTTTCCTTTAATAAAATAGTCTACTTGGTAATAAATTTTTAAATATGTTAATCTATGGTATACAAGTTAATCCTTATATTCTTAATGTAGGTACAATGTATAAATTTCAATGATGAATATTGGACTACAAATGGTTTCATTTTTCAATAGATGAGATAAATTAGTTATGTAATGCATTTACTAACTATATGATGTAATGAATATAGTCAATTCATATGATATTTTTAATCCCTTATCATTTAAGATTTATGTTTTAGGAGGCCTATTCCTTATTACCATTACTAGTACAGTTGTGTAGAGTCTATTTTTGGCGTATACATAGTACATCATCTTGAAGAGGTATATACATCTGGTTTGAAAAAAAAAGTTGTATTAAGTATATACACAAAATAGATGCATTATTTTATAGTAGACATAGTGATAGGAGGAGGATATATACACAGTCACACCATGAGTTAGGTATAGACGAAAGGTATACTCATGAACCCATTTAAGATATATACACATACACACTGATATACACCTAGCTGCAATGGTGAGATACACAATCCATGCACTTAAATGGGTAGGATTAAATAGGTTTCGGTTTAAGATTGTTTTAATTCCATTTTGAAATCCATCAGTTATTTTTACTCTGTTCACAATCTTATGGTGACTCTACTGGAATCCGCTAAAATTAGCACATGGCTAAAACATTAAACACTTTTTTGTTTTATTTTTTCTCACATTTTGGTCTACACAACCACTTTCATTTTGTACCATTTGAAAACCGTGAGTTTTTTTTTGATGTAGAATCATGGTTAAAATCACAAAATCACATTTAAACTCTTCAAAACCACAAATATGCAGTAAATATAATCTATTTAGAGTTAAAACAACAAATAAGGATTAAAAACACTAATTTGGAGCTACAAGAACTTTTTAAATAGTTAAAATCATTTAATTTTTTTGAAAAAACACTTTAAAAAGCTTAAAACCACCTTCAAAAAGCACCTTGCAATAAAATTACTCTAACTTTTGTGTTTGTTGTCAAATTTTCAAAATTTTATAGGCATTGGAAAGTTGGTTTGGAGGTGGACATGGTGGTGAAGGTATTTTATAAAAACAATTGTCCACAATTTAGGTATTTTCTCCCAAAGTTAGGTTTTCATTTTTTAACTTCAATTGGCCATATCTTTTACATTTTTTTTATTATCATTTTTTAGTGACTTTTCTTTTCAAGATTTATCATAAAAATCATTTTTACAATTTATGTTTTGATGGGATTTACTATTTTTCTATTTTTATCTGATTTTTGTGTGTAAGTCTTTTCATCTTTTCAAGGCTTCAATCTTGCAAACTACTAACATAAGTGGTTTTGTAGGATGTTTTGTTGAAGACTTTATTTATAAATTTTTTATTTTCTATGTGATTTGCCTTCTTTTTGTTCTCACATTGAAATTGGGATAAAATTCACTTTCACACTTTTATTTGGGATAGTAATTTATAATTGTAATTTAAACCCCAAGCACACTTACATATGCTATTATCTCACACCTTAGGGTGAACTTGAGGATAAGAACTAAGTGTTATCTTGATTTTATTTTTAGGGGGTCTGCTTGGGGATTTCATCACCCTAAGGGATGCTCTCAAATCCAATGATTTTGTGGAGTATAAATAGTGGGGGTTGAATAGAAATACACACCTCTTGGAAGTTGTTTTTTTGTCATTCAGGTTAAGCCCCCAAAAACCTTATACCATGGGCAAGTGAAGGAGAAGGGTGGGTTACCCTCTTTTCTCAACTATTTGACTTTCTTGCACTTTCAAATTCATGGAATAGGCCTCACACACCCTTGAGGTATTTGGAGGATACCCCTAGATAAGCCTTGAATAACCTAGTTTAAGAATTTTTAATTGTTGTTTATTATGGTGCAAGGTGCAGTATCATGCTTGAAGCTACTCACCCCATACCTTTTTGAGTAGAAGTAGAAGCTCTTTGGGAGAGGTGTAAGAACCTCCAAAGAAAGGAGAAAGGTGATCCGTTGTGCCACTAGATCCCTACCTACTGACTCTTGAAAGAGAGGTGTCTCACGACAATATTAGGGTATTAATAGATTAAATTTGATTCTGGGACCACACTAAGTTATCACTCCTTTTATTGAATAATGTTATGCTTTTTATTGTGTCTTCTTGTTTGCGTGTTGTATATACCAAATTTCTTGTTTATAAACCTTTACTACCAAGTTGATTCAAGTCTAGTTTAAATTCCTTTTACTTATTTGAAAACACACCACCCGTTGGTATCCTTGAAACATAAATGTTGAAACCAAACCTAAGCTATCCATAATTAAGTGCAAACCTATTTATCCTTGTTCATAACCAAAATAATTTCCCAACACATCCCATATCAACCACATACCTTTTCCATTTCACATTGGTCAAAATCAACCATATATTTAGTGCTTAATCCATTTTCCACACTTTGAATCATCCCATTATCCAACTATCCACAACACACCTTGAGTGAAAAGTACACATAATTTTTTCACCTATCATCCCCTTGGTCATAATCCTACTCATCTTTGAGTCACATCCAATAGAACATTAGGATACCCTTGATCATCATATTACCATCATCATATTTTATCCACATCATCCTTATAGTCCACACCCATCATCAATTCAAATCAACCCCTGGTCATAGTTGAAAGCATCAATTTTGGATCTCTTAGTCAAAATCATCACCTTAGTCTAATCTTTGGGACCTTTAGTCATCCTAAGGCCCAATTTTTTTATCCTTGAAAAATCTACACAAACTAGTAGAAATCCACTATCAATCCATACACAAATCATCCTAAGATCCAAGTGTGTAGACTTATGTATAATCAAAGTTTAGTAAGTCAAATCGACATAGTCCACCTAATCATCTATTCCCATCCTTGGGGTCATCCTAATCATTTTATTTATCCATTCATTTATTCCATCCAAGTCATCTATCAAGTCCACCTAGGGTTATCCTTTTGATATAGTCACCATAAGTCAAAGTAATCCAAAATTCAACTCATACCAATTTAAAAATTCAAGGACCTAACTAAAATTATGGATCAATATAAAAAATGTAAGTAAAGATAAAAATAATAATCAAAGGAATCCAAAAGATTATAATCGAGGGAAAATTCAACACCACGAGCCCTCCAAATGAAATCCTTTTCCCAAATCAAGCCAAGTATAATGAATATAATATAATTATCCATCAAATTGAATATGATTTTTATGATAATGAGGATGGTCTTATCTATCAACTTAAATATTATCCTTATGATGACGAGGATGGTCTTATCTACCAACCCAAATATGATCTGTATGATAAGGAGGATGATCTTATCAATCAAACTGAATATGACCCTTATGATGATTCTACTTCCATTGACCAAGAAACCATTGATGAGATCCTTATGGAACATCTTGCCATAGATTCCATAGACCCCACCATCAACTCCCATATCGCCCAAAACCAAGACCTCCCAAGCACTATCTACCTCATGAACCAACATCAAACCTCCGTGATTCATCCTTATCCCACCTTTGGAAAGGAACATACCATCCTATAATATTATCCCCCACAACCCAAATCCATGTCATTAGATTCCTCTTCACCTAACTCATTTAAATCTACCAGATCATCCACATCTTAAAATTAGTTCACATATGCCTCCTCTAAATCATTATCACTCAATTCATTCAATTCATCCCAATCTACTAAAGATGTTGTCCAAGAACTAATCACATGGGATAAACAACAAAATAATAATTCCAAGAAATCCATTTCCACAACATCTATCCATGAGTCTCCTAAAGCCTATCCTAGATTGAATACCATCAAACACTACCATCTCCATGAGTCCATCCACATGGGATGAAAACCATAAAAAAATCATGAAATCCATAAAATCCAAAAGGTCCAAAATCCATAAGCATAATAAGGTCCAAAGATATCCCCCTAGCCTAAGAATACCATTAAATGTGAAATTAGGAACATATATCAAAGGATTAGTTGACATAGGTAATATCAAAGTAACACAAAGTGCATCTATCATGTCTTGGAAGGAATTAAGGCCATGCCAAGAGCTTTCTCTAAATAATATCACAAATTTCTCCCAATCAAATCAAGATCAACTTACTGAGAAAGTCCCCATCAATGATCTTAATATTCAAGTTAATTTGATCTTTGAACAAGGTCCAATAGATGATATGAAGCCCATAATAATGTAATATTTGATCAAAGATCCTATTTATGATGAAGACATGTCCAAAATCCAATATTTGATCATGATCCTACCATTGTTCCAAAAATCCAAGATGGTCCTTTAATCCATGTTTATCCCATCCATAAGTTACATGAAATCAAATATGAGCATATCCATACTCCTAAAGATTATATTTCCCAAGATGAGACACTTGCCTCCCTTCAATACATAGATATTCAAAAAAATAATATGAATGATCCAAATATGCATGCGGATTCATAAAATAAGGTTGATCACATTGAACATATTATTGATCAAGATACCATGATGGACAATAAATAGAAAACACAATCATACTACAACCTTGGGTCAACCACTTTCATATAGTTTGGCCTACTTGTAGAAGATAAAACAAAAAATCTCTACTATTGTGATTGTCTAATGATGGATTTGCATCCTATTTCAAAAGTGAAATGTATCCTATGGATTTTTTTTGGGTCAAAGCATGAGTTGCAATGGAAAAGGTTTAGACCTTCATGAACATGGAATTCTAGAACCAGTATATTAGTATATGAAATTGATGAATATCAATGTCTTGGTTACACATCTCCAAGCAAGTAGCTTAATGGTGAAAACTTAGTGATAGTTGGGGCAACTTTTTCCAATAAAAACATCAAAATAGAGGCCATCCATAACTCTTCAAAGAATCCTTATTCAAGCCATATCTTCCCTACTTCCTCCATCCATACCACCAACCTACTCCCACAACATCCTAGACCCCTTGATTAGGAATAATAACATCACCCATTTTACAAAGTGAAGCATTCCCATAAAGAAAACGATTACAATCAACTACCAAATCAAAATAAATTTAAAAAGCAATATGTATCCAAAAATAAAGAAGCAACAAAAAAAGAAATATGGACACCAAGTCAAACTAAATTGATGAATCCAATCAAAACGACTCATAAAAAGTAATCCATAAATCAAAAGTCACATATTACATACAATAGGTGTACACTACCTTCACAATTGTCATGCAAAACTTCACTATCCAAATAGAATATTGGTCCTAATCCAAAGCCAACTCCCAAATTCAAATCTAATTATACCACCCAATCCCAACATCCGTCATTCCAATAAAAATCCTAAATCCCTAAACCAAAAATCCATAAATGGACACATATCCACTTCCAAAGAACTAATTATCACATCCATAATCCAAATCCCACTCCTTACCACCACCATCTAAATCCATCCCAGTTCATCCTGAATCTAATTCGCAACCTAGAATCTATCACATCCTAGTAGCAACTCACTTTACCACAAGAGTCATGATGGCACTAGATATCAAAATGTTTGTATTTGGACAAGGCCAACAAAACTATCAAAGAGCATCATCACAATTGTGCTTTACATACTAGAACAACAATCCTATTGAAGATACTCTGTATTACTAGAATTCCATGATCAAAGAATCCATATTAAATACATTAGATATCCAGGAACGTATACCTAATATCGAAAATTCTAAAAAATACTATAGAATTAACAAAACTCCAAAAATAAAAAATAAAAAATAGTAAAGAGAAATAAACTTGTCCAATGGTGAAAACTAGTTCTTGTGGCACCTTGGGCAAGCACCATGATGAAGACCTATTCATTGGAATTATGTGTGAGTCATCTATCTATTTGAACCTTGAAATTGTGGGGCAATTTGTCTCATCCATTCCACCAAACCTATCCATCCTATCACAAAATTCAATAATATCCATCCACAATATCCATTAAGCCATGCCTAATCCATGTTTCCTACTCATTTTGATCTTAACAATGATTAGGGGTACACAAAACATACTTTGGAAAACTCTTGACATAGAAATCCTTTGGCCTTACACCATTTATCATTTACTTTCCTACATAGTACTACCTAATCCCTATCTTGGATTAAGATATGTTAGTCCTATGTGATATGGTCCTTGAAAAATATTTCTCTAAATCCTTCCATCATTCCATATCCTCTCCACTCCATATAATCCATCAACCATTCCATCCAAACTATATTTATACTAATAACTATGGAAAGAGAATTTTGGAATTGTTTAGATCTATTGATTTACCCCACTCTTAGTAGATTGTGTGCCCTTCAATTGGTATCAGAACCAAGTTTCTTTGTAGAATCCTAATAGCTTAAGGTACCTGTCTGGGATGGCATAAGAAAGTTTTTCCATAAATAAAGCACCAATCTTTGATGGATCAAATTTTGCATTTTGGAAAGTTAGGATGGAGTCCTATTTGATGGATTTAGGAATAGACGTCTAGATGTCAGTAGTAAAGGGATATGAGATTCCTAAAAACCATCCTAGGGATCAAGTCAGAGAGAGGGCTTGTGAACACAATGCTAAGGAAATGAATGTTATTTTTATGTGGATTGACTAATTCTAAATTTGTGAAAGTGATGCAGTGAAAAACAAAAAAGGATATATGGGATAAATTGGAGACTATATATGAAGGTGATAGAAAATTCAAAGAGGTAAAGATGCAAACTTATAGAGCTCAATTTGAAGGTCTAAAGATGAGAGAAGATGAGAATATTGCTACGTTCATGCTCTGAGTTGATGAAGTTGCCAAATCTATCTGAGGTCTTGGTGAGAACTTGGAAGAGAAGGTTGTTGCAAAAAAGGTACTCAAATTTATCCCTAGAAAGTTTGATTCTAAAGTCTCTGCTATTGAAAAAGCATACTTGAACCTTAGTTAAAATGTCCATTCAAAACCTTAAACCTTGAAAGGATTGAAGAAGCAAAAGGAGAAAGTAGAATCAGGGATCAGGAATAGACTTGGACCTTTAGTCCAAGTTTCCATTTGGGACTCAAAAGTCTGAAAGGATGAAAGAGACAAGCTGGCAATGGAGTTTGAGGTGGTTTCAAGACCTTTGTCGAGGCTTGACAAGGTTTTGACAACCTCATCAGAGTTTGAAAAGAGAAAAGAAAAAGAAGAGAACGGGAAAAGAAGAGAAGGAAGGAAGAAGAAAAAGAGGTTTCAAAACCTTTGTCGAGGCTTGACAAGGTTTTGACAATCATGTTGAGGCCTAATAGAGTTCTCAAAACCAATTATAGTTCCAAAAAAGGAAGAAAAGTAAGAAGGAAAAGATTTTTTCAAACCTTCATTGGGGCCCAACAAGGTTTTGACAATCACATTGGGGCCCGAAAGGGTTCCAAAAACCTTCGAAGATTTAGATAATAAAAAGGAAAAGTGAAGGTTTCAACATCCTTGTCAGGGCCTGACAAGGTTCTCAAAGCCATTTTGGAGTCTGACAAGGTTGTGAAAACCATTGAAAACTTTGTCAAGAGAACTTAGACACTTTTTGGAATTTCTGCAAAATGGGTTTTTGAGTGCAAAATAAAAAATGGAAATACAATTGCTAGAGGCCTTTTTGAGCATGATGAACCATTTAGGATCTCCCAGACTAGATTTTACTAATGGATCATGTAAGAAAAAGAGGGATGGAACAAAGTCTCAACATTTTGGCAACTTCTGTGGGATGATTGCTTGTTAGTCATGGAATCCAAGGGACTTTACTAGTCCATTGGGCATAGATTCAAAGGGGATCTTCAACAAAAGGATTTCTCAAGAACAAAAAATGTTCAAAATACACTTGGAGGAAAACAAAACAACTATGGATATACATTCCCTTAAGGAGAATGCAAGGTGTGTAGGGGCACTTCTTGGAAAGCAAAACAACTAAATAATATGTACATGGAAAAAGTTGAATGCAAACTGGAGAAATATTCCTCTGTAAAAGAAAAATATTCTGAAGGAGATGATCTCCCTTAGACCATAGCTACAAATTTCACTCAACTACAACCATTGAAAACACTTTCTTGTAAAGAAGGAGTTGCCCAAAATACTTGCATAGTGAAGAATCATTTCATTGTAAACTTTGTCTCTGTAGGGAAACCATATGATGTAAGTGTCAGGTTCATCTAACATTGGTGCCTCAGGTGAACATACAATACCAGGGGTGAACTATTCTAAAAATAGGCCAACATTTAGGAGTAAACCTTTTGCAGAGGGAAGAAAACTCTCCTCACAAAAGGATAGGCCAATGTCATAACCATTGACCTCCTCATTGTATAAACTAAAACAAAAAAAAAAAATTTCCAGCTCACATGGTGATGCAAAGTATTCTAAGCTTGTTTTTTGATATTCACTAAGAAGACCTTTCTCCCACACTTTAAATTAAAAGATCTAGAGCTCTAACATACTATCAAATTGAGCAACAAGAGCATTACTCTTTTGGAAAATTTTTGGTTTCTCAATGGTGGGATTTTCAGCATCTTGGTCCCATGTGAATCTGAATTGCAAAATTTAATGCATTTGGGGTGTGATAAAGGAATGAGTCCTCTACAACTTCCTAGGGTTTTCACTTAGGAGGAAGAGTATTTTCCTTTACCATGAGGCATTAAACCTTGTGATTCATTCAATGCTAGAGATTGAATATGTATTGAAATATGTTGAATAGTGAAATGTAAGATGTAAACCTAACTAATTAACCTAACTAAGAGAGCTTATGCTGCCGGAAAACGCATGATGTAATGTAATAATGACAAAATGAAGACTAAACTAAATAAAATGACCTATTATATCAAGTGGGTGCACCTGGAAACTGATGTAGGTTGAAGAGGAAGTTGTGGAAGCCTCATAAAACATGAGAAATCTAAATTTCGAGTCAACTAGGACACTTACGCCAAGTGGGGCGACCTAGTCCCTTTTCAGGTAAACTGCTACGAATGCCATTTCTGCTAACTGGGTCTCCAAATCTACAGATTTCTGTGCTGGGAACCTCTAGTGGGACTAGGTCGCCACTATGGGCGACCTAGTCCCTTTCAACATTTTTGGAAAATTGAAAGTGGACACAAAGGCCTATAGTCTATATGTTGTTTCTTCATGGGAATTTAGACTCAGATATGTAAAATAACCTGCAAAACAAAAGATATTTGGGTTTCTAATGTGTGGTTTGCCTTGGTCAAACTCCTAGTTTGTATTTAAACTTGCAATGAGATGGAAAATCTGCATAAAACCCTAGCTCTAAGTATGTCTAAAACTAGGGAAACCTAAAATAAGATAAAACCCTATTCTATTGTGCTAGAATAAGATGCATGCAAAAGATTTGGAATGATGCAAGACTTCAATCATAGAAACCCTACAACATTACAAATGAGTGTAAAAAGGAATGCAAATGGGATGCAAACCTCAAATCTGAAAATTGGCTGAAAGTAGAAGATGGAGTCACTTTGGAAACAATCTTTAGGTGTGATTTGGTGGCTAGTTGCACCTCTTCAACCTAGATTTCTCCATGAACCTCCATAGGCATCTATGTTCAGCCTTTGTCAATGTGTGATCTTGATGTGGAGTGAGCTTGAAGACCTGCAAAAATTCCTAGTTTTCTGTCCAAAAGCTTTGACTTTGTTGTGAGAGAGATGAATCTTCTTGAGGAAGATGTTTTGCATTTGATTCTTGGAGTTGGATGTAAAAAATGACTAAGAGAGAGTGGAAAAATGACCTAAAAATAAGTATTTATAAGAAAAAAGACCTAATTGTCAGTAATTTTGACCTAAGAGGCCAACAACCATCGAGAATTTTTGATAAAATATTCATTTTCCCGCTTAAAATTACAAAAATCATCAAAAAAGACTAGGTCGCCAACTTGGGTGACCTAGTCCCACTAAGGGATTTTGAAGTGGGATTAGTGTTTTTTTAATAATTTTGATGTTATTTGTCAGGGGTTGAATGATTCCTTAGGTATAACAAGCCTCAAAGTCAAAATTAACGAACCTTAGGGGCCTATAAATGCTATTTTAGGATGAAAATTGATGAAAGGGAACCTAAAGTAGGACCAAAATAGGCACAAAATTATCTTTTTCTTCAAAGGTATACAATTTTTGGTGACATATTAACCCCCACTTTAGCACCCATATGAATCTACGTGCATATGTAAGTTGGGTATGTGCAGGATCATCATGGAAAAAACATGCCCTTAAGTGGCAATGAAAATTCAAAAAATCAGAGTTGGGAAACTTGACATAAAAATTTGAATAAGTTATCTATATTATTTCAAAAATATGTAAGAATAGAATCTGTGGAAAATTGAATGTAGTTTCTAAAATACTAGGTTAATTTTTGTAAAAAAAAAATCTATTTGGTGAAAATTTGATATTTCAATGCAGTAGTACTAAAATTTCAGGGAAAAAATAAGAAGTAGGTGTCTATTTGACCACCCTAACCATAATAAAATGATAATATTTTTTTATAATATTTTAGATATAAGTAGAGGACTCATTTCTGAATGTGATGCATATTTTTTTGTAATTTTTTTTCAAATAAATAATTAATTATGAATTTTTTATTACAACTTTTCAAAAATATAAAAACTTGTACTAACCACCTTAACTTGGTCAAAACTTCATGAAATTCATTTTTTTTAATCCTATAGTATGCCAAGCATAGAATGTGACACATGTTTTGGATTCAAGAAATGTGATACCTTTTGAAAGCTATAGATGTTTTTCTATCAGACTATCAATCAAGACTTTAGTTGTAATTCTAATAAAAAATAAATAATAATAATTTATTAGATTCTAAGTAAAATATAATTTATATTGGTAGAAAGCTGAGAAGCTCCTTTACAAACCCTTTTCGTTTCATCAATTTTGGGTAAAATAAAAGTCATTAGCCACATGGGCGAAGTCTGGAAAAGCAAGGTAAGTTGTTAAACACGTTTTACGTGTTGACATTTTAGGATTGATAGGTCTGAACCAAATCCCGAGCCTAATCCATAAGCATTAAATTTTGTGTCAGCATATCATATATTCGATTCAAATCGGATATCTGATTCAAATCCGATATCCAATTTGAATTCGATATATGATATGTTTTAGATATGAGTTTTAAAAAAATTATACAATCTTTAATATATGATTTAAAAATGCAATAAAGTTTATAATTTAATATATATAATTTACAATAAAGTTTATAATTTAATATATATAATATCCAATAAAGTTTATAATGTAATATATTTAATATAAAATTTATGATAATCTCTTACCGAATTATGTATTTAATATATAATATATTATTAAATGTATAATATTTAAATATTATTTCAATATTTTAGTTAATCTATAAATATTTAAATATATATATATTACCAATATATAAAATATTTAAATATCATCTCTTTCCCTCTCTCTCTCTCTCCACCTCTATCTCTCTCAAGTCTCTCACTCAATCACTCCTCTCTCTCTCTCTCTCAATCTCCCTCTCTTCCTCTCTCCCTCCCACTCTCCCTCTCTCCTTCCCACTATCCTCTCTCTCTCTCTCTCTCTCTCTCTCTCTCTCTCTCTCTCTCTCTCTCTCTCTCTCTCTCTCTCTCTCTCTCCTC
>CM021101.1:510656447-510722239 GCA_007115665.2 Sequoiadendron giganteum
CCTCTCCCACTCTCCCTCTCATTCTCCATATCCCTCTCACTCTCTCCCTCTCCATCTCTCCCTCTCCCTCCCTCTCTCTCCCTATCCCTCCCTCTCTCCCTCCCACTCTCCCTCCATCCTTCCCACTCTCCTCCCTCTCTCCCTCTCCCTCTCTCAATTTTCCACTCTCCCACTCTCTACCATTAACCCTTAGGTCTATGTGTGTAAAAATAGAATATCCGATTTGTGAAACTTCGATGTGTAGAGCTAAAATCTTACCGTTGCAAAACATGTTTTACAAATTAGATATTTGATTATATCGGATATCGAATTTGTGGATCATAGAAAAACCCCATGTGGGCCATTTTTGTGCATTCCAACGCACCCTAAATTCTATTTGCAACACTTTGCAGGCGAAAAATATGCGGTTTCAGATAGGAAGAGACAAAGATAAACTTTTTGGAGCATCTTGTACTCAAATTTGTCATACATAATGATTTTTTAGCATCTTTTATTTGGTATAATGGGGAACAATAGTCGTTGGAAGCAAAAACGTAAGAGAAAGCTGACAAAAGAATAAATTAAAGGATATAGACAAAGAGATAGAGAAGGTCATAGGAAGAAAAGACAAGGTATGCTAAATATTGGTGAATCTGAGCCCTATGGTCTTGAAAGTGAAGAGGAAATTGAATATGTTCAAGGTGAAAATGTAGAACATGATATTGAAATTGGGAATGAAAATGTTCAAAATGATATTGAAAAATTTGAAGGTGAAAATGTTGGAATTGAAGATGTTGAACATGATATTGAAATTGGGAATGAAAATATTGAAATTGATAATGAAAATGTTGGAATTGAAGATGTTGAACATGATATTGAAATTGGGAATGAAATTTTTCAAATTGATATTGAAAATGTTCAAGGTGAAAATATTGGAAATGAAGATGTTGAACATAATATTGAAGCAAGTGTAAATTATGTTTCACCAAATTACATTAGAAATGAAGAACCTTGTGTGGAAGAAAGACATATTCCAAATTCAAGACCTTCAAGGACCCCTAAATGGTTAGTTGAAATTGATGATAACATTATAAACAATTTTGAAGGCAAGAGGTCAACACAAATTGTTTGGTTGTGGGCTAGAAGACTTTTCAACCAATATTTTAGCGATAAGACATTGAAAAAGGCTCGCTTTATGAGACAAACTTGTATTGATTTTGACTTAAATCGTAAAACTTTGGATAGAGCACTTGCAAGAAGAGAAAGAATAGATGATCCTCTTCAAAATTATACATGGGATTTTGTTGGGAGGCTTCCATGTGTTGATAAGAAGCTAACCAATAATATAAAGCAGGTAATTCAACAATTTTGGCATGATAACTCTAGAGTATCACCCAATGCAAAGGATGTTTTAAATTTAAGAATTGGCAGTTGAGACCGTACACCGCATCCTAAAAATTTCTTGGAATCAAGCCAAACAATGTTGTTCAAATTTTTTTATTCAAACACATCCAAATATGGAAATCTCACAAAGAACTTTTGAAGGTTTGAAGCCATTTTATTGTGTGCCTCTTAAGATTCGTTATACTTGTTGTTGCAAATACCATGTGGAGTTTTCAATGTACCATGAACTATTATGCTATATCCATTCTACTTTGCATACTAATGAAATGTTGCAGGAGTCCGGTGCAATGCATCTTCTAAAATCATCAAGGGACTTGCTAGATCTATTTTTATGTTCTAGGGATGATGGTTCCTTTTTCTATAGAAATGATTGTTTAAATGCGAAGTGCTCACAATGTGGTGGCTTGTCAAAGTTTGTTCAATGTTTTCATGAGGGTTCTGAACATGAATTTGGAAAGAATCTTGTTGAGAAAAAGAGATATGAGATAGTCAAATATACTTTGCAGAGTGGAGGTGAAGGTTCTACATGCAAATTGGTTATAAAAAAATGCAGTGTTGCTGATTTTATTTCAGATTTTGAGGACAATATTTTCTACAAATATGCAAGGCATAGTCATAGGTCTCAGTGGTTGGACCAAAAATTCAAGATATGTAAGGACTCTTTTCTGATTGGAACTATTATATAAGTGGTTGATTTTGCTGAAAACTACAGATTGTAACCACAAAATGAGGTACAATCTTAGTATTACAATTCCATTCAGATTGCTATTTTTGTCCACATAATGTTTAGACATGCACCTGATAGTAAAGAAGAGGATCGAAAGATAATCAAAGAGTATCATTTTTATATGAGTGATGATAGATCTCACTCGTCCGGGTACGTCCAACATTATTTCGAGAATTTTTTTGAGCTCTTGCAAGAGCATGATATAGCACTGGGCTGACATCTCAGTTGGTTAGATAACTGCACAGGTCAATTCAAGAATGCTCGTATGTTTTATTGGTTGAGTAGAATGCATGTAGAGAGAGGTGTACCTAATATTTGGAGTTCTTTTGAAGTTGGGCATGGGAAAGGGGAGCATGATGGAGCAAGTGCATGTGTAAAGAGAGCTCTAGTTAAGGAGAAATTGATGATTTCAGGAGCAAAATTCAGTGATGCACGTTCTATTGTTGATTGGTGTAGTTCAACATTGTCACATGGAGGGACACTTGATTCAATAATGCACAAATTATTTTGGTTGGTTGAGGAGGGTATAGTGGGAGGCAGATTGGATTGTCATACAATCACATATTCTTCAAAGATACATTCATTTCGAAGCTCAGATGCAAGCACATGGACCATTTTGACACGATAGTTGGCTTGTTTTTGTCAGAGTTGTATTCAGTGCGAGTGGGATCAATGCGAGTCAAGTAAGTGGGTGGATACATGGGTTCCATAGTATCTAACTCCTTTATCTCAAACTATATCCATGACAAATTACATAATGGAAAGTTCACTTGATTACGACCAACTTTTAGATCTACTACATCCAGGACATGTTTTTGTAGTTGTTGCACCATAGGGGAATGAAGAGAGATTAGAATATTGGTTGGCTCGATGTGTGCGACTAAAGCACAAGCTAACACAATCGATGGAAGATGATGATGGGTTCATGTATCCTATAGGTTCAATTGTGGTTACAAGAACTTGGTTGCAAACATACATGATTAGAAAGAATGGCATACCTGCATTTGAAGACTACAAGAAACACAAAACCATTCTCATGTATTCACACCTTGTTATAGAAACAAATGTTAAGTTGTTGAAGTATCATGCCAAACCAAAGAAAAAACAACTTTGGACACTTAGTAATGTTGATCATGAAGCAATATTGGATACTCTTAAGCAAAGAGATGACCCTTCAGACACACTTGAATAGCATATTCAAGAATGGAAGGTACAATGCATAAGCATCTTTTTTGTTGTGACAATATAGATTTATCATTTAAAATTTTTTGTGATATTCCTGGCATGATTGATCATGGAATTGCTGCAAAAATAGCCAGCTCTGATCCTTTCAAAGAGGTATGCGACAAATTACAATAATATAGATTGGTTATTCAAAGCATCTTTGGACTCTTAAGGGAAATCGTTGGTCCAATGCAGCTCGGAGTGATTCGGCGTATGTGGGTGCAAAGGAGGACCATACCTAGCGTAAACATACCCATCTAGACGTGTTGGAACAGTCCATTTGGTTGTACGAGTTCGAGAATGAAAGTTGCACCACTGTGAAACTTTACATTGCTTGCATTTGGCAACTTTTCCCTCAACTGAAAACTCATCACCACGGGAAAACACCTTCAAGATAGAAAAAACTGAGAGAGGTTATTATAGATGGTCCCAACACAATCCCATATCCTCAGACGAAGAGTCTATAAACATCATGATTTCTGAGAAATAGTCCATCAAAGATTGCTGCCTTTTAGCACTTTGGACTTTTAAGGAAAATCGCTAGTCCAATGTAGCTCAGAGTGATTCAGCGTATTTGGGTGCAAAAGAGGACCATACTTAGTGTAAACGTACCCATCCAGACGTGTTGGAACAGTCCGTTTGGTCGTACGAGTTCGAGAATGAAAGTTGCACCACTTTGCAACTTTACACTGCTTGCATCTGGCAACTTTTCCCTCAATTGAAAACTCATCACCATGGGAAAACGCCTTCGAGATAGAAAAAACCGAGAGAGGTTATTATAGATGGTCCCAACATGATCCTATATCATCAAATGAAGAGTCTGTAAGCATAATGGTTTCCGAGGAATAGTCCGTCAAAGATTGCTGCCTTTTAGCAATTTGGACTCTTAAGGGAAATCGTCGGTCCAATGCAGCTCAGAGTGATTTGGCATATTTGAGTGCAAAAGAGGACCATAACTAGCATAAACATACCCATTTGAACGTTTTGGAATAGTCCGTTTGGTCGTATGAGTTTGAGAATGAAAGTTGCACCACTTTGCAACTTTACACTGCTTGCATTTGACAACTTTTCCCTCAACTAAAAACTCATCACCACAGGAAAATGCCTTCAAGATAGCAAAAACTGAGAGAGGTTATTGTAGATGGTCCCAACACAATCCCATATCCTTAGATGAAGAGTCTGTAAGCATCACAATTTTTGAGAAATAGTCCGTCAAAGATTGTTGTCTTTTAGCACTTTAGACTCTTAAGGGAAATCATCGGTCCAATGCAGCTCAGAGTGATTCGGCGTATTTGGGTGAAAAAGAGGACCATACCTAGCGTAAATGTATCCATCGAGACATGTTGGAACAATCTATTTGGTTGTATGAGTTTGAGAATGAAAGTTGCACCACTTTGCAATTTTACACAACTTGCATTTGGCAACTTTTCCCTCAACTCAAAACTCATCACCACGGGAAAACACCTTTGAGATAGCAAAAAATGAGAGAGGTTATTGTAGATGGTCCCAACATGATCCCATATCCTCAGACGAAGAGTCTGTAAGGATCATGGTTTCCAAGAAATAGTCCATCAAAGATTGTTGTCTTTTAGCACTTTGGACTCTTAAGGGAAATCGTCAGTCCAATGCAGCTCAGAGTGATTCGGCATATTTGGGTGCAAAAGAGGACCATACCTAGCATAAACGTACCCATCTGGACATTTTCGAATAGTCTATTTGGTCATACGAGTTCGAGAATGAAAGTTGCACCACTTTGCAACTTTACACTGCTTGCATCTGGGAACTTTTCCCTCAACTGAAAACTCATCACCACGGGAAAACGCCTTCGAGATAGCAAAAAACCGAGAGAGTTTATTGTAGATGGTCCCAACATGATCCCATATCATCAGACAAAGATTCAATAAGCATCACGATTTCTGAGGAATAGTTCGTCAAAGATTGCTGCCTTTTAGCACTTTGGACTCTTAAGGGAAATCGTCGGTCCAATGCAGCTCAGAGTGATTTGGCGTATTTGGGTGCAAAAGAGGACCATACCTAGCGTAAACATACCCATTCGGACGTGCTGGAACAATCTGTTTGGTCGTACAAGTTTGAGAATGAAATTTGCACCTCTTTGCAACTTTACACTGCTTGCATCTGACAACTTTTCCCTCAACTAAAAACTCATTACCACGGGAAAACACCTTAGAGATAGCAAAAACCGAGTGCAATTATTGTAGATGGTTCGAAAATGATCCCATATCATTAGACGAAGAGTCTGTAAGCATCACGATTTTCGAGGAATAGTCCGTCAAAATTTTTTTCCTTTTAGCACTTTGGACTCTTAAGGGAAATCATCGATCCAATGCAGCTCAGAGTGATTCGACATATTTGGGTGCAAAAGAGGACCATACCTAGCGTAAAAATACCCATCCAAATGTGTTGGAATAGTTCGTTTGGTCATACGATTTCGGGAATGAAAGTTGTACCACTTTGCAACTTTACACCTCTATAGAGATTTAGGGATGTCCTCTTCAGATCACTCTATTCTGAATAGGTTTGCGGAGCTACCAATGTTAAATCCAAGTTGACTGACTTCGAGCAAAGTTGATTCCTTGAATGTAAGACTCCCAAGATGAAGGAAGACCATTAAGAGCCAACATGGTCAAATCTTTGTCAACAACAATATGACCAATGGTAGATAGTTGATCTCTCAATTCAGAAATCTTCATGAAGTAGGTGATGACAAATTCTCCTTCTGCCATCTTAACATGATGAAGTTTTTACTTCAAGGCTAGACCATGACTTGTGTTGTTGATCTCATACATCTCCTCCAAAGTCTTAAGCATTTCTCTCACTGCCTTCAAATTAGAGATGATAGGAACAATATGGTCCTTCACGGAATCAACTAACATCTTCTTCACCTTGATATATTTCTTCCTCCATTGAACTTTCTCTTCCTCATCCATAGGTTCAGAAACTTTTCTCTCCACACTCAACCAATTCGTTTTCCTCCAAAGTGAGCATAATTCTGAATCTCCATGAAGTGAATTTTGATGCTCCTTCGAGACTATCCTCAATTTTAAGACCATTCACCATCTTTACTAAGATAGAGATAGACAAAAAAAAAAGGGAATAGAGGTATCACTACAATAACAAATCTGATCACGATTTTTTTCAAACCCGCTTTAATACCATGTTAGTGTTTTAATGATCAGATAATACAACTGAAAGCACTCAAAAAATGCAACACATAAGACAATAAACACAACAAGAAATCTTCTTACAACTTAGGCCCAGCTCATGGCTGAATTTGATACAATGAATAATAACACCTCTCCTAAATGCAAAGATACAATCAAATATGCTTCTCCTTGAAATCGGCCTACTACTGCAACATGAAGCGCTGCTGCTCAAGTGTGAACTTCTGCTTGGAATGCGAATAATGTTGAATGAACTTGATTGAGGAAATGAACAAACATCACCTTGTATTTATACAAAATAAGGTGACTCTTCAAGGAGGTCGGCCTCTCTTGAAAATAATAAATTACAAAATAATATCAAGGAAGGTCGACCTCATCCATTTAAATCAAATGAGTATGAATTAAATAGCCATAGGCTATCATTTAATTTATTACAACTTAATGTGATCGCTATCATGTATGAAAAATGTGGTAGCATAGACAAGGCAGTGGACTATTTGAAAAAAAAGCTTCAAAGAAATGTGGTCTCATAGAATTCACTGACAAAAAAATACAATTGACAACTACTCATAGTTTTTAGTTATGCAATGTGAAGTAATTGCATTGCTTAGAGTTTGTAAAGAATGTGTAATGCAATGTAATCAGTGTAATCAATATAAATATAAACTACATAATATAACCATTCTTTTTTATGCTATTGTACATTGATATTTAACCATTGCTCAAGATAAAATTTTCAAAGAGTTTAATCATGCAGATGAGGAACAAATTAAATTTCGATTGTCAACTTCCATATATCAAATTATCCAATAATCAAGTGTATGTCCATATACAAAAATGGAATCGACGCCAACTCAAACAAAGTTTTACAAAATGTGGCATATGCCATCTCAATATGTATTCAAAATTTACATGCCAAAATGTCTATCTCATCCTAAACTACTGGTGGATCATCAAAATGGAGCCTGTTTGAAGCACTCGTTGGCTCTGAAGGTAGTTGCACAAGAAAAATTCAAACCACAATTGATATTAGTTATACTATACAATTTAAAATCGAATAATTAACATCAAAATCAATATACATTGAATTTTAATTGAACTCTAAAATTGAAATCTTGATTATCTGAAATATACGTCTCTTCAAAGGGTCAGGAGTCCTAGAATATACCAAACCAACTTTTGAAATTCCAATCTATATATGTGAACAAAAATATAAAATTGATTCAAGTTAGCATACGATTATTGGTAATAGGAACATATTTACCAAACACAAAATAAAATAAACACATACCTCTTTAGGTTGATCTTTTTCTTTATCTCCTTGAGGTGTTTCAACACCTACTCCTTGAGGTGTTCCAATACCTACTCCTTTAGGTGGTGTGTCACTTGTCAACAACTCTGTATAGCTCATAATTACCTGTACATAAAAATGACAAGTACATATATGAAACTACCAATCTATGTCGAGTATTTATAATCAATTGATATAAGATCTTAAAAATATTAATTCAATCCAATTTGAGTTCAATTACCTTCCCCTTATCTAACTTTGCGCCTCCATAGTCTGGACGAGGTTGCACCTCACTCGCACTAGGTATTTCCTACAAGAGGAAAATAAGATAAACATATAAGTTATTATATAATTTCATTAATGACAATTCAAATGACAAGCAAGTATATAATAAAAAATGTAAACGAGTGAGTGCGAAAATATATACTGTGTGTGTGTCCAAGCCAAATGAAATGGCTCTAAGGGTGCTATCAGTCACCCATGTGAGCTCCTCCTAAGACATCAACTGCTAAATAGACCATGTAAATAAATATTAGTACTTGATACTATCTCTTATTAATATTCATTTAAAAACAAATGCAAGTTATGAATTTACAACTTAAATATTACCTGTGTCACTATTCCAACATCTCCCTCTCTAGCAAGAGAGGAATCTATAGGGTGCACTCCACTCCCCTACGACTGATCCATAATGTCCACATCATGGAGGTCATAATTAGAAGTGTCCAAGGGATGCTCAGCAGGCTGCACAAGAGGACCCAAGCATATATGGCGGCACATAGTGCAAGTATGTGGCACACAAATATGTGGACCTGAGGAGGATGATGCAACAACACTCGAGCCTTCACCAACATCACCAGAATGTGGCTGAGCTACTGTAGAAGCATGCGAAACCAAATGACCACTCAAAGAGTGAATAGCCTGAATAGTCTCTGTGGATGCATCCTGGATAATCTTTGGATGATATATTGGAGGTGGCAGAGGAAGGGGAGGAAGGGGAACATTTGGGCGTGGGACTACTCTAACTACCCCTAGTCTATCCTGGGGCATACCTCCACCGACGCCCTGGAAGGGTTTAATGTCAAAGTAATTGACATGATGCCCTAACACAAACTCAACATATAATTTTTTAATAAAGTAAAATGGTATATCAAAATTATTGTTCGGTGGTTTATCAAAAACCATACACCAACGATCCCAAAAGTTAGCTACAATGTCCCTATGCATGCACCATTTTATAGAAAGTTTTGTTTTATTAACATTCACTGGCAAACCGATGCGAGGGTCAATGAATAAAGAGGCTATTTGGGCTTTGGTTATTTGAAGATCTTTCACATCATCATAAAACAATCCACATCCATAAAATTCCCTCATGTCTTCTCACCACAAATGAAAGGCATTATGTTGGGTGGAGAGGGTTTCTATATTTTTAATTATTTCCTTCAATGTGTTTGTCATATCTCTCAATCGAGGGATTGTCTTATAAACTTCACAAATAGCCCTCAATTGCCCCAATTTTTCACCAATTAAGTCTTCAATTGGTGGTTGCGGAGGTGGTGGAGTGTTTGGCATTTGTGCATTTTCATTCTCAGCCATAATACCCGATTAAAGTTAAAAACTAATTAATCTAATTGAAATTACACAATATAAATGAAATTATTGTAAAAAAACCCTAGTTTTTAATAAAAATCCAAAAAAAACCCTACTTTTTCACAAAAATCCATAACAAACTCTAATTTTTGATAAAAATACATCAACAACACTAGTTTTTAATCAAAATCCATTTAAAAACATTAATTTTTAATAAAAATTCATTGTAAACTCTAGTTTTTAATAAAAATAATAGAAAACCCTACTTTTGAAAAAAAAATAATAAAAACTACTTAAAATTAAGAGAATCTACTTGAAAAATTGATTACAACATTTAAAAAACCAAATAATTACCTTTGAAATCAGATATCTGATAGAAGCGGATATTGGATTTTTGATTTTCCTTGTGCGCCCGTGTGCAAACTGTGAGAAATGAACTTTTAACAGTCGACTGTTTTATTTATAATGTTTCCACAAATCAAATACCCGATTTGTAGAAACTAGGTTTGGGCTTTGGTTTGGCTAAATGTACTGACACCCGAACCTAGAAAACTCAACTCGACATTTCCGCGTTTTTGAGTCGATCCAAAACGTGATTTTTTTCCCATTGCCACTTTTTGGCCCATCATGATCTTGCACATACCTAGCTAAAAGACTCTAAACAAACAATGCACCTTATTTTCATAAAAGGATACTCATTTAAAAGGTAGGAGAATGAAGCCCCCAATGTAGTTATCTACAAAACCACAACGTTAGGAACCACATCCTACAACACAAATTCATTAGAAGTCCTAAAAATCCTCTTATCTAATCCCTAAAGATCAAATTTGAGAGTAGATGTATGCTCCCCTTGATTCTGCTTGCTTTATGGAGGTGGAATCAAGGTAGCAATCTAACCACGTCGAATGAGGAAATGCATATCGGAGGGAATTTTCAAGTACCATGCCTCATAACGATAGGTGAGTGATGATGTAGGGCATGGAAACACGATTCTGATGCAACAAACGATATAAAAAATGGGGCTCATGAGCACTTGGTATGAAAATTTGAATGAAAAGCACACAAAAGGCTAACATGGTGAAAAGGTACAATTGTGCACATGTGTGTAAAATGAGTTAGTTAAAATGAATTGAAAATAGAGTAATTGCACACTTACCTGATCATTTACCTTTTGTAGCATTGAAGAGTGACGAGGAGAGAACAAGAGGATGCCAAACACACGCGATTTCACCCCTGCAAGATTGGATCTGTGCGGGATCAAGTAGCGAGCAACAATCGACAACATGAGGTTAGTTGATTCCAGAGCCTTTGCTTTATGATTTTTTAATTATGAAATGAATTTAATGCATGTTTAGATTAGATTAGTGTCCTGAAATTTTTTTTTCACAAAGTGTCCTTTTTTTCACAAAATGTCCCTTTTGTTCGCAAAGTGTCCCTTTTGTTCGCAAAGTGTGCCTTTTCTTTGCAAAGTGTCTTGTTTCTTCACGAAGTGTCCCAAAAGGGTTCTAAAGTGTCTAGGGTCGTAGGAAAAGCACACTAGAACAACATTAGCATACTTGCATGATGAATTCAAGTAGAATTGAAGAGATTAGATGATTTGGATAGCATATTTTGATGATTTATACAGGTACCCACTCGTTCTCGTCAGTGTCTAGGTGGTAGACAACTGAGTTTACTGAGAGACTTGGCTCTGGCTTTGTCAGCAGTAGAGACAAAGCATTTGTAGGCAGTGGGGATATACTGAGCATATCTCATGCCTCCCATGAGGTATCACAATGCCATGTTGATGGCATTGTGTGAGTGGTGGAATGTTGACACATGCACCTTCCACCTGTCGATGAGCGAGATGACTATCACGTTAGAGGACGTCCATTGCATACTCCAAGTCCCTATTCGGGGGGGGGGCGAGTGCATCTATAGAGGGGTCGTTCCTTCTAGGAGCAGCAGGTAGACATGCAGTACTGCCTCGATGGTCCAGTGCATGATGACAAGGTTGTGGGATAGATTGATCTGGCTATGTTACTCTACTCACGAGTGCTAGTGGTTAGGCAGATTATGATGCATACAGTAGCATTTGTCCTCTTTTCGGATGGATGAGCAACACATCTAGAGGGTGGTTTATTGTACCTAGTATGAGGGATGACAAAGTATCAAACAGTTTATGCCTAGGGATGATGCATTCTAGCTCATTTGTACTGTGATCTAGGTCGGGTTGTATTCTGAGAGCTTGATAGTATGGTACATTGTACGCTCCTATAGGTTTGGTATTTAGAGCATATCACATGTACCTGACCAGTTAGCTTCTCGTATCCAACAACAATAGGCTATCCACGAGCATTTGGCTACCATTACGACGACTATGGTAGTACGGTGATCTACACTTTTGGAGAGTGAGATTTGACCGACTGGATGAGGAGGATATCCTATGGAGGCCGTACCAACTTGTTTTTCGGTGCCCAAATCACACCAAATATCTAAGGAGGTTACAGATGAGCAAGTTCTTGGTAGGACGACACGATCACATAGATTAACCATTTTACTATGATCTAGTTATGAGGCAGTTTGGACAGGTACAAACACCACCGCAACCATGGTCATCGTTCAAGAGGTCTGTTTGAAGTGCTCAGAGGTTAGGTGATACAACACGCTTCACACTAGATGATGTCATCCAAAGTGACTCCGACTATTTTGATCATGATCAACCACCTATGGATGATGCAGATGATGTTGGGGCCACATGAGACCATGAGGAGTGGTGGAGAGCATCGCGACTAGATCCAGTGTTCCCGATGTATGAGCTAGTGGGAGATGCATAATTTGTACCAGATGAGGGGGAGGAGAGAGAGAGGGAGGACAGAGCCGAGGAGACACGCTACAGGGCTGCTGACATATTTATTGATATTATTGATGAGGAGTATGATGAGGATTCATATCTAGATTACGACAGATAGGAGGGAGAGGAGGATGAGGAGCAGGATGAGGAGGAGGATAGAGTAGAGGAGCCACCCTTGAGTGATGACGATGAGGCAACAACCAGTGATCGATTTGAACAAGGAGAGGTCTCACCTGTATATATATGACTAGATCCCGGACAGTAGCAACAACAGGTGCCAACACTTATAGCCTAGGGGAGGTGAGCACATCATCTATGCCCCCTACACAGGATGAGATAGACATTCCACATTCTACCAAAGATATAGGTGATGATATTTAAGTTTAATATATGTATGTTATATTTTGATTTATTATTTAATGCATATATATATATATATATCATGATGTGTACTGATGAAATTTTGGTTTGGTTTTGAAAATTGAACTTGTTTTTACACAATTATGTGATCTAGAAGAGATCCAAAGGGAAGGGTAAGGAGGTAGAGTTTAAGAGCCATTAAAAATAGATGAGAAATATCTAAAAGATCTATAACTTTATGTTTTTATGTTGTAATGTAAATGAATTTTTAAGAATGATTGATTGATGACAATTTATTTTTCAATATTTCTAATAGATTTTCACTAAAATAAAATTTAAATTAATTATTTTAATAAAAATAAACCCATAAAAATATGTAAAAACAAATTTAACATTATTTAAATTCAATAACTGTCACCTTCTGGACGCTTGAAATAAATTATAACTACCACCTTTTTGACCATTGAAATAAATTATATCTTATCATTAAACATTAAAATGTGAATCAATTTAATCATTTTCCTTCATTGCAAAGCCGCTTAATAACTATTGTTTAACACGATTACCATAATTTAGTATGCCTCGTGACGATCTAACAATTCCTATGAATGATAAAATAGTTTATATTCGGTGGTAGAAATGTATCACTTCACAATAAATTTAAAATGTGAGTTTGACGGATTCAGGTCTTCAATACGGAGTTTTGATGACAAGGGAGGCTCATATGTCCACAAACGCGGATGGAGGGCCAGATGACTTTTTGTATTTTCGTTTCAAGAGTGACTTTCGTTTTCTCTGTTCATACTTGTCCTCTGTATATTTGTTCTGTACTTATTCCCTTTTTTTCTGTCATGCACTGCAACATGTCGGACCGAAGTCACTTCATTCCGAGGACAGCGAACACAGCACTTTCTTTCTCGGTGCCTTTCAAACCCTAAAAATAAATAGATATTCCGCGTTTCCTTTTCGCTGCGTTCTGTGTATAAGGAGAGGTTTTGGTATCAGCAGCAACGTTCTTCATCATGCCTTCCGTTATAGCCACTGATGAATATGAAAGCGAGCAGGTACCTATCATTGATCTTTCTTTCCTTAAGACTGGGCAGAATCACAACGATGAAGAAACCACGTTGGGTAAAGTGAAAAAGGCTTGCCAGGAGTGGGGATGTTTTATGGTGGTGAATCACGGAATAGAGGAGACGATTATTACTGAAATGGATTCAGCGACTAGAGAGACGTTTAAAGTTTCCAAAGCAAACAAAGAGAAAATTAAAGGGGAATTCGGGTACATTCCCCCCATGCCTGCGCTGCCCTTTTTAGAGATTCTCCCTGTGAATGGAGCCCCCGATCCCCATGCAATCCAAAAGTTTGCCCAAGAGCTGTGGCCTCAAGGAAATTCAAGAATCTGGTATTTACTTCAATCAAATTTTAGTGGGTTAATGATATTAGATTTTTACAATCCAGAAACGTTGTTTCTGGATTGGATTGTATAAATTTTTATCAACATTTCCGATCACACTTTATGATCAATCATTGAACTAATAAAAAGCTAATCAAAACATAAAATGATTAATTGCAGACTAAGATCAAAATCAAGACCTCTCCCCTCCTATCTCTTTAGTTGAGTTTGATCTGCAGCTAATCATTTTATATTCTCGATAGTTCTTTATTATCTTATTGATAGATCAGAAAACGCGATAAAAAATATTAATAAAAAACTTACACACAACCTAAAACAACGACCTTTTATTCTCCTTCCTGAATGTATTCTAGTGTCTAACAGAGTCCATACGCTTCATTTTTGACAGCAAAATCATAGAGGCATACACTTCGCGCATTGAGGAGCTCACAAATGACATCATAAAACTAATATTTAAGAGCTTTGGGGTAAGCAAGTACTACGAATCTCAGTTTTGGGGGCTCCTTCGCATGAACTACTGTGACGTGCCGGAGGAAGCAAGAGGAGGACTGGGACCCCATACAGATCACAACTTCATTACGGTGTTATACCAAGATAATGGTGGTGGGCTTCAGGTCAAGAGCAAAGCAGGCAAGTGGGTGGCCTTGAAAGCTCTTCACAACTCCTTTGTGGTTTTCACGGGAGATTCTTTCAAGGCGTGGAGTAATGGCCAGATTCACAGTGTAATACACAGAGTCCTGATAGACAGTAAATCCCAGCGCGTGTCAGTGCCATACTTTACCTTCTTCCCAGACGACACCATCATAGAAGCACCTCCTGAGTTTGTGGACGACAAGCATCCGCGCCTTTACAAGCCGTTTCCGTATGGGAAGTACAAAGGCTACTGTAAAGCAATTAAGAGATCGAGGTGCGAGGATGAGGACCTTTTCGAAGGAGACACTGACGAAGCGTTCCTCGAGAACTATCTTGCCACTGCATCTCCTCAAGTCTGCAATTTTTGAAAATATTCAGATATGTTACTTTTCATTATTGTAACTTCCAGTTATATTGTCAGTTAATGAATAATAAGCGAATACTAGTATTGTTACCATTCATATCATTACATGTATTTGAGTATCAATATACTAGTAGATGTGTATTATTATATGGATATTTTAATGAATTAGAGAGGTTAAATTTTTTTTATACATATTATAGAATGTTTGGATCTATATTGTTATTATTTTTAAATTTATTTTTGTTCAATCCAAATTGGTTTATCTATTATTTAGTTTTAGTTTTAGTTTTTTAGTTTTTTTATGGTAGAAATCAAGTAGTTCCTTATAAATTACATTGTATTTAGCAAACTTTTTCATGTGATCAATGATGCTGGCACGAAACACCTTATTTCAATTTAAAATTATAGTTTGCTATCTCAAACTCTTTCTTCATTTATTGGAATTTGCAATTAGGTTGGGTAGCTATTAGTGAATGAAGTTGCTCTAAACATGTCCTATCTTGCCTTTAGTGAAATTTTTGTATCCTTTTCTTGAATTCTTATTTTCAGAATACTTGTTTGCAACTACTCTTATTCCATGTTTCTTGAATTAAATCATTGTCATATATTTAGTTTTATAAAGACATTTGACTATACTTACATCTTTTTCTACTAGAAGATTTAAAATAAAACTTGCAACCATCTAATAATAATTTCCAAATAACCCAAAAGAGAAATATATGCAAATAAGTACCCAGAATCCAAATGCAAGAGAATAGACAACATACCCATGAAAAAATGACACAAAATATACCCTGAAAAAACCCTCAAAGAAAAAAAACCCAACCTCCAAAAGCATCCATGACTTATGTATTATTCAACAATAAACATTACAATCCATCTTTAGAGCCTCCATGAACACCTTTGAAACATCAAGCCTACTCAATGCATTCTTCACGTGTTCAAGCATGTAATTACACATCCCATGTCATGTTTCACATATGCACTCTTCAAAAGAAGACTTAAAACTGCAACAAGCTAACCTTAGACAACTACTCTTGTGTTTGTTTAAATATAGAAACAAGCTCACACAAAGCCACCAAGTGGTATTACATAAAACCATTTGACTAAAAGCATGAGATTACAAGACCATGGTCCAACATTTAATATTGACTACTTTATTAAATTACTTTCCCCCATATTAAATAAATACATGTTTACAATTTACATTATGTCCCAATGTTACATACAACATAAAGTGACCCCAAGAATGTTAGCTCCTAGTGATGCATGTACTTCTAGGTCCCCATAGGTGCACCACACATTATAATAAATTAAAAATTATAAACATTATGCAAGGTGTACAAAACCTAATTCCTAACAAGATTTACTCATTCTTAAGTCTGTTTTTCTTTATTACATCAATTTCTCTAATTTTTTAAATTTTAAATTAAACCTTCAAAATAAATTAGACCAATCTTAGAAAAAGAGAAAAAAATGTTATTTTCTTTTTCATTCCATGTCACATCATATATTTATTTTTAGCTTCTTGTCTTCTTTGATATTGTAGTTATCCTTCCTCTTGCATTTGGGGATACTATTGACGATGAAATAGAGTTCTTGATTGTGTTGGAGTTGTTGCTAGGTATATATGGCTGATTTGTATCATTTTCACTTAAATTTTTTGTTTCAATGTTTATTGAATTTTAGTGCTCATTATTTCTCTTCAATTTGCTTTATCTTCATGAAAAATAATATTTCTATCAATTATGACTTATTCTATTATTTGATTATATAATTTATATATTTTTGACTTCTCACTATAATTCATAAAGAAAACATTTTTATTTTATCTCCAATTTCTTTCTTGTCTCCTTATATACACGCTTCACACTTAAATAATCCACACTTGATTTTATTTTTTTCTCTATGCTTCTTTCAAAACCATATCCTAGACATTTTCTATTAGACATCTATTTAATTAGTATACTAGTAAATCTATAGTTTTATCCCAAAAATTATTTGGAGTCCCTTTCGCTTTGTTCATATTTCTTATGAACTCAACTATTATTCTATTCTTTATTTTTTCATATAGTGAATCATATCACATGAATGCATTTTTTGTTCTATTCATCTTACCAAAAAAAAAAATCATGCTCTTTCTTCTAAATATTCTTATGACTTTCAATTGATATCAATTTTTTACTTCTACCAAAAATTTGAACTATTGGAATATACCAATTATAATTTAATTTTTTGTTTGAAAAAGAGATCTCACAATTTTCTACTAAAATCATAAAAAAGATATGATTTTTTTTCAATTGAAAGTATTTATATTAATGCACACAAATATGGATTTATCAACTGAAAAGATGTAATTTATTTTCATTATTTCTAAAATAAAAATTGATATCTATGTTACTTTTCTAAAATATATCATTCACAAATTTTGATAGAGTGTTTTATCATAAGCAATCATTTTAGCATATTCTTTTTATACAATATATTTACTCTACTCAAAATTAAATAATTTAATATCATGATTTTTTTTAATAGTGACTTTAAAAATAGAAAATAATTCATTTTTATTCTAATTGGAATTTTCTAGTGACATTTTTTAAATCAATCGAATAATTCTATTTCTATTAGAAATAATCCATGTTCTATTTCAAAGATAAATTTTATTTCATTTTAATTGTTTCCCAATATTATTTAAATTGTTTAGATGAAGATGCTACACTTGACTATTACAAACACTTTATTGCTAAATCCCAATTCCATTTTTGAATTAATCAATTAATCAATATTTTAAAATATTTCTTTATTTCTATTCAAATTATTTCTACATCTACTATCCAAATACTAAAAATACATTATGTTCTATTTAGTAACATTGTAAGTAATGAATATTGATACATTATTATTATTATTATTATTATTTTGTTTGTTCTAATCATGTGTTTATTACATGCATAATTATACTGATCATATTTTTTACAATAATTACATTGAATATTATTTAACTTAATGTATATATTTGATTTTTTTTAATGTATGGTTATAGAACTTTCTACTTCAACTTATTCCATGATAATTGGAATTGTTTCTTCCATTATAATCACTAGTCTTATCTCTTACAAATCCTCTTTCTCCTTTTCTTTTCCTATTTTTCGATGTCTTTCAAAACTTGAAGATTTTTATTGCTAGAATCCTTCTCTTTTACTTGTCCTTGAGTGATATTGTGATTTGAATGCTTGATCAAAACAAGTATTGACAGTTATATTTATTCTTTTCCCATTAGTTTGTAAATATTCTATTGATTCATCAAAAAAAATTTTATAAATTCTTTTATTCTATAATAATTTGTGTTACAGAATAAAATTTTGCTTATAAACTCATTGAAATCTTATCAACATATATCCCTTCCTCTATTATCTCTCCATAAAAAAAAATGTGATTTATATTACTCATAATATAGATAGAAAACATATCTACTCAAATTCTGTTATTTATGAATTTTCTAATTCTTTTCATAACATTACAATTTGACTAGTTTAACTTTCCTTGTATCTTGATTTCTAATCTACAAATTCTCCCATACTTATTTAGACCTAGTTGTTAGTACAACTCATATATTATTTAATATTTACTTGATATATGAAAAATAAAGCTTTTACATATTTTTTTTCTCCTCTTTAATACAATCTTTCTCTACTTATATCCAAACATTATATATTACCTTGTCAATTGATTAAGGAAACCATATTATACTAAATCTCATACATGATCAACACATATTAAAATCTTCATCCTAATACTTTAACAATAGCAAGTCTATAATTCTTTCCAGACTTAAGTCTGGCTGATGCTACTATACACCAGCTATGACGAATCAAGTGAAAAAAATTAATCATAACTTTTTATATCAATTTGTTTAAAAATTCTGTATGTGCCTTGCTTCCAAATACTCTTTTTCTAGCCATTGCTATAGTTTACTATAACAAGACTCGCATGTAATTCTAACACACATAGAGACCCACATAAAATTATGTGTTCTATTGATATTTTTTCTATAACTTTTGCTGCTGTATACACATCTTCTCTCTGCATTTATTTATTTTTGATCTGTTGCTATATAAAAACGTGTATCTTAAAATACATACAGACTTCTTTTTCTAGACTAATATTTCTCCCTATATGCAATTTATACGAAACATGAGATTTGCATATTAATATTGGGTCTCCTGTCAGATTTACATATTGATATTATATGATAGATATCACATCATAATTGAAATGCTGTCCTGAGAAAAGAGCTTATTTCTAAGCTTTGTCAACTTTATATTTATCTACAGAAACTATTTATTTATACACAAACAATGCTCGCTACGACTGCTAACCTGAGTGTCGTGTTTTACTTATATTTTAAAAGCAAATGGGAATAAATTTATCAAAGAGAGAATGCTCTACAAAATAAAAAGACGTTTTCCATATGAATTTAATTCTTGCAATATAATAAAAACTGCCCATTTTGTTTTGTTGATCTCCCAACCATAGTCAATGAAGTTCGAAATCTTTCCTGTATAAACATTACAACTTAAATAGTGGGCGACTTTGTGTTTTAAACCTTACAATCAATAATATCTTGTTTAAAATAACAAAAAGCTTTTGAACTTCGGTAGGAGGCGGCGTGGTGCCCCTCTGGTTTGACCTTTGCCTTGTAATAAAAACAAAAAAATTAGATGGGTTTCCATGGATTAGATACAGTTTGTTGTTTGTGAACTGTTTGTCTTTCGCTTTCTGTGAACAGCTCTTTCGTATTTTCAGGTTCTTGCTTTATTCAACCTTGAGACGATGTTTATAAGAGGTCGGACCCTTCAATCCCTTTCACCATAATAAAAAACAAAGCCTTTTAAACTGTGAAAAAAACAATTATTATCTATCTTGGGTCACAATTAAGAGCAGATACATTAACTATGTATAACTCACATGTATTATTAGTATGACAAATAGATAATCAAACGAGCACAAAGTCTCCAAGGAACAAGCTTTATGAATCATGATCATCATGTGTGAATAAAAAAGTAGATTCAACGCATGCTGGTCGTAGGCTAACTACTTATTGGTATAATTAAGACAACGCATCATGAAGAGTAGATAGCCGCAATATCTACAGTAAGAACATTGAATATTATAGAGGAGTTGTTATACCCGACAACCTGTCCAGTTTAGATATTTTAAGCTGGTATTTGCACATATTTCCTGCATTGAATTCTTTTAGACGAGTGGTATTTGTATCCTGGATATTATTGCTTATTTCATGCCAGCTGCTCAGCACATTGAAATATCCGGGATACTAAAGCGTATGGGTTGACTATGATTCATTCTCAAACTGATATAATAAGAATTGAAACCATTCTGAAATCTGTATTAGGGGAGAAGATTCAGTATCCGTCAGGGTTAATTTCATGCAATTGTAGAATTGTAAGGTGAGTGTACAAATATAAAATGTTCATAAAATTCGGGATGGTGTACATGCACTCCAAATTCTATAGATTGAATCCGTATCTTACACGTTTGAAAAGTTGTGCAAAATTCATGTTGATTTGGTTTAGTTAAATAGATGTGCCTATACAATTATATATAAATTAATGTTAATTTATTTATTAGTATTATTGAGAATAGTTAATTTGTTAGAAAAAATAATTTTGTTTACCAACTTTAAACATTTGTTGCACAAATGTTTTAATGTTTAAGATATGCATCATTTTAAAATTACAGATCATGTTATTAAAACAGGGTAAAAGTTTGGAATGCAAGTCAAGTTAGAGATTTAGAATGCAAGTCAAGTTAGAAATACAAAGTACAAGTCTAAAATGCATGACATGCCATGTAGTCAAGTCAAATTAGAGTCTTAGAGTGCAAGTCAAGTTAGAAGTTAGAAATAAAAGTTATGGGCACATTACATGTCATATAATCAAGTCAAAGTTAGAAACTTGGAGTGCATATCAAGAATTGAATTTTGGAGTGGAGTCAAACACATTGCATACAAATTATCTATCTAATGTTCTAGATGCATATTTGACCAAATTTATTTATTTATTTTAAACCATTATAAATATAACATGATTTTGGATTTTAATTAATTAGTGAAGAGAGTCAAATGTGCATCTAAAGTGCTAGATAGACATTGCAAATTGCATACAATATATATTCATCTTTGTAACATAATATATGATAATGAAAAAAGGAAAAAAAGAGTATCTTTATGTTACAAAATTTTAATCAATAGAAATTTGATGTAAATTACATATTTTATAGTGTGTATGCTTTATTACCTTTGTATAGTAATATTTTAGCTTTTGTTGCTATTGTTCTGCACACTCTTGGATGCCTAGTTATTTCATCAAATTGATATCAATGTAAGGTTATCATAGACTCATAATTAAAATATTGAAATTCATAATAATATGTCTAATTAGCTTTAGTTTACTATCTATAATTTTGTGCAAACTTGTGGATCTTTGTGGGTCAAATTTTTGACTCTAGAAAAATCTGACACATGGTTTTTATTTTGTTAAGTTTAGACTTCTATTAAATGATTTGTTCTAATATTTTCTCCTCATTAATTGTTAAGGACTAGTAGTATTTAAAAATACCTCAATAATATTATTGGATTGATAGGTTCAAATTCTCATAGGTCAACCATATTTGATGATTGGTTTTATAACCTTAGTAAATACCAGTAGACAACAAGCAAGTAATACAACGTTTTAGATGAGAATGTTGACGTATGTATTGATACTCTTAATGTGGGTAAGTGTAAAAAGACGGGGGGCCAAAAATGGGGTTTAAGTGGCCACATTTTTTTTTTAAATAAGGAAATACTGACCTTGGACGTGAAATTGAGGATAGTTACACTCAAATTTTTAAGATGTAACAAAAACAAGGATCGAAGTGCTCCGAGTCTACTTTCTAAATTACTAATTTATTTTGAAAACGATTGAGATTAAGGGGTTCAAAAGAGGGACACACACAAAATGGTGTTGTTTTGTCAAAAAAATTGAACATAGCAACTTTTGACGTCCCTAGCATGGTGAAAGTTTTTTTAGTATTTTTAAAATTGCTCCAGTGAGAAATTAGCTAACAGTATGTAGTTGATGCACAATTTGTTTTGATAAATTTTTAATGAATATTTATTGTTTTACTAATTTTCTAAGTGGACTGAATAATTTTAGAATCAAGGAGATGTAATTCAAGCACAAAATAGTGTAAAAAACCCCATGATAGATTGAATGAAAAGATCTATCTAAATAGGAAATAACAAGAGATCAAGATCCACACACAGTGGATAGAAGTGAGGTGTGAACTCAACTAACATGAAACCTAACTAGGCTTAAGCAAGTAAGGTGTAAAGCTAAAGTGTACACCAACATAAGTGTTGGAAGCTCTCGAAGAAGCGACTTTGGAATTTGATGAAGCAACAGGAGGAGGTGGAGGAATGTTGATTTCCTCTATGTCAACAAGATGCTCTATATCTGAATCATGATGCAGGATGTGAGTTGTGATCATAGTAGGATCATGTGGGAAGGGAGAAACATTGCAGTCTCCATGTATTTCACAAATTTTGATCCATAATGCATGTGGAATTTCAATATCCATGATGACAATCAAAATTTTATGTGGTATATGTACGCTGATTAATCCAACAATATGATCATTTTTATTAACCCATTTATCCTTCTGAAATTGATTACCAGGTTCAAGGATAAGTCCATACAAATAGGGCATAATATTGTGATACTTAAGATGTTTTAGGATGCCTTCACACCAAGACTTATAGTTTCCCTTATTTAGGTTGATTACAGAAGAATAAGTTTTGTATCCCATGATAACAAACAGATTAATTCCTTTAGACAATTGAAAAGAAGCACATTAAAAACCCCTCCATCTTAGATGACCCCCCAGTTTTGACACTTTATAAATTAATACATTTTACAAAATAAATTTGATAATAAAAACAGCCATTAATTTACTTTTTACAATATGCACTTTTAATTAAAAGCCCAAAAACAATACTGAAACTTGATTTGGGGTGGGGCGACCAAGTCTGCAAGAGGATTCTAACTTCACACCTCCATCTCAGCTTCATGTGGTTGATCACTCTCCCGCCTGTGCTTCAAGATAGGCATGTAAATATTGCAATGTCTCAGCAAAGAAAAATCATGCTCAATATCCACATGACAGACTTTATCGTCAAACAACAAGCAATCTGAATGCAGTTGATTTGTAATGATGCTACTTGGTGGAGAGTAATGAAACTTCCCAACACATGAGACTCAAAACAGCATCCCAAGGTTGTGATGAATCAAGGCGTATAGATCAAGGCATTTCTAGGAGAGCCCGTGTGCCAAAATTTGAGGCCGCTCCAGCCTCCAAATCACATAGGTTGGGCTTATTTGTGAATGGAATCAGATCTGCCAAGACTTACAGACAGGGGCCTCAAAATAGAGCCAAACACAATACAAATCGTGGCCTGTAGAGGCAAATTAGACCTACTTTCAAATCACGTGAGATGTTGTTGGATGCTGACTGCAAAAAAATGTCATAGGCTATACAAACAAAAAAAATGCCACACGGATTTTCCCTTGTAGAAATCGTGGGTTGATATTCCTTTCAGGCCTACAAGTTATAGGCTCTGTGATGAATGCAATGCTATTTAAGCAACAAACAAACCTTCTTGCTTGCAATTCATGCCTCTCAAATGCACCTTCAACCAACACCGCCTGCAGATATAGTTGTGGCCAACAATTGCAAGCAGATCGATTATGTAAATGATGTGAGGAATACACTTCATCGCATGAGGACTTCGCCTCTCAAATAGAGATTTAAAAATGTAGATTCACGTTGGGGGTGGGGTTTATTCCTAAAGTCCTACAGTATCTCCACCTAAAGATCTTACACCATGAAGAATTTCAGAATCAAGGAGATGCAATTCAAGCACAAAATACTTTCAAAAATTCATGATAGATTGAATGAAAAGAGCTATCTAAATAGGAAATAACAAGAGATCAAGATCCACAAGATGTGGAAATCAAGATCAAGATCCACACGAAGTGGATAGAAGTGAGGTGTGAACTCAAAACATGACACCTAACTTGGACACCTAACTAGGCTTAAGTAAGCTAGGTGTAAAGCTAAGTGTACACCAACATGAACACTTCCTGAAAAATAGAATTTTGGCAGTGTTACCCCTACAATTTTTTGGAAACTAATTGAATTTTTTTTATTGTTTTTAAATTTGTAGAATGGATTCTAGTTTCTAAAAATGTAATTTATTTGAAAATTTGATGAACGATTAATTTATAATGAAAAAAACACCAAACACTGTTTTTTTCCAAAAAAGAGACACACAAACAAAATAAATTATAGATGAAAGGATTAACATTGTGAAAAAGTGAAAATTACATCGTTGGATAGTTAAGAGAGAACCTAACATTACCCAAGTGTTTGATTTGTTCGATATTGAAACATGAGCAATTCTGACGGTGAGTACGAACCCGATTATGTGAAATATTATTGAATTTACAAAAACACATCTCTGGTCATTGGGAAGGCCTTCCAAGCCTTTGGGTTGGTATTCCAAGGAAAATACCAAATCTAAGGCTTGGGGATTTCCAAAGAAAGATATAACATGCCAGTGTTATAATGTGCTTGTGTTATATCTTAGTTTTGACATGGTTTTTTATGTTTGTGCGGGACATGCCTAGCAAGACATAACGTGAGTGTGGTATAATTCGCTCACGTTATGTTTTGATTTATGTTAAATGCTACTCTATTGAATGTACATGTTTATATATTTGTATGTTTGTATGTACATGTATGCTTGTATGCCATGTATGTATGTATGTATATATGCATGTATGCATGTACCAACATGTATATTATATGTATGCCTATATGTACATGTAATATTGTATCTACATATGTACATGTATGCTCGTATACATGTAGGATCATATGTACATATGTATTATGCTTGTATGTAAACTTATGTATGTCTTTAGAAGGAGGGATAATTTTAAGAGAGAGAGAGAGAGAGAGAGAGAGAGTTGTCTAGGTAAGGTGGGAGGGAGAGAAGGAGCGAGAGACCTGAGAGAGAGGTAGATTCATAGTGAGAGAGAGTCTTGAGAGAGGGAGAGGGGGTGGAAGAGAGAGTCTAAGAGAGAGGGAGTAGGGGAGAAGGGGTTGGAGTGAAAGGGACTTAGCTAGGTAGGGTGGGAGGTATAGAGAGAGAGAGGGAGAAAGAGGGGGGTGGGAGAGAGAGAATTGAAAGAGAGGGAGAGAGAGAGAGGGGGGGATAAAGAGAGATTTATGTAGGTAGGGTGCCAAAGGGAGAGACTTGAGAGATAGGTAGTGAGAGGGAGTGCAAGAGAGAGGGAGTGAGAGACCCGAGAGAGGGAGAGGGTGTGGGAGGGAGTGACTTGAGAGAGGGAGAGATAGAGGGGGGTTGAGCAAGAGTGACTTATCTAGGTAGGGTGGGAGGGATAGATAGATAGAGGGGGGTGAGAGAGAGAGAGTTACCTAGGTAGGGTTCCACAAGGAGAGACTTGAGAGAGAGGGAGTGGGAGGGAGAGACCTGAGAGGGAGGGAGTATGAGAGAGAGGGAGTGATGGAGAGGTTGTGGGAAGGAGATAGAGAGAGATAGATGGATAGATAGATAGAGTGAGAGAGGGTGGTAGGGATTGATTGAGCAAGAGGTACATAGAAAGAGGGAGATGGTAGATAGAGAAAATTAGAGAGGGTAGGAGAGAGAAGAGATTTATAGATAGAGAGAAATGGATAGGGTTGATGGTCTAAGGTATTAGGGTTTAATGATTGAGGTTTGATGGATTACGGTTGAGGGTAGAGTGTATTGGGTTGAGCGTAGAGGGTAGAAGGTTCAAGGGTTTAGGGTTAAAGGGTATAGGGTTGAGGGTTTAGGGTTGAGGGTAGAGGGTTTTGGGTATAGGTTTGAGGGTATATTTTTGAAGGATTAGTTTTAGGTTCCAATGTAAAAGGTAGAGGGTTGAGGGTTTAATGTATAGGGTTGAGGTTTGAGGGTTTAGGTTGAGGGTTGAGGGTTGAGGGTTGAGGATTGAGGGTATAAGGTTGAGGGATTAGTGTTGAGGGTCCAATGTATAGGGGTTGAGAGATTAGGGTTTAAGGGTTGAGGGTTGAGGGTAGAGGGTAGAAGGTTGAGGGTTTAAGGGTTGAGGGTTAGGGATTAGGGTAGAGATTTTTCTTAGGTTTAAGGGTTTAAGGGTTGAGGGATTAAGGGTTGAGGGTTTAGGGATTAGGGTAGAGATTTTTCTTAGGTTTAAGGGTTGAGGGTAGAGGGTATTGGGTAGAAGGTAGAGGGCTTAGGGTTTAGGGTTTAGGGTTTAGGGTTTAACGTTTAAGGGTTGAGGGATTAGGGTAGAGAGGGAGGGATTGATGGATAGAGAGATGGAGGGAGAATTGATATAGAGAGAAGGAGAGAAGAGGAGGGAGGGACAAAGACATATGAGGTTTGAGGATCCAACACATAGGGTAGAGGGTTGAGAATTGAGGATATAGGGTTGACGACCTATAGGGTTGATGGATTAGGGTATTAGGTTGAGGGATTAGGGTTGAGGATTGAGGGTATTGGGTTGAGGGTCCAATGTATAGGGTAGAGGGTATAGTGGTTGAGGGAGTGAGAGAGAGAGACTTGAGAGAGGTAGAGGGGGTAGGAGGGAGAGAGTTGAGAGAGAGAGAGAGAGGGATTGGGAGAGATATAGAGGGTAGAGGGTTGAGAATTGAGGGTATAGGGTTGAGGACCTTTAGGGTTGATGGTTTAGGGTATTGGGTTGATGGTATAGGTTTGAGGGATTAGGTTTGAGGGTAGAGGGTAGAATATTTAAGGGTTTAAGGTTGATGATAGAGGCCTTAGGGTTTGAGGGTATAGGTTCTAGGGTAAATAGGGTGGAGGGTAGAGGGTTTAAAGGTTTAGGGTTTAAGGGTTGAGGGTTGAGGGTTGAGGGTTGAGGGTTTAGGGTTTAGGGTAGAGGGTTTATGGTTTAAGGTAGAGGGTAGAGGGTAGAGGGTTTAAGGTTAGAGGGTAGAGGGTAGAGGATTTAAGTGTTAAGGGTAGAGGGGAGAGAGATAGGAGTGAGAGAGAGAGAGAGAGAGACTTGAGAGAGGGAGAGGGGGTAGGAAGGAGATAATTGAGAGAGAGGGAGGGTATAGGGGTTGAGGGATTAGGGTTTAAGGGTTGAGGGATTAAGGGTCAAGAGGGTTGAGGGATTAGGGTAGAGAGTTTATGGTTTGAGGGTATAGGTTTTAGGGTTTAGGGTAGAGGATTGAGGGTTTAAGGGTAGATGTATTAAGGGTTTAGGGTATAGGTTTGAGGGTACGTGGTTGAAGGATTAGGGTTGAGGGTCCAATTTATAGGGTATAGGGGTTGAGGGATTAAGGGTTGAGGGTTGAGAATTGGCGGTTGAGGGTTTAATGTATAGCGTAGAGGATAGATGGTTTAAGGGTTGAGGTTTGAGGGTTTAAGGTTTAGGGTTGAGGGTATAGGGTTGGGAGATTAGGGTTGAGGGTCCAATGTATAGGGTAGAGGGTATAGGGGTTGAGGGAGTGAGAGAGATAAACTTGAGAGAGGGAGAGGGGGTAGGAGAGAGAGAGAGAGAGAGAGAGAGAGAGAGAGAGAGAGAGAGGGTTGAGGGTTTAGGGTTTTAGGGTAAATAGGGTTGTGGGTAGAGGGTTAGGGTTTAAGGGTAGACGGATTAAGGGTTTTGGGTTGAGGGTAGAGGGTTTAATGGTTTATGGTAGAGGGTTTATGGTTTAGGGTAGAGGGTAGAGGGTTTAAGGGTAGAGGATAAAGGATTTAAGTGATAAGGGTAGAGGATAGAGGGTTAAGGGTAGAGGGGAGAGAGATAGAAGGAGTGAGTGAATGAGAGAGAGAATTGAGAGAGTGAGAGGGGGTAGGAGGGAGAGAATTGAGAGGGAGAGGGAGGGAGGGTATATGGGTTGAGGGATTAGGGTTTAAGGGTTGAGGGTTGAGGGTTGAGCGATTAAGGGTTGAAGGATTATAGTAGAGAGTTTAGGGTTTGAGGGTATAGGTTTTAGGGTAAACAGGGTTGAGGGTAGAGAGTAGAGAGTTTAAGGGTAGAGGGATTAAGGGTTTATGGTACATGGTTGAAGGATTAGGGTTGAGGGTCCAATGCATAGGGTAGAGGGTATAAGGGTTGAGGGATTAAGGGTTGAGGGTTGAGGGTTGAGAATTGAGGGTTGAGGGTTTATTGTATAGGGTAGAGGGTAGAGGGTAGAGGGTTTAAGGGTTGAGGGTTGAGGGTATATGGTTGGGGGATTAGGGTAGATGGTCCAATGTATAGAGTAGAGGGTATAGGGGTTAAGGGAGTGAGAGATAAACTTGCGAGAGGGAGAGGGGGTAGGAGGGAGAGAACTGAGAGAGAGAGAGGGAGGGAGTGGGAGAGATATAAAGGGTAGAGGGTTGATAATTGAGGGTATATGGTTGAGGACCTATAGGGTTGATGGTATAGAATTGAGGGATCAAGGTTGAGGGTAGAGGGTAGAAAGTTTAAGGGTTGAGGGTTTGAGGGTATAGGTTTGAGGGTAAATAGGGTTGAGGGTAGTGGTTTGAGGGTTTAAGGGTAGAGGGATTAAAGGTTTTGGGTTGAGGGTAGATGGTAGAGGGTTTGAGGGTGTTGGGAAATCATGTCTCAATTTCCAGTTTGTACCTCTACATTCTTTAGATTTGGTAGAAAAATTAAGTTTTCATCCTTTATCGCTTTACCACGGCGGCTATGATGGCCCTGGTGGTACTGTGGTGATAGACCTAGCAGTTACCACCTTACCGTGCCCGGTGAGTTCACTCACTGAGGTGGCACTATAAGGAAGTCTGCGGCCAGCGTTGGTGGTTACTGCCTTATCATGTGTGGTGAGTTCACTCATCGCGGTGGCGTGGTAAAGCCGCCAACTACTTGGCTCGACGGTTACCGCCATACTACAACCGGTGGGTCCTCTCACCATAGTGACCATGGTGAGACCGCTAGCGGTGGTCTTGGAAGTTACCACCCCACCGTGGGTGGTGAGTTCTCTCACCGCGGTGGTTGCAGTGAGACCGTCGGCTGGGGGCCAGGCGGTTACCACTCCACCACGGGCGGTGAGCTTGCTCACTGTCGTGGCTGCGGTAAGACCACCAGGGGTCTGGCTGGCGGTCATCGCTCTATCGTGGGGTGGCATGGAAGCCTATGCTATAGTGCGGTATGAACACCAATGGTCTACTCAAAGGCTACCGCCATACCGCGGTAAGGGTGATCATGACCGACGGTAGCATGGGTATGGTTTGGGTGAGCACAACCAAGCTCATCGCCATACTGCGAGGCGAGTCAGTGAGCTCAGTGGTAGTGTGGTATGAGCTCGGTTAGTCGAGCTTGACTAATTTGACCCAAAAGTAAAAGAGAACAATGAATGCAATGTGGACACGTGGCAGGTTGACAATAGTTTGATTGGCTATATGCCAAAATAGTAAAGGCAATAATTGCAGGTTGACTTCTACTTATGAGAGGAACCTGATTTGGGTGGTGAAGTTATTGCATGGGTGGTTCGATGCAATTTGAGAAGATCGATTTCTTGCTTGAATGTTCGATGCATGAACCTGGAAGTCATGGGATTGGTTAAGACATTGAATGTGATGTATGACTTGAGAAATCGAGTACATGTTGTATATGTTAACCAAAAGGTGATGGTTTTGATAACAGAGTTGCAAGTCTATGTAAGGTGATAATTCATTGTATGCTTTGCAAGGAAGTATTGTAACAGTGAGAAAATAATTAGAGTGTTGTTGTGAGCTGATTAGAGAGTAAAGACTGAAGAATTTGTATGTAATCTTTTATTACTATAATACAAATTGTCTTTGCTTGGTGTGGTGGGTTTTTTACCTGAAAAGGTTTTCCCATGTAAATAGTTGTGTTATCTATGAATGCTTAATATTTTGTTATTTCTTTTATGCTGCATGTATTCATCTCAGTAGTTTTAAGAAGCTATTAAAACCTATATTTTACTATTCTCCTCTGATGTATTAGTGTTAAGGGAATGCATTTCACACTGTTAGGTCTTTAGATCCATCTCTGTTTTCCCTTCAAGTGGTATTGGAGCCTAGCTAGTTGTGTTATCCTTGTTGGAAAAGGTCATTTTTTTGTGCTAATACTATTTCAGTCGGAGTCTTGCATTATTAAAACTTGTTTCTGTTTGAGATGGCGAGTACATTAGGTAGAATAGATATTGAAAATTTTAATGGCAACAACTTTGAGTTATGGAAACTCAAAATGGAAGACTTGCTAGTGGATACAGACCTCTGGTTAGCAGTGTCTAGAACTAAGCCACAAAGTACGACGGAAGAGGCTTGGGAACTTGCTGATAGAAAAGCAAGAGCTATGATAAGACTAAGTCTAGCCAATTCTGTACTCTTGAATGTCCATGAGGAGATGTTTGTAGCTTCATTGTGGAAGAAGCTTAGTGATAATTATCAGGGAAAGTCTTTGGTAAATAAGTTATTCCTGAGGAAGAAGTTGTACTCCTTGAAAATGGAAGAAGGTGCATCTGTTGCAGACCATCTGAACTCATTTAACATGAGTGTTATTCAGCCAACATTTGTAGGTGTAAAGACTGAGGAGGAGGATTGTTGCATACTCTTGTTGTGTTTGTTACCTGATAGTTGGGATCATCTTGTGATGGATATTGGAAGCATGAACACTACATTCAAGATGGATGACATGGTTTCTTCGCTTTTGTTTGAAGAAATGTGAAGGAAGTCTTCTGAGATGGCCAAAGAGGCTCTTTCTGTTTGAGGTAGACCAAAGGAGAAAGGCAAGAAGAAGGGCAAGAAGTCAAAATCCAAATCTACAGGGAGATCAAAGTCTCTTGGTAAAAATTTCAAGGTGAGATGTTGGAACTGTGGGAAACCTGGTCATATTAAGAAGGATTGTAAGGAGAAGAAGAAGAAGAATGCTTTAGACAATGAATCTTCTCAAAGTGATGCAGATGCCTTCATTCCAACAACTTTGACAACTCAGGCATCAGATGATGTCTGATTGGTTGAATCAGGTGCGTCCTTTCACATGGCGTCCAATAAAGAATGGTTCTCTAAATACGAGAAGTATGACAGTGGAAAGGTGTACTTGGCAAGTGATTCAATGCCAGAGATAGTTGGCAGAGCAAGAGTCAGAATTCAGTTTCATAATGGGAGAGTCAAAGGTATTGGTGGCGTATTGCATATACCAGGTCTGGCTCAAAATCTTCTTTCTGTCAATAAGTTAAATGATGTTGGTGTAGAATTTTCTTTCTCTAGTAGATGATGTAAAATGGCTAGAGGTGCAATGGTGCTAGCTAAGGGTGTCTGTACTAGCACTCTGTATAAGTTGGATGCACGTCCTATTCAATGTAACAATGCCTCTGTAGAGTCATGTAAATCGGTCCTTGTAGAGAAAGATGAAGACACTTCTTTGTTTGCAAATGCTTTGGAGGTAAAACTCCCAGCTAAGAAGACTATGCTGTGGCATCATAGACTAGGTCACATAGGTGAGAAAGGTTTAAAAACCTTGAAGAATAAAAATCTTGTAGAAGAGCTTGATTATTGTAACCTTGAGTTCAATTTTTGTGAACATTGTCTCTATGGAAAACAACACCATGTTTCATTTTACTCTAGTCCTCATAAATCTTCTAATATACTGGATTATGTTCATTCTGATGTGTTTGGTCTAGTTAATGTTCCTTCATTATCAAAGTCTAGATATTATGTTTCTTTTATTGATGACTGGTCAAGAAGGGAATTTGTATACTTTTTAAAAAGTAAATCAAAAGTGTTCAGTCAGTTTAAAGAATTTAAATCTTTGGTAGAGAATCAGACTCGAAGGAAAATTAAATGTTTGAGGACACACAATGGTGGTGAATTTTGTTCTACAAATTTTGAAAGATATTGTATAGATCATGGAATTAAAAGGCATAAGACAATGCCTTACACTCCACAACAGAATGGAGTTTCTGAAAGGTTGAATAGGATGTTGATGGAAAAGGCAAGGAGTATGTTGAGCAGTGCTGGTCTGGTGCAGAAGTTCTAGGCTGAGGATGTGGCTACAACATGTTATCTGGTAAACCGATCTCCTTGCTCTGCTCTTGTTGTTAAGACACCTTTGGAAGCATGGTCTGGTAAGAAGCGCTCTCCGAGGCATGTTCATGTCTTTGGCTATGAGGCATATGTTTATGTGCCAAATAAAAAGAGATCAAAGTTGGATAAGAAGGCTGTCAAATGTATTCTCATCGGCTATGGAGTTATTGTGAAGGGATACAAGATTTGAAACCCCCTTACTGAGAAGGTTCTATACAACAGAAGCGTGATATTTTTTGAGTTGAAACCTTCAATATGTGATCAACAACTTGAGACAGATCAGAGTGACAAGAAGAAGGATGCAGTTGAGATTCCCCAAACTCCAGAAAGGGAAGAGCTGTATGGTGTACCTAAGACTAAGGAGAGTTCAAGAAGCTCTGGAAGTTCTGATGATGAAGAACCACAACCTCAGCCTATAAGAAGGTCGACATAAGAAAAATAGCAACCTGAAAGGTATGGTTTCTCATTGTTAAATTCAAACTGTGCCTATGCCTTAATTACTAGCACTGATGAGACTAAGACTAGAAAAAAAGCAATCAACATGTCTGATTCAAATTCTTGGCTGGAAGCCATGAATGAAGAGATGTATTCATTGAAGAAGAATGAAACCTGGGATTTTTGTACCACTGCCTAAAGGGCGAAAGTTTGTTGGCTATAAGTGGATATTGAAAAGGAAGATAGGCCTTGATGGCAGTTTTGAGAAGTATAAGGCACAACTGGTTGCAAAGGGATTTTCCTAGATTGAGGGAATTGATTATGGAGAGATTTTTTTCCCTATAGAAAAGCTGACATCCATCAAATTTTTGTTGTCATTGGCAGCTGTGTATGACTTTGAAATTGAGCAGATGGATGTGAAGACAACGTTTCTCCATGGTGCGATGGAAGCAAAAATTTGTATGTCCTAGCCTGAGCATTTTGTTGTGAAAGGTAAACGAAATCTGGTTTGTAAGTTAAATAAATCTCTATATGGTTTGAAGCAGTCTTCTAGAATGTGGTACCAAAAATTTGACACATTTGTGTTATCTATGAGATTTGTAAGATCAAAATTTGATCATTGTGTTTATCATAAATCTGAAAATGATCGTGTGCTTGTTATTACATTGTATGTGGATGATATATTATTCATAGGATATAGCAAGACTATGATTTTTGATCTTAAATGTCAGTTGTCTGCAATGTTTGAAATGAAAGATCTTGGTGCAGCTAGGTATATTCTGGGAATGGAGATAACCAGGGACAAAACAAGCATAAATCTTTGAGTAATTCAGAATAAGTATGTGAATACAGTTCTGGAGAGAATTGGGATGAACGATTGCAAGCAACTAGTTGTTCCAGTCATGCAGGGAACAAAACTATTTGTTGAAGATTATCCAAAGTCTACTACTGAGATGGAGGACATGACCAGTGTGCCTTATGCAAGTCTTGTTGGTAGATTAATGTATGCGATGATCTGTACAAGACCAAACATTGCCCAAGCAGTGGAAGTTCTAAGCCATTTCATGGAAAATCCAAGAAGATCACATTGGGATGCTGTGAAGAGAGTGTTCAGGTATTTGAAAGGGACTTCAAATTATGCTCTGTGTTACCATGGCAGTTTGGTTGCATCACAGAGGACTCTCAACATTCAGGGATATGTTGATTCTGATTGGGTAGGGGACATTGATAGCACAAGATCCACTCATGGATATACGTTCATGCTTAATGGTGGAGCAATTAGTGGGATGAGAAAGCGGTGGGCTGTTGTTGCTTTATCCACGACAGAGGCAGAGTATATGGATGCAACTCATGCCTGCAAGGAAGTAGTTTGGTTGAGGCATTTGTGTTCAAACAATGGTTTTAATGCAGGGTAGATCACTATTTTTTGTGATAGTCAGAGTGCCATTTGTTTGGCAAAGAACCCGACTTTCCATGCCAGGACGAAGCACATTGATGTGTAGTTTCACTTCGTGAGGGACATGGTGAAAGATGGAAGAGTCTGTCTTGAAAAGGTCGACACTTTGAAGAATATTGTAGATGCTTTGTCAAAGCTGGTGAGCATAGACAAGTTCAGATGGTGCGCAAAATCTATGGGCCTTGGGGCCTATGAGCGTCAATAATTTTTTCGATGTCAAGAGGAAATTGGAAATCTTCACCAAGTGGGAGCTTGTTGGGAAATCATGTCTCAATTTCTAGTTTGTACCTCTGCATTCTTTGGACTTGGTGGAAAGTTTTTGTTTTCAGCGTTTACTGCTTTACCATGGCGGCTATGACTAGCCCTGGCAGTACCACGATGACAGACCTAGCGGTTACCACCTTACCGCGCATGGTGAGCTCACTCACCACAGTGGCGCAGTAAGGCAGTTTGTGGCCAGTGTTGGCGGTTACCACTTTACTACGCGCGGTAAGGCCGCTAATGGCCTAACTCGGTGGTTATCACCATATTGTAGGCGGTGGGTCCTCTCACTATGGTGAGACTGCCAACGGTGGTCTTGGCAGTTACCGCCCCATCACATGCGGTGAGTTTGCTCATTGCGGTGGCCATGGTGAGATCACTAGTGGTGGGCCTGGTGGTTACTACTCCACCGTGTGTGGTGAGCTCACTCACCATGGTGGCTGTGGTAAGACCGCTAAGAGTCTGACTGACAGTCATCGCTCTACCACAGGGTGGCATGGCGGCCTCCGCATTATGACCACCAATGATTTGCTCAAAGGCTACCATCATAAGGGTGATCGTAACCTGTGGTAGTGTGGGTATGGCGGTGAGCTCGACCGAGCTCACCGCCATACCGTGAGGTGAGTCAGTGAGCTCGGCGGTAGCGTGATATGAGCTCGGTTGAGCTTGGAGCTTGGTCAACTGAGCTTGACCAATTTGACCCAAAAGTAAAAGCGAACAACGAATGCAATGTGGACATGTGGCAGGTTGACAACACTTTGATTGGATAAATTCCAAAATAGTAAAGGCAGTAATTGTAGGTCGACTTTTGCTTATGACAGGAATCCGATTTCGGTGGTAAAGTTATTGCATGGGTGACTCGATGCAATCTGAGAAGATTGATTGCTTGCTTTAATGTTTGATGCATGAAATTGGAAGCCATGGGATTCGTTAAGACATTGAATGTGATGTATGACTTGGGTAGTCGAGTACATGTTGTATATGTTAACCAAAAGGTAACAATTTTGATAAGAGAGTTGCAAGTCCATGTAAGGTGAGAATTCATTGTATGCTTTGCAAGGAAGTATTGTAACAATGAGAAAATAATCAGAGTGTTGTTGTGAGCTGATCAAAGAGTAAAGACTGAAGAATTTGTATGTAATCTTTTATTATTGTAATACAAATTGTCTTTTCTGGGTGTGGTGGGTTTTTTACTTGAAAAGGTTTTCCCACGTAAATACTTGTGTTATCTGTGAATGATTAATATTCTGTTATCTCTTTTATGCTGCATGTATTCATCTCAGTTGTTTTAAGAATCTATTAGAACCTTCTTTTTTCTATTCTCCTATGTTGTATTAGTGTTAAGGGAATGTATTCCACACTGTTGGGTCTTTTGATGCATCCCTGTTTTCCCTTCAGAGGGTAGAGGGGAGAGAGATAGGAGTGAGTGATTGAGAGAGAGAGACTTGAGAGAGGGAGAGGGGATAGGAGGGAGAGACTTGAGAGAGAGAGAGGGATGGATAAGTGAGATAGAGAGAAGGAGAGAAGAGGAGGGAGGGATAAAGATATACGAGGCTTGATGATCCAATGTATAGGATCATAGAGGGTCGAGAATTGATGGTATAGGGTTGATGGTTTAGAGTTTAGGGTTTAGGATTTAGGGTTGAGGACCTACATATGGTTGAAATATTAGGGTTGAAAGTACATGGGTAAAAGCACAAAGTTGTGTCACACTTTCAGCCAACATATCAGCACAACTGAATTTAAGTATTTCTAACTAAAAATCAATTTTGGTCAAACATATGACCTAGTAAGATTCATTCTAGCTAAGTTAGATACTTCCAAAATTTATTCAACTAAAATTGTTGGCTAAAAATATATGGAGCACCACTTTGAGTCCAATTTACAAAAAAAAATAAAAAATTGAAAAACTTGAAGTTTTAATAACTCCTCCTCATGTAAATAACATTTTTTTAAAATGTAAAAATACCCTTTTGTAGATCTATAAGTGTAGTTTTCAAAAATATATTTATTTTAATAGTTTAATTATTATTATTATTATTATTATTATTTTTATTTATACTAAAATTAGGTTATCAGCAAAAAATATTAGGTTGATTACCATGCCAAGGAAAAATACTAAAACTTATTAAAAAAAAATGAAAAAAATATGATGCACTAGATAAAAGAATCTATTTCAAGATGGTATAACTTTTTTCCATTTTAGATAAATATTTAATATGAATGTTGATGTCTAATGGAAACAATTGTTTTTTATTCACACACATTTTAATATTTATATACAAATATATATTTATCAAAATTGGAAAAAAATATATCCATGCACTAAAGTTTCAAGTTATAAATACACACAAAAAGTTTGAAAGAAAAAAAAATTACTATAAAAAGTTTGACGTCTCGTGCAACTTCATTTTTCAGCATTTTATCAGCTGCTAAATTATAGTGTTAATTTATGAAAAACTAGTTTAAAATAGTTTTTAAATTTCTTATAAAAAATAAAAACATAAAATATACTAAAAAATATATATTTTACTAGTTTACATCATTTAAAAATTCAAAACTTGTATGCTAATTTTTAGCAATTCAAGTTTAAAAGTTGGATCAGCATTGACCGTTTCCTTTATAAAGTGTGACACAACTTTGTGCTTTTACCCACATATGGTTGAAAGATTGGGGTTGAGGGTACATATGGTTGAAGGATTAGGGGAGAGGGTATCACAGTTAAGGGTTTAGGGTTTGAGGGTTGAGGATTGAGGGATTAAGGGTTGAGGGTTGAGAATTGAGGGTTGATGTTTTAATGTATAGGGTAGAGGGTTTAAGGGTAGAGGGTTTAAGGTTGAGGGTAGAGGATTAAGGGTATAGAGTTGGGGGATTAAGGTTGAGGGTCCAATGTATAGGGTAGAGGGTATAGGGGTTGAGGGATTAGGGTTTAAGGGTTGATGGTTGATGGTTGAGGGTTGAGGGATTAAGGGTCAAGAGGGTTGAGGGATTAGGGATTAGGGTTGAGGGAGGAGGGAGAGACTTGAGAGAGAGAGAGAGGGAGGGAGTGGGAGAGAGATAGAGGGTAGAGGGTAGAGGATTTAAGGGTTAAGGGTAGAGGGTAGAGGGTTAAGGGTAGATGGGAGAGAGATAAAAGGAGTGAGTGACTGAGAGAGAGACTTGAGAGAGGGAGAGGTGGTAGGAGAGAGATAATTAAGAGAGCAAGAGAGAGGTAGGGAGTGGGAGAGATATACAGGATAAAGGGTAGAGGGTTGATAAATGATGGTATAGGGTTGAGGATCTATAGGGTTGATGGTTTAGGGTATTGGGTTGAGGGATAAGGGTTGAGGGTAGAGGGTAGAAGGTTTAAGGGTTTAGGGTTGAGGGTAGAGGGTTTATGGTTTTAGGGTTTAGGATTGAGGGTTGAGAGATTAAGGGTTGTGGGTTGAGGGTTGAGGGTAGAGAGGAAGAGAGAGAAAAGAAACCTATAAAAAATCAAATTTATCATAACGTGAGTATGTTTTGAAGTAGTAGAGCTATGACTGTTATTTTAGAAAGAAATAATGTGATCGCATTATAACTTGAGTGTGTTATAATGCGACGCATTTTGGCTCGCTCTAAAAATGGTAAAAAAAATCAATTTACTCATGATCTCAAGGCCTACATTCTATATATTCTTCTAGTTATGTGTGTGCTCTGACAAAAAAAGCTTTTGATGATGTTGTGAAGTGTGCATGCATGTTTTTCACATTCCGCCACCTTTTTCATGATCATTCCCCCATCTTTGCATGAAATAGAAAAGTTTTTATGTTGAAAGGCTAATAATATCAATTCAAGTCTGAATTCCATTCAAAAGTAATATATAATTAAAGTTTGGAGGGGAACAAGCTTTTGAAAAAGTCAAATTTATTGAGGAGTTTGAAGAAAGAAGAAGAAAAGGCTACATAATTGGGTAGAACTCCTCCATTTGAAACTCTCATTTTTTAGATATGTGAAGTCTTTACACATTTTCTTTCATTCTATTATGGATTGCTTTCATTTTTGTTATTTTTCATATTCCATGTTGATCATTGTTTGTTTTTCATTATAACCTTAGCTTGTCAATGGACATTTTAAATTACACAATTCTTTACACTTGCCAATTACATTTTTAAACCACATCTCTTTGAGGAATTTTGTTAAGAAATTGACTTACCTTGTGTATGCTTCCACATTTTTTATACACATATATATGACATAAGTTATAAGGAAGTAAAATAAAACATAATTTCTCAATCCTTTACTATGGATGTGCATACCACTTTCCAAAGCTTTCATTTTGGTATAGGCATGGGGGATGTTGGAAAATGTAGTTGAATTTGGTTTTACACCTACAATTTGCATATGCTTGAAATTTTCTAAAGCCTTTTCAATAAATCTATTTTTTGCATATCCTACAATCATTATAGTCCACGAGGACATATATCATTGAGGTATTTTTTCAAAAAGTTATACCAAGCAGCTGATTGCCTTGTCTATGCTACCAAATTTTCCATACATGTCTATAAAAAATTGGAATATACTCCTCCCACATTGATATATCTTTGAATATATTTTGGTTTTCATCTCCATTTCTAAATTTACCTCATCACTAAACTTACCTCATCACTTATGTTGTGATATATTTTAAATGTTTCCTTGATTAGTCTACCTACAAGGGATTCTAACCCTTCTCTCCATTGTTTCAAGACTCTTTATTCAAGACTAAGTTAGAAACATGGGGAAAGGTGCAACCTATCTTGTAATCATGGCTCAAAATGGAATCATGGACAAGGAATTTGAATTGTTTGAAAATAATGTTTTTGTATAAATGTATGCAAAAGAGTGGTAGCATTGACAAGCTAGTGAGCTTGACAAGCTAGTAAGCTCCCTCACTAGCCCGCCAATGTGATAGGGTTGACAAGGTACTGCATTGGCAAACTAGTGAGGGAGCTCACTATCCTGCCAATGCAATAGGGTTGACAAGGTAGGGGTAGTGTATGCCTCATGGAAATAGGGTCTCACGATGATGTACACCACCGTGTACATCATCGTGAGACCCTATTTCCATGAGGCATACACTACCCCTACCTTGTCAACCCTACTACATTGGCAAGCTAGTGGAGCATTGGCAAGCTAGCTCACTCACTGGCTTGCAAATGCGACAGGGTTGAAAAGGTAGGGGTAGCATATGCCTCATAGAAATGGGGTCTCACGATGATGTACATCACTATGAGACCCCATTTCTATGAGGCATACACTACCCTTACCTTATCAACCCTACCACATTGGCAAGCTAGTGGAACATTAGAAATCTAGCTCACTCACTAGCTTGCCAATGCGGTAGGGTTGACAAGGTAGGGGCAGTGTATGCCTCATAAAAATGGGGTCTCACGGTGATGTAAATCATCGTGAGACCCCATTTCTATGAGGCATATGCTACCCCTACCTTGAAATCGCCATGAGACCCTATTTCTATGAGGCATACGCTACCCCTACCTTGTCAATTACATCACCGTGAGACCCCATTTCTATGAGGCACATGTTGCCCCTACCTTGTCAACCCTACCGCATTGGCAAGCTAGTTCACTCACTAGTTTGCCAATGCGGTAGGGTTGAAAAGTTAGGGATAGAATATGCCTCATATAAATGGGGTATCATAGTGATATACATCACTTTGAGATCCCATTTCTATGAGGAATACACTACCCCTACCTTGTCAACCCTACCGCATTGGCAAGCTAGTGGAGCATTGGTAAGCTAGCTCACTCACAAGCTTGGAAATGCGATAGGGTTGAAAATGTAGGGGTAGTGTAAATCACTATGAGACCTCATTTCTATGAGGCATACGCCTCCCCTACCTTTTCAACCCTATCACATTGGCAAGCTAGTGGAGCATTGGCAAGCTAGTGGTGCTCCACTAGCTTGGTAATGCGGTAGGGTTGACAAGGTAGGTGTAGCATATTCCTCATAGAAATAAATAATCATGAGACCCCATTTATATGAGGCATACGTTGCCCCTACCTTGTCAATCCTACCACATTGCCAAGCTAGTGGAGCACCACTAGCTTGCCAATGCTCCACTAGCTTGGTAATGTGGTAGGGTTGACAAGGTAGGGGTAGCATATGCCTCATAGAAATGGCAAGGTTGTGATCTCACTAGCTTGCCAATTTTCTCACATGATTTTTTTGATGGAATTCCTTAAAGTAACATGGAAATGTGGCATGCCATGATTGTAAGTATTTTTTATGAATCCTTGAATGACATATATTTAATTTATTTGTATGTATTCATTTTTTACGAACTAATATTTATCTCATTACCATGATATAGGTAAAATTATCTGCCATGCCAAGGAAACAAACAAGAAATAATATAGTGGCATACATTAAAAAATATGGTACTCAAGAAAAAATGTATGATTTGGTTATTTAGAAGATTCCAGTGTATCAGTTTATGTCCATGTTTCATGACAAAATAGTGTATGAGTATGCAAGGCATACCCATAGAGCCTGATGGTTGGAAACACAATTCAAGTGATGCATGGAAATATTTCTAGTTGGCAGCATAGTATTATTGGTTCAATTTGTAGAGAAATACTCTCTACAACCACAACATGAGGTGTGGTCACAATATTACAACTCCACATAGGTTTCGATATTTATGCATGTAGCATTCATTTATGCAGTTGATAGTATAGAGGACCAAAGGAAGGTATTGAGGGAGTATCACTTTTATATTAGTGATGATTGCACACATTCTTGAAAGTTCATGCAAGGTTGCTTCCAGATGTTCTACACTAATTTGGCTCAGAAGGGCATAACATACGGTTGACATATAATATGGTTGGATAAGTGTGCATCACAATTCAAGAACTCGCACATGTTCCACTATTTGAGTAGGATGCATTCCATTATATGTGTTTAGCATATGTGGAAATTTTGTGAGGTTGGGCATGGAAAAAGGGAGCATGATTGTGTAGGAGCATGCGCGAAAAGAGCATTATCACAAGAAGAGTTAAAGTATAAAGACAATGCAAAGTTGATAGATGCAAAATCAATCGTCGAGTGGTGTAATTCTTCGATGGGTCCAAGTAATGAAGGTACGTCTTCAGTTCATAGATGTTTTTGGTTGATGGATGATACTAACATTGCACCATATGAGGATTGTTGTACACTAATAGGATTTAGTGAGCTACACTCTTTCCTTAGCTCAAATGCAGGTTCATGGAGTATCAATACACAAAATATGGCATGCCTTTTTTCTTCGTGTACAATGCAAGTTTGGAATGATTGTGAGTCAAAGGAGTGTGTTGAAAAATGGTCATTAAGTTATCTTAGCCCACTTCACACATATCACCCTTTGACAACATTGGAACTAACACAGATGGATTCATTGATTGAATTTGATGACATATCAGATCTAGTTCAACTAGGTAATATATCTACTTGCTTATTTTTTTAAATTGCTATTTTTATCTTACTTTGTAGTGTATTTGTAATGTTGACTAATTTCAAGAAATTTGTTGCACATATCAATGCAGGGCATGTTTATGTAGTTATTGCAGATGAAGAAAATAAAGAGGGAACAAACTATTGCTTGTGTTGTTGTGTTGAGGCCAAAAAGAAATTGGAGGCCCTATTTATAGATGGAGAAAACATCGAATACCCTACAGGCTTAGTTTTTGTTACTAGAATGTGGCTTAGAAGTTACCCACATAAGAGTGTTAAATATGGGATATTTCAGAACTTTGACACACATCATAAGATTATTCATTACTCGAACCTTGTTGTGGCATCCAATATTCATTTGACCAAATGTGGGGGTAGACCTTTGAACAAGACCTTGTGGAAGGTCCATGAGTTTGAGCATGAGGAAATACTTAACACAATAAAAAGTAGAGCAGACTTAGATGGTTCATTGGATTAATTTGTAAGTATGGACATTGGTTCTTATTAATTTATCCTCAATAGAAGCATCAAAATTTATGCCTTACTGTTCCCAAGTTGGAACCAAATGGTGTGGATTTTTTGTCTATAAATTCCTTCCATCTATTTTTATTTCATTTCCATTTTGGATGCTCTTTCTTTTTCTTCTTTTACTTTGCATATTTGTAAGTAAACTACTAAAAATTTATTGGTGTCTCCTTGCAGAAAATGCTGATTTATGAGGCATCGAAGAGAATCTTAGCCAAAAAATAAATGCAACATCCTTATTTTGATGATCTTGACAAATCTCAATTATGACTTTAAGCCATTATAAAAGTGCATGTGAAGCTTGGTGAGGGAATTTCAAGTTATTCATTTGAAGTTAACCTTATCATGAGCACCTATGATGTATACATTATAAGAGAATCTCAAATTTCAAGTTATTATATTCATGAGAGGTGCTGTGTGAAATAGGTATCTTGGAACTCTAAGTGAAGATGTATGACCAGGAGTGACTAAGTTGAGAAACTGGCATGCTTGTTCTCGAGATGGAACCAAATGGTGTGGATTTGTTGTCTGTAAGTGTCTTCCATTTATTTTTATTTCATTTCCATTTTGGATGCTCTTTCTTTTTCTTCTTTTACTTTACGTATTTGTAAGTAAACTACTAAAAATTGATTAGTCTCTCCTTGTAGAAAATTGTGACTTATGAGTCATTGAAGAGAATCTTAGCCAAAAAAGTAATGCAACATCCTTATTATGATGATCTTGAGAAATCTCATTTATGATTTGAAGCCATTATAAAAGAGTGTGTGAAGCTTTGTGAGGGAACCTCAAGTTATTAATTTGAAGTTAACCTCATCATGAGCACCTATGATGTAGACATTATAAAAGAATCTCGAATGTATGAGTGACATTGTAAAAGATCTATGATAATGGAGTACCTAAGCTATTGTGCCTACACGTACAAGAACTTGGGTTTTAGAACGATGTATGAAGCATATTAGACAATTTTAGCACAAATAGAAGAATTAAGACAACCGAATAAATCTCATTTTATTTTAAACATCATTCTATTAATATAGTGAGTTTAATAACCATTGATGGTTACTAATCATTCTTTTTCTTCTTTTATTCTCTCCCTATTATAACTAGCACCAGTTGACTAACTTATTATAAAAAGTTTATTTATTAAAATAAATCAACCTAATGATTATATATCAATATCAATATAGCATACAGTATATTGAAATAAACACTTGTAATGAGATTTTACTCAAATATTGAAATTTATTACTGCCCTCAAAGATTTGTAATTCAAGCAACGTAATCCATTAACAACCCAGATTACAAAAGGGAAACAATCTTTGATGACATGTTATCCGGATACTGTGTTAGTTATGGGCATTCCATCTAAGGAATCGAGATCATGTAGGGCATCTCTACAAGAACCTCTGTCGGTTTTTGTTATCTTCAAGTCATTTTTTTTGTGGTGTCCAATTTTGACTTGATAGAAAAAGTGTCAATTGCAAGCAATGTAAAGTTGCAAAGTGGTACAAATTTCGTTCTACAACTTGTGTGACCAAACAAACTATTCCAACACATCCAAATGGGTACGTTTATGCTATACATGATCGTCTTTCACACCCAAACATGTGGAATCACTTTGAGCTACGTTCAACGAGCTCAATCCCTTAAGGGTTCAAAGTGCAAAAGGGAATAAATCTTTGACAAACTATTACTGGGAAACCGTGGCACTTATGAACTCTCTGTCTGAGCCTATGAGATCAATTTAGGCCCCTATATAATTATCTCTCTCACTTTTTGTTATCTTAGAGTCATTTTCCTGTGGTGTCCAGTTTTCGCTTGATTGAAAAATTATCAAATGTAAGTAGTGCAAAGTTGCAAAGTGCTACAACTTTTGTTCTGCAACTCATGTGATGAAATGGACTATTCCAATGTGTCTGAATGGGCGGTTTATGCTAGGAATGGTTCTCTTTTGCACCCATACATGTAGAATCACTTTGAGCTACATTCAACCAACAGGATCCCTTAAGTGTCCAAAGTACAAACTGGTTCCAATCTTTGACGGGTTGTTACTCAGAAATTGTGAGGCTTATAAACTTCTAATTTGAGACAATGGGATCATTTTGGCCCCCCTCTACAATAACCTCTCTTGGTTTTTTCTATCTCAAGTGAATTTTATCATGGTGGCAAATTTTCACTTTGCAAAAACGTTGTCAAATACAAATAGTTGAAAGTTACAAAGTGGTGCAACTTTGGTTCTGCAACTTGTGTGACCAAAGGAACTATTCAAATGCATCTTGATGGGTATTTTTATACTAGACATGGTCCTCTTTCACACCCAAACACATGGAATCACTTTGAGCTACATTCAACCAGTAGAATCACATGATGTTACTCGGATACCGAGATGCTTAGAAAATTATTGTCTGAGCCTATAGGATCATGTTGGGCCCCACTAAAATAACATCTCTTGGTTTTCACTATCTCAAAGGAGTTTTTCCATGGTGGAAAATTTTTACTTGGAGAAAAAGTTGTCAAATACAAGTAGTTGAAAGTTGCAAAGTGGTGCAACTTTTGTTTTGCAACTCGTGTGATAAAAAAAATGTTCCAATGCATATAAGTAGGTATTTTTATGCTATGCATGGTCCTCTTTCACACCCAAACACATTGAATCACTCTGAGCTACATTCAACCGACATAATCCTTTAAGAGTCCAAAGTGCAAAATGGATGCAAACATCAGTATGTTGTTACTTAGATACCACAATGCTTAGAAAATTATCATATAAGGCTATGGGATCATTTTGGGCCCCTCTACAATAACCTCTCTTAGTTTTCTCTATCTCAGAGGCATTTTCTCATGGAGGCAAATTTTCACTTAGGGAAAACGTTGTCAAATGCAGGTAGATGCAAGTTGCAAAACAGTGAAACTTTCGTTCTGCAACTCATGTGAACAAAAAAACATTCCAACGCATCTAGTTGGGTATTTTTATGCTAGGAATGGTCCTCCTTTTCACCCAAACATGTTGATTCGCTCCGAGCTACATTCAACTAGAAAAATCCCTTAAGAGTCCAAAGTGCAAAATGACTGCAATATTTGATAGCTTGTTACTTAGACACTGTGATTCTGAGAAAATTCTTGTTTGATCCTATGGAATTATGTTGGGACCCTCTACAATAACCTCTCTTATTTTTCTTTATCTCGAAGGCATTTTCTTGTGGTGGCAAATTTTTACTTGGGAAAAAAGTTGTCAAATGCAAGTAGTTGAAAGCTGCAAAGTGGTGCAACTTTCATTATGCAATTTGTGTGATCAAATGAACCATTCCAATGCATTTGGGTGGGTACGTTTACACTAGGCATGGTCCTCTTTCACACCTAAACATGTTGAATCACTTTGAGCTACATTCAACCAAAAAAATTCCTTAAGAGTCTAAAGTGCAAAATGACTGCAATCTTCGACTGGTTGTTACTCAAACATCACGATGTTTAGAAAATTATTTTCTAAGCTTGTGGGATCACATTGGGCCCCTTTACAATAACCTCTCTCTATTTTCACTATCTTAGAGGTGTTTTTTTGTGGTGGAAAATTTTCACTTGGGGAAAAAGTTGTCAAATGCAAGTAGTTGAAAGTTGCAAAGTGGTGCAACTTTCATTCTGCAACTCATGTGACCAAATGAGCTATTCCAACATGTCTAAATGGTTGTTTTTACGCTATGCATGGTGCTCTTTCACACCCAAAAACGTGGAATTTCTCTGAGCTACGTTCAACCAACTCGATCCCTTAAGGGTCTGAAGTGCAAAAGGGCAACAATCTTTGATGAGCTATTACTGAAAAATCATGACACTTATGAACTCTTCGTCTGAGCCTATGGGATCATGTTGGACCACTTTACAATAACCTCTCTTTGTTTTTTTTATTTGAGAGTCATCTTATTGTGGTGGCCAATTTTCACTTGATGGAAAAAGTCTCAAATGCAAGTAGTTTAAAGTTACAAAGTGGTGCAAATTTCGTTCTACAATTTGTATGACCAAAAAAACTATTCCAATGTGTCTCGATAGGTACATCTACACTAGGTATGGTACTATTTCACACCCAAACATGCCAAATCACTCTGAGCTATGTTCAACCGACTTGATCCCTTATGATGACATGCAAAACAATCGAAAAAAGAAACATTCACATGATATTTGAGAAGTTCGATCTTTCCACACAAAAATCTTATGATCATTCTCAATTACAGCAAGCTCAAGATGTTTTTTAATTACCCTCCTTTCCCTTACAACAATATTCAAATAATTATAAATGCATACAATGGTGGAATTTGGAAATATTTTATTTTTCATCAATTAACAACTTTGGTTGTGAAGCATTTTGTCATTTTCATTTGAAATGATTTTCTATGCTTGAAAATTGGAATCTAAGAGAAACAAGTGATGCTCTCACATACATTTATTACTTGGTGTGATAAATAAAGTTTCCACCCTTGAGTCCATTTCTTATTTGTATTATAAATTATAAATTTTTCTCCCAAGTCCATTTCCTATACAAGAAATAATATTACAAAAAGTTGATATATACATCTTTCAACATGTTTATATGTTGATGGATCAAGAACATAAAAATTCATTCTATATTGTGAGGATTATGTTGTGAAAATGATTAAAGAATATTCAAGATAAATGTTTGTATGCTAATGTTTCAATAAGTTAACTACTCATCATCTACTATGAATATTATATTTTGCAAGTGTTGTGAAGATTATGTATCCTTTGCTTAATTGAGTTGTTCAAATCAAAAGATTAAATATACAGGAATATTTTTATGAAACTTCTCATGGAATACCAAATAAAAACACGTTTTATTTTATTTTAGATAAAGCATTTCTTGGAACTCTTTGGATTAAACTAAATTGAGATATGAAGAAAAATGGAGCATTAGGAAATACATTGCTCAAGGATCTTAAATAAGCCTTCTCTCCCATTGCAATTTTGGGTGGATTATTGCTTTCAAAGTATTAAGAATGCTTTGCCTATTTTCTAGTTGGCAGTTGCCATTGTAGAAGGCTCATCCCTTGATATATATTATACTCATTATTAATCAATTATCAAGTTAATAATCAGTGCATTTATTTATGGTTAATATGTTTTTTTCAATTTGTGCAATTTTGTAATTTGTAAGTCTATTAGTATTCCTAAAAATATTAAAGTTTTTTAGCATCAACTAATAAAGTATAGAATCAATTAATAAATATTCAAGACAAACCATGAAGGACAACAATCATCAATTCTAGGGCTAACCAATTAATAAGCATACACGTGAATAAGTCAAGGATACATGTGAATAAGGGAAGCACAAGTACTAAAAAACATATAAGCCTTGAAGTATAGACACAAATATATAGTATACACAAATTAATACAAAGAATATGCATGAATACAAGGTATACACATGAAAATATGTAAGTCACAAAGTATACATGGGTATGTGGAGGATCATCATGGAAAAATAGGCCCTTAAGTGGCGATAAAATTCAAAAAAATCAGAGTTAGACAACTTGATGTAAAAATTTGAATAAATTATCTATTTCATTTTAAAAAAATGTAAGAATAGAATCTGTAGAAAATTGAATGTAGTTTCTAAAATACTAGGTTTATTTAAAAAATGAAAATTTGAAATTTCAATGCAGTAGTACTTAAATTTCAAGGAAAAAATAAGAAGTAGGTGTCTTTCTAACCACCCTAACCACAATAAGATGATAATATTTTTTTATAATATTTTAGATATAAGTAGAAGACTCATGTTCCAATGTGATGCATATTTTTTTGTATTTTGTTTCACAGTAAATAATTAATTATGAATTTTTTATTACAACTTAAAAAAAAAATAAAAATCGTATGTCTGACCACCTTAACTTGGTCAAAACTTCATGAAATTCATTTTTTTTTTAATCCTATAGTATGTGAAGCATAAAATGTGACACATGTTTTGGATTTAAAAAATATTATAGCATTTGAAAGCTATAGATGTTTTTCAATAAGCCTATCAATCAAGACTTTAGTCGTAATTCAAATAGGAAATGAATAATAATTATTTATTGAATTCAAATTAAATTATAATTTATATTGGTGGAAATATTAGAATCTCCTTTAAAAACCCTTTTTGTTTCATGAATTTTGGGTAAAGAAAAAGTTGTCAGCCACATGGGTCATCATATCACTTGCATATCGCTACTTTTTGGCCCATCATGATCCTGCACATACCCACATTGGAATACATGTAAGCCACAAAGTATATACATAAGTTGTAAAGTATACACTTGAATACACATAACTCATATTTATTGAACCATGGATTCATAATGCAAATATAGACACCATTGATAAAAATATATTTGTATGAACCAAATAGCCATGTAGGAATACATCAATATATGTCGATATAAGTATAAAATATATACAAAATAGCCATATAGGCTTACAAGAATGCCATATAGGCATACAATGTCAAATATATCCAATATGTAAAATATGTACAAAAATGCCAGATAGGCATACAAAAAAGGGCTCTAAAATCAAAAGTCATTGCTTTACATCCTCTCAAAATAAATTCTTTCCCTTTGTTTGTCAGCCGGATGGAAATAGGTTTGTCACTCATTCATTTTTTAGGTCGAGGAGTGCTCTTGGTTCTCCTCCTAGTGTTTACCTCCTAGTGAAGCTTTATCTATTACAATAAGAAGTAAAGACATTAATATATAGAAATTACATTATAAAAAATGATATATTTAACAAAATAATCACTTATTGCCAGTAGATGATCTCTCTCCTCCCAAGAAAGATTCACATGCTCATGCTGTGGCATGCTGAAGCCTTGTAGAAACCATCCAAAGATAAATTAAACTATGAATCAATAATGGTTTGATTTTTCACTAACTAACAACTATAATAACAAATGTATGTTGAAATTTAGTAATTTTCCTCACACCTCCTCCGTGAGAGCCATCGAGGACTCTATAGCAGATGAAACATTGAGCTCCATTGTCCTATGAACATTCAGAGGTGTATTTGCTTCCAATATCTAAAAATAAAACAACAAATTATTCAATCATGAAAACTACAATAGCGATCCATGTCATGGCTTATAATGTATGAGATAATGAACAAAAAAATGAGTACTTATTAAACTATATATTTTTTACTATCATGCTTTCTATTTTCCTTTTCTACAGCTTGTTCGAAAGCACCTATTTTTATGAGCAAGGCGGTGAACCATTTGATAAAATGCTTTCATAGACATGTACGATAACTATGGTAGCATAGAGAAGGTAGTGAACTATTTGAAAAAAATGCCTCAAAGAAATGGGGTCTCATGGTGATGGAATTCCATTACAAAAAAAAATGTGTCATGGCATTCCATCACCATAAGACTACATTTCTTTGAGGCATTTTTTCAAACAGTTTATTGCTTTCTCTATGGTATTATGTTGGGATGGGGTGGATGGTATAATGTGCTCTTGGTTATGTGATAGAGGGCGATCATGAAATGAAGAGGGAGGGATGGGGACATGAAAAAGTGGAAGGTTTCATATATTGGTAAATTGAGGATGAGGACCTTGAAAGAATTTGGAGGGGAATTTTGGCTAAAGGGTTGGTTTCTACTCTTTAAGAAATGAGCTGTTTGAAAAAATGCCTCAGAGAAATGTCATCTAATTGTGATAGAATGGAATTCTATCACCATGAGACAAAATTTATTCAAGCCATTTTTTCATTCTACTCACTGCCTTGACTATGATATTGCTTACTATTATGTTGTTATAGATTCTTTCCAAGCATCCATAGTTTGTTGGAAAGAACCTATTTTAGGATTTTATACATTGTAGCAAAGAAGTAAGTAGCTTGATAAAATTCTTTGGTACACATGTATGGAAAATGTGGTAGCATAGAAAAGGTGGTGAGCTATTTGAAGAAATGCCTCAAAGAAATGAGGTCTCATGGTGATGGAATGACATTTCATCACCATGAGACTACATTTCTTCAAGGCATTTTTTTAAATTATTCACTGCCTTGTCTATGCTATTGCTTACTATTATGCTTTGATAGATTTTTTCCAAGCATTCATAGTTTTTTGGAAATCACCTTTTTTAGGCTTTTAGCCATAGCACCAAGGAAATGAACTGTTTGATAAAATGCTTTGGTAGACATGTATGGAAAATGTGGTAGCATAGAAAAGGTGATGAAATGTTTGGAAAATCCTCAAATAAATTGGGTCTCATGGTGATGGACCACATTTTCCATACACCTTTTCAAACAACTCATTTCCTTGTCTATGCTATTGCTTACTATTATTATTTCATATATTTATTCCAAGCATGCATAGCATAGACAAGGTAGTGAACTGTTTGAAAATATGCCTCAGTAAAAAGTGGTCTCATGGAATGCCATGACAAGAAAATACAATTGGAAGTTGCTCCTACTTATTACTTGTGCTATGTGAAGTAATTACATCATTGCTTATGTTGAATTTCCAAATAAATATATTGTAGTTCAAATTTTGCCATCTATCAACATCTAGTTATTATTTATGGATTGTGAAGTAATGCTTTGAGTTTGAAAAATGTGCAATGCAATGTAATCAATGATATGAATATAAAATACACAAATCTATTACTTGTACAATTCATTAGTTAAAATATTTATTCAATTACCTATGTGTAGGTTTGTGTAAATCCACTGGCACTGGAAGGTGTTCCCACAAAACCTCCAATATTAGCCTATTGAACATCCAAAATCAGATATTATAATACCATTCATAAAACAATGCTATTAACATGTAATAAATTTATAATTGTTTACTATTTATATACTTGAACGATAGATGCAATGGAGTAATAAGTGAGTGTAGGGCCGATGTATCCAGTATCAACACTATGACTATGAAATTTATCAAAATAATAAAACTAAACTAGTTAATATTGCATTTCAAAATTGAAATTTAATAAATTAAACTCAATGAACATGGTAACATTTACCTGATTATCGATGCCATAGGACTCATTCAAAATGTCAACTGCCCTCACCATCCCCATAGTTGTAGACATATCTTGCATAGCAGCCTCCTAAGTGTTGGTGGGGTCATATGAAGAAGTTTCCCCACAAGCCTGACACAATTGTGGTCGAAGCCCACCACTCGAACTCCCCTGGATGGAATTGTAGTATAGGGATGGTATGTTGGATGACACTCTAGGTCAAAGAGTTGATGGATTTCAAATTGTCTACCTCAACACTCTCCTTTGTGATGGAACGGATAACGATGTGCTCATGAGGCGGCCTAGTGAGAGGTCATTTCACTTGCCACCTAAGATCCTATTATGGACCAGGTCTATCTTGAGCCGACCCCCCACCTCTCCCTTGGAAGTCCCTCATATCAAAATAATTTAGAATTTTTTTCAGGATAAACTCACAATATAGTTTCCTCAAGAAATATTGTGGGACTTCACAATTTTTGCATGGTGGGTAATAAAAAATCATGTACCATCTATCCCAAAAAGAGTTCCTAATTTGTTGGTGGTGGCACCAATGGATAGGAAACCTCTTCGCATTTGGGCTAAGATTTGCATTTGTGCTTGGGTCAGTGAATAATGACCACAAATCAAATTTTGTAATTTTTAGATATTTTACATCTTTGTATGATAATTTATCCCACCAATAATCCCTAGCCACCTGCCTCCTATCTTGTCAATCGGTTAATTGTTTGTTGAATAAATCTACATGTTTTAAAATTTCTTTGAGTGAATTTGCAAGGGTTTTTCTTTCCATGGTTGAACCGTTTGGATCATTCAACCTCCTGATTAACTAATCAATTTATTTTTTATTTTTTTCAATTTCACTCATTAAATTTTGCTGAGTGTTAGGAGGATGTTGAGGGATTGGTGGAGGAGATTGTTGTTGTGGTTGTTGAATTTGAGGATTTTTTTGATGTTTTTTTTCTCTTATTGTCGAGAATTTTGTTCTTGTTTTTGTTGCTCTACTTGTTGAGGATTTTGAGGAGGGCTTGCAGGTTCATTAATATCTCCTACAAATTCGACAAATAAATATAAAAAACAACCTAAAACCAATAAATTCACAACAAAAAACAAACAATCCTTACCTCTTAAACCTCCTCGTTGATGTGGCGGCATCTTGATGAAAAAACTTGCAAGATGACTCATCCTAGAACACGAGTGTGAAAATGAATGGTTTTGGCTACGAGCAAAAAGAAAACACATTCATAATGAAAATGATTTCAAATTCCTTTTTTTTTTCTTTTAATGCCTCATAAAATGAGCGCATTAATATAACGTGCCCACATTATAGGCTCGTTGTGGCTGAGCCTTGGGCTCGACACACCAAGTCATAATGTGAGCGCATTATAGCACGCTCATGTTATGAGCTATTAGAACTTTTTTTAAAATTTGGTCACTTCTTGGCCCCCCATCGTTTTACACCTGCCCATGTTCTAATAAAAATTTTAATATAATGAATCTTCCTTAAAGTACTCATATGGAAAATTATTCCAAAATCATTATCAATTATGAATTAATGGTCAAAAAGTATTTTTAAATTAATAAGAAATAATGTATCATTATATAAATGTGTACTAAACTAGCTCAAGATCACATGAAAATTTCAAAGATGACCCAAAAATAAAACACACATGTGCATTTAATACTAAACATAAAATATCATCTTCAATTTATATGTCAAGATAAAGCGACAATACCAACTTCTAAGGAATTTTTCAAGAAGAATTCCTAAAATATGTTTTTGGAATGCTTTAATTTATTTAGAACAATTTAGAAGTACTAGAAATTATTTCAATGGATCTAAGATTAAAACTAACAAACAAGCCCATCACACAAGAAAAGACAAAAAAAGATTGGAAAGACAAAAGGAAAATTTTGTCTCTTCATACTAAATGAAATATTTCCTATACAATTTTCTTTTTGTCTATATCTTTAATAAATTGATACAAGCAAAATATGGTTTAATGTTTTTGGGTTCATTTTGTATGTTTTTCAAAATAATTTACTTGTGAGCTATAATTAAATTGATTATGATTAAAATTAATTAATTAGTGATCTATATTGAATTAATTAGATTTAATATAATTAGTTTAGTTGATTAATCATTAATTATGTTTATTAATTTAAGTATTATTTTGATTATAAATAGCATATTTTTTAAACATAGTTTAATATTTAGTGTTGTATAGTTAATTAATCATTTTAGTTATTTAATCATATTATCATTTGAAGGGCATAAATCATCATAATTTATTTATTGTGTAGTAATCACCTTTATACATGAAAAGAGTGATTGGAAGAGTAGTTGGTTTATGGTTAATTGAAGATAGTCAAAAAATACACCTACATGATCATTAAAAAAATAATATTATAGCATTCCCCCCCCTTATTATATTTTTCCTAAAAATGTACCTCTAAAATTGTAGATTTCACCTTGCCAAGGGACCCCCATCAAGGCTTACATAACAAAACTAGTTGATTACAAAATATATATGCATTCTTGAGAATATCTTAATTTGAAGAAAAAATATTGAATCAAGTGGAACTTCATCAAGCCTCGTGACCCTTAGAAGGGTGTAGCTTTGAGCTAAATTCTCGAGTTCATAGACTACCATTTTTCCAAGCTCCCGAATCATTGATTCTTGAATTATTCGACAATAATCCATATTGAGCTCTACAAACATAGGGCTCCATAAAGTTTTCTCTTGAACCTCGTAGGGGTATAATAATTGATCATAATTAGATAAAATCATTGGACTACAATCCATAGTGAGTTCAACACCAACTCCCTTACTTGTCTCCAAAAATCAAACTTCACAATATATGCACTTCTTGAAATCCATCAAAATCAACAAGCAAAATAAGAAATAAATGATTCTCATGCAAAGAACCATCTCAAAGTGAGAAGATGACTTGAAATGATGGAAATTAATCCATCCTCTAGTGCCACCAACCTCCAATAGATCCTACTACACATTATTCATTTAATGTATTGGATGATTCTTTATAGGCCTCATCAGATGTTGCAAAGATAGCCACAATTTGAATTGAATTTATAGTGTTCTTATTTCTAGTAGTGGACTTTGATATAGCCAAAGAGAAATCCCCTCTTTAGATCTATCTTCTCCAAAATAAATTCAAATATCATCATAAATTCACTCTCTCAAACACCAACAATAAGAAGGTAGAATTATTTGAATGAGCCATGCTATGCATTTCACTTCTTTAATGACAAAAAAAGGTTCCCTTAACTTGGCCTTGATTTAGTGTTGTAATATGCCTAACATATTCACATTAGGTCTTGGGCCCTTGTGAACTAAATGGATTAAATGGTACCTTACTTAAGTGTTGTGAAGTGTTGTAACCCACTTTCACACTTTTCTAAGGTCTTGTTAATGAATCACACCTAAATAACCTCTTTTTAACATTAATCTTGCCTTATTTCAAAGTGTTGTAAAGTTTTGTAACACACTTTCACACTTTTCTAGGATTATCATTAATAATTGGGCTTTATTATAGTTTAATTGGCCCCATTTTATATGCACAAGCCTTACTTATGTGTATTTTCGAGGATAATCCCGACAAAAGAATTTAAAACACCAAAATTCCAAAAACCCACCTCAAATTCCTAAGGTGGGACTCATTTTCCATTAAGGGCGAATGAGTCCCCTTAGATGGGAACAATTCACCCAGGGTGACAAATTACTCCAATTCAACTCAAAATAAAATTTAATTTAAATCTTTGGTGGGATTTTATTCTCTAGGATCCAATGTCTGCTTGTAGTTTTGTAATTTCAGGAATTATTGCATAATTGAGTATAAATACAAGTTTCTTTCATTCTTTTCTCACCTAGCAATTTGAATGAGTATCCTTATAGAAAATTTGAGTTCACAAGAGTATTAAAGATAATTCAAGGGAAAATTATTCAACATTTTAGAGCATTCTTTAACCATCAATCGACATGTCAAAGATCTCTTGCATCATATTTATTATTGTGCTAACAATTGTGGTGTAGGGTTTTTTGATTCAAGCAAGCATTACACTCAAGATCTATCTCCTTCAAGCTAGAGTCAAGAACCACCTCCATTGTAGCCATTTAAAGCATACTTGTAGCACCTTATTATTAAGGTTTGGTGAGTTGTAGCATCATATCTTGTTCATTCATCATTCTCATTTCACATTTGATTTCATTTCAAGGATTGATTTCCAGCAAGGGGTATGACCAAGGAAAACCCCTATCCACTAACCCCCCAAAATTTTCCCCTCTCCTTTGTGTGTGATTTATAGGGCTAGGTTGCATATTTTCTAAGGAGCAAGAATTAAGAAGTGTTGCAAGTCATTCAAATTTGTTAAAGTTGTCATCAAGTCTTGAAGAGCCTTGTAGATCATCTATAGGTCACAAATTGTTGTTTCAGATATGAAAACCAATAAGGAAGAGCAGAGTAGACTAAGGAGTACATAATCAAATTTTGAAGCTTCAAAAAATCCTAACTAGACTTATTTTCCACTTCTAGAAATGAGTCCTAGTTTCAGTAATTTTTCAGGACTTTACAGATTTTGATACCCTTTTTCTTGAAACTTGTTCCGGTACAGTTGTCATCAAGTCTTGAAGAGCCTTGTAGATCATCTATAGGTCACAAATTGTTGTTTCAGATATGAAAACCAATAAGGAAGAGCAGAGTAGACTAAGGAGTACATAATCAAATTTTGAAGCTTCAAAAAATCCTAACTAGACTTATTTTCCACTTCTAGAAATGAGTCCTAGTTTCAGTAATTTTTCAGGACTTTACAGATTTTGATACCCTTTTTCTTGAAACTTGTTCCAGTACAGTTTCCCCGAAACAAGTCTGATTCACCCAGCTTGGTGAATGAGTCCCAATTAGCCTTAACAACAATTTTTTCAGCAATTTGAAACTTCATTTAGCCACCTTCTAAATTTCTAGGTGCTTCTATTTTATAGTTTTTTGTTCAACCACTTTCGAGGTCATTTCAAGGATAACTTTAAGAAACCCCCCCTCAGTGAAGGTGTAAAATCACAGGGAATCTTTCCTTTTATTTGAAAAAAATATTATTTTTCCTTGGCGAATGTTATGCACATTATTTAAAAAAAATTAAATCCTCATGAATATTAATGAATAATTGGTAAAAAATAATAATCATAGTGGCGAATCCTAGTGAATAATCACTAAAACGATTATTTACAATGGCAAATCTCTCCTTTAAAAAATTGCATAGTTGGTCGGTGCAGTTCCCCCATATTTTTTTATTTTTTTTTAATATTGAAGTAGGGGGCCTGGGGGCGGCAACCATCAGCGAGGTCAAGGGGCAACACCCCTTGTGGGGGTCAAGGGGGCAGAGCCCCCTTGTGGGGGCTGAGGGTGTAAAAAAATACTATATGAAAAGTGAAACTGTTACCATCGATTAGATTTTTAATTGAATGGCTGCAAGTTAATTTTGTTACTTTATATGCACGTGCCTTTTAAAAAGGTTATTGAGGCCCGAAATTTGTTTTGGGCCTCAACAAGCCTTTTAAGATGCATGTGCATATAAAGTCACAGAATCACCCCGCAACCATCCGATTAAAAATTTAATCAATGACAATAAATATAAAACCTATTCAAGGCTAAAATATCCTAAAATGAAATGGTAAATTATTATTAGTGGCAATATTTCCCAAAAATTAATTGTAGGAATATAAAATTACTGGTGAATATAATTAATATTTTTAATTACAATATAAACTACTGGAAAATCAGTTCCAATGAAACATCGTTTAAAAAATAATGCATAGGCGAATTAATCGAGACAAATTTATTTTTTTGTAAAAACCTGGTGATTCAACATCCTTTCTAGCTTGTATTATTCACCATTTTTGGAGGTCCTGATTTCAAATATTCGCCACTAAAGTTTTCCCTGGGTCATTTAGTGTTAGTTTTCATTCAATTAGGGCTTTGCATTTCATTTAATTATCTTTTCCAAGTCTAAACTTGGTGGTGAACCCCTCATTAGATCATATTCATCCCCTTGAATAGCCCTTAGCAAGATCTCTTTCTCTATTACATTGATATCTCAAGGGTTATCCTTGAATGAATTGGAAAGTATTCTCTATGTCCAAAAACATATGATAGCATCCAAACTACTTTTTCACCATTTCATTTTGGTGAACCTACATTTAGAACACTAAATTTTTGATTTGGAGTACATTTTCATGCTAGATCTTGCTTGCTTTAGGATTTGTATTGGTTAAATTGCATTCTAGGGTTTCAAATTTTGCATTAGTGAAAGCTCATATAGCTTTCATTTTTGCATCCAATTTCACTAAAAAATCATTCAAATTCCACATTTGCATATTAGATCTAGATCAAAAAACATAAAAGCATAAAATTCAATTGAAATTTTCTAAATTTTTTGAAAAAAATCATCCCTTGGACTCATTCGCCACCCTGGGTGAATCAATCCTTCTACACATTTTGCATTCATTTTTCTAGCATTTAGAATTTAGTTTCTAAGTTTCTATTTTTAGTTATTTACTTTCTATTTCAGTTTCCAAAATTTCTGTTACAAGCATTTCATTGTTCTTATCTTATATCGTATTTTCATTCACATTGCATATAGTAGCCCTTGTATGAGTATTTGGTGTCCTATTGATAATACTGTAGTGAGATGAAGTTTGAGACTCATGTCATCCTGTGATAACACAATCATTTTGGATCTTGGGTTGTCAATCTCTTTCACTCCTAGTATTGACATTAGTCCACTAGGTATGGATAATATCCTTAGCAACTCTTTTCCTTCAAGTAGTATACAAGTTGAAACAAGGAATGATAGTGTCCCGCAAGAGAAAATAATTCAAATTCATGCGGACCTAGAAAAATTACAACACCAAGTGAAAAATGAAAACATCTCAACTAATTCCATTCCTACTATAGATAACATTCACTGCATGCTTGAAAGTGAACATGGACTTGACCTTGTGAAAAATATAGTTCAAATATTTGGAAAACACCTCAACCCAACCACTAGTTGTCCTTTACCAACAAGAAATGTTACAATCCAAGGAGCAACTGAAATTCCTCATCCCTCAACAATTGCATCAGTACCTACCTATACCACTCCTCAAGTCACAACAACAATGCAACAATTTAGTAATGTGATTTCCTTCCTTGTGTATTCCTACTAGCATCCCTAGTTCCTATGTGGCATTGCAAGTCATATTTCCTACCACCTTACCACCTATAAGCATTCTGTTCACTTTTCCTTTAAACACATACACCCCATCACCACTTTCACTTCCCTCTCATAACACAAGTAATGATCCTCTCATAGCTCAACTTTTCCAAACAATTTCATCCCTCCAAAAACAAATTACCACCATCAACCACAATCGAAATGGCCCACCTACATATTATGTCAAAATTAGTCCATTTTCCATGGAGATATTGTGAACACCGATGCCACAAGGTATAGAGGTGCCTAGATTTGAGAAGTATGAGGAGAAGGGAGATCCTTCTAACCATGTTAATGCTTATACTTCCTTATATAGTGAATTTATCCTAGATGATTAACTTATGGAAAATATTTTTCCTAGATCCTTGAAAGACACCACCTTGGAATGGTTTCCCTCTTTATTGAACAACTTAATTAGTTCATTCAATGAACTTTTTGAGGCATTTTTCAATCAATTCCAAGTGAATATGGATCCTACAATGACCTTTGCTGATTTGATGAGATGTAATATAAAATAAGAATAAAAGATAATTGACTTTATCTCAAGCTATCAATCGCTTTATTCCCAAATATATGTCAAGGTTCCCGACCCTCATCTTCAAAAGATGTTCATAGAAAAATTACAAAAAAAAATTGAAGACAAGCTTACAATGATGAAATTCTCTTCCTTCATGCACTTATGTACCACACTCCATGATTATCAAAATTCGATTAGTAGTCAAGATACAAAATCCACTTTTAGCCGAATTGAGAAATTTGAGCCCACAAACCCAAATAATTCCCAACCATTTAGAAGACAAAAAAAATGGTTCCTCCAATTCAATACCCCTCAACAAACAACTCAAAATGTCAATAATCAAGTAGCTGCTATTAAAGGCTTGATACCATTTTGCTATGGGGACCTAAAAATAAAATTCACTCCCTTACTTAATACCCTTCATAACACAATATCCCAACTATTAGACCAAAAATTGATTACCCTGCCTCCAATCAAAACACCTGACCCTAATAAACCTTTACCACCAAGCTTTAAATCAAATGCTTATTTCCACTATCACTGAAAAAATGGAAATGAAACGAAGCATTATAAGCGTCTTAAACATATCATCCAAGACCTCATTGATTCTGGTTTTCTTTCCATCAGAGGTGTTAGTGCTCAAGGAAATAAGTATGTTGCCCCTCCTAACCAAAAAATGATAATTTTCACCAAACCCATGCCAAAACATAATATTTCATTTCTGAAATCTAGAAAAACTACAAATAATGATGTGATGAATGATGATAAGGATGATGACAACAATTATATTGTTCAACATGATCCTACTAATAATGGTCCTCATGATAAGATGGTAGGAGTGATAAATGTCATCCCTTGTAAGAGCTGACCTAAAAATTCTCTTGACATTTATTTCTCCTCTATGGATTTACTTAAAAATGTACCGATGGTCATCTTTACATAGACGATTGTACCTATGACAAGCCCACTAATGAGATATTAATAGATATTGCTTGTGGAGAGAATGTGATCACAGAGGAATTCCTACTTTTGCATGAGACCTATCAAGATATATATGATAAATCAAAAGCATGGATCAAGACACATAATGGATTTGCTTGCCCTACGATAGGATCAATCACTCTTCCTCTAAAAATGGGACCAAAAATATTAGATACATTATTCTCCATCATCTTGTAGTCGGACTAATTTCATGTGAAGCTAGGCTATCCATGGCTTTTCTCCATGAAAGTAGTCCCTTTGGTTGTGCATAGATGCATAAAGTTTCCATTTGACAATGAAGTATTCACCGTCCACCATAGTGGCTTTAACCCATTGTCTACTAAAGGTAACTTTTCCTTAGATTTCTTTTGGCTAGAACCTATGGAACCTATAAAACCATGAGAGGACTTATTTTTCTTGTCCTATCAAAATTTCAAGGCAAAGAAGATAACAAAACTATCCCTTTGAAACATGTACCCACGCACCACCAAGCCCACCATCCTTGATGAAACCATGTTACAACCTAAAAAAAATCCAAGGTCCCTAAGACCGACTTAAGACAAAACCCTCACCTGCATCCTAAAAAATACTGAGAGACAATGAAAACAATCTCGTTAAACCTCCTAAAATAAAACAAGTTTACAAAGTCAAAGAGAAAGCGATTGAACAACCTCTTGAGGTTTCTTGCATTCCCCCCCTTAGGGAAGAAAATAAACCTATGGTTGATCAACCTGCTCCTACACAAAAGAAACTTGAAAATAAAACTAAGAAAATAGAGGTGCTAGAGAGAATAGGAATAGATGTCATGCTCTTTCTCACAAGGTACATGATGTGACTAATAAAGAAAATCAAAATATAAACTTGATTGAAGCAATGAATGACTAGCCTCCCCCTTCAGTGAAACACGATCTTCTAATACAACCTCCACAACAAGAGTTGAACTCTTCCATGGACATTATCATTCAACTTCCTATTGTGATCCACTTAGATGATGATGACAAGGTTGCTAAAATTGACTAAGAGGTGCATAATGAATTGAACACATTGTTTTCCTCTTCCATGAGATTAGATGAAAAATCTCCTAAAAATTGTATTGAACCTGGTGCTTCTCCTAGTTCAATACTTTCTCTTGTCCCTTTAGCTAGTTTCCTACCTTTGGTATATAATGAACATGAGAGGCAGATGACTTGCTCATAGGTTGAATCGCTTATTCCTTAATAGTCTTTTACATTATTTCTTTTTTTCCTTTTCTTTTTATTTCGTTTGATTGCATTAGTGCGATGTGATCCCCCATGGCGTTCACTCTCTTTGTGACATTCCTCTATTTGTACCTTCATTCATCTCTATGTTGTCAATATCTTGCTTTTTTACTTTTTATCTTTTTCATTTTTTCTTGTGTTTTCCTTTTGGGGATGATGCAAGGCATTGAGATAGTCATGTCTCTTCCATGTTGAACCAAAAAAAATTCTTTCATCCTTATCATTTTGTGTTTTTTTTTCCTTTTGGGAATGACGCAAGGCATCAAGACATTCATGTCTCTTCTATATTGACCCAAAATATTTTCTTTCATCTTTATCATTTTGTCTTGTGTTTTCCTTTTAGGGATGATGCAAGGCATCCAGACATTCATGTTTCTTCCATTTTGACCCAAAAGGTTTTTCTTTATTTTCACTCTCTTTGTGTCATTCTTCTAGTTTTATGTGTATTTGGGGAATGATGATAGTTCCAACTATCTCAAACAACATTGTAGCAAGAACATACTAACCCAAAATCCATAGAACCCTTATGTGTTTGGTGTTTTCATTTTGGGGGAAACTCCTCTCTTTTCTTTTCTTTTATTTTTCACATGACATGGCTTTAATTGGAAACATATGACTTGGAATAGGGCTTTCCAAGTTGGCTCTCATGTCTTCTTTATTGTTTGCATTAATCATTGACTACTTTAAAGTAATTTCTCACAATATGGTGTTTAGCAATTTTTGTAAAGTGGGGCATACATTAGCATTATTCTTTTGCATTTTCAGTTTTCATGGTTCATGGTGTAGCCTTATTACTTTGTACGATGTGTTTTACACTTTGTGGATGAAATTGGGTGTGATGTAATTCAAGAGTGTGATCTCTCTTAGCATATTACATTCCTCTTAGTGCCTTGATGTGACACACTGCATCCCCTAAGTTGTGAATCTTTTATACTTTGATTGGTTCTCTCTTGGAGACATTATGTACAATGCTCCCTAAGTTAAATACCTCAAATGAACTGAGCAAGACTCCTTTGAACATTCCATTATTGTTGAATTTTTCATTTTTCGTTATATGACCACCTTGCATAACACAACTTCAATTCTTATGGAGCCATCGTGTTGTTCATGAGCTCCAAGCATATGGAGTTTTGTTTGTCTCATGAATATTGAAAATCATTATTTTCATGACACCTTATTAAAGTTATCAGGAGGTATAACTTTGGTATGGTTTGAGTGAGAAGCCCAATTGAGGCATGACTCTCCCCATATCCACTTGGATGTGTGTGTGAGTGCATACTAGCCATGAGTGTATGTTTATCACCTTTTAGGCCTTCTCACTTAGTGAAAAACTTGAAGTTTCATTGCCTTAGAGTGAGTATGCATTGTTCTTCTTGACAAAAAACCTAGATCTGATCCACATCGTGATGGAAAAATGGTCAAAGCTTGATTCAATCTTCTTACTTTTTCCTTTTCCTCCGTCTTTGACATTGCATGATTGTGCCTTTTTGTTGCTCTTTATTATTCTCATGTGTGTTCCTTTTTGATTGTGTTGGTTTTCCATAGGACCTTGGTCTCGAGGCCTTGTGCATCCCCCTGAGTCATGATTGACCTATTTTGCTGACATTGGTACATTTGAACCCCCCTTGATCGTTATGGCATTTGATCTAATTTAGTGTGAGTTGAAAGCAAGTTCCTCCTCTCACTAAAGTGGGGGCTAGATGTAATTATGGAAAAAGGTCCCCTTAAATTGGCCTTGATTTAGTGTTGTAATATGACTAATATATTCACATTAGGTCTTGGGCCCTTGTGAACTAAATGGATTAAATGGTACCTTACTTAAGTGTTTTGAAGTGTTGTAACTCATTATCACACTTTTCTAAGGTCTTGTTAATGAATCACACCTAAATAACTTCTTTTTAACATTAATCTTTCCTTATTTCAAAGTGTTGTAACACACTTTCACACTTTTCTAGGCTTATCATTAATAATTGGTCTTTATTATGCTTTAATTGGCCCCATTTTGCATCAACAAGCCTTATTTACGTGTATTTTCAAGTATAATCCTAACAAAGCATTTAAAACACCAAAATGCTAAAAACCGACCTCAAATTCCTAAGGTGGGATTCATTCGCCATTATGGGCGAATGAGTCCCCTTAGGTGGGACCCATTTTCCCAGGGTGGAAAATGAGTCCCATTTAGCTCAAAATCAAATTTAATTTAAATCTTTGGCGGAATTTTATTCTCCAAGATCTAATGTCAGCTTGTAGTGTTATAATTTCAGGAATTCTTGCATAATTGAGTATAAATACAAGTTTATTTCATTCATTTCTCACCTAGCAAGTTGAATGAGCATCCTTTTAGAAAATTTGAGTTCACAAGAGTATTCAAGAGAATTCAAGGGAAAATTATTCAACATTTTAGAGCATTCTTCAAGCATCAATCATCATGTCAAAGATATGTTGCATCATGTTTGTTATTGTGCTAAAAATTGTGGTGTAGGGTTTTGTGGTTCAAGAAATCATTGTATTCAAGATACATCTCTTTCAAGCTAGAGTTAAGAACCACCTCTATTGTAGCCATTCAAATCATACTTGTAATACATTATTGCTAGGTTTTGGTGAGTTGTAGCATCATATCTTGTTCATTCATCATTCTCATTTAATATTTGATTTCATTTCAAGGATTTATTTCCAACAAGGGTTTTGACCAAGGCAAACCCCTTATCCACTAACCCCCCAACATTTTTATGTATCCTTTGTGTTTGATTTGTAGGGCTATAGTGCATATTTCCTAAGGAGAAATATTGGAGAAATGTTGCAAGTCACTCAAAGTTGTCATCAAGTCTTGAAGAGCAATGCAGATCATCTACACATCACAAATTATTGTTTAAAATATGAAAAACCAATCAAGAAGAGCAGAGCATACTAAGGAGTATAAAATCAGCTTTTGAAGCTTCAAAAAAACCTAATTGGATTGATTCACCACTTTTGGTGAATGAGTCCCAGTTCCAGTAACCCCCCAAAATTTTTCTGTATCCTTTATGTTTGATTTGTAGGGCTATAGTACATATTTCGTAAGGAGAAATATTGGATAAGTGTTGCAAGTCATTCAAATTTGTCATCAAGTCTTGAAGAGCAATGGAGATAATCTACATGTCACAAATTATTGTTTAAAATACGAAAACCAATCAAGAAGAGAAAATCATACTAAGGAGTACAAAATCAACTTTTGAAGCTTCAAAAAAGCCTGATTGGACTGATTCGCTACTTTTGGCAAATGAGTCCCAGTTCCTTTTGCTCGAAACTTGTTCTAGTACAGTTTCCCTAAAATAGGATTTATTCACCTAGCTTGGTGAATGAGTCCCAATCAACCTTAACAAAAAAATTTCTAACAATTTAGACCTTCATTCCACCACATTCTAGATTTCCAAGTGCACACATTCTATTTTACATTGTTCTATTCAACCAATTTCTGGGTCATTTAGTGTTAGTTTTCATTTCATTAGGGATTTTCATTTCATTATCTTTTCCAAGTCTAAAATTTGTGGTGAATCCCTCATTAGATCATATTTGTGCCCTAGGCCAACCGTTAACAAGATCTCTTTCTCTCTTGCATTGAGATCTCAATGGTTATCCTTGAATGAAATTAGAAATGTGGGTAAGCTCTATGTCAAAAACCATGATAGAATCCAAACCTCTTTCTCACCATTTAAACTTATTATAAATAAAATATTCCAATAAATAGAGCTTTAAATGTGTATCAAACTAATTCCCAGTGACACTCTTAATGGTATCATCAATGGAAATAAAGTGAATGGACTTATCATACTTAACATTAAGACATTGGTGAATAAAGATTACATCTCCCATAAAAATCATCACATTTGAATGCACAACCTTGTTCATTCTAGTCTCATCTTCCAGAGCAATACAAATTTTATCCTTCCTCTTGTTTCCCTTGAACAATAGGGAAAAGGGTGCTTTATGGCCTATGCCATAGAGCACTACTTTTTTTCAGACATTTTTTAATTCAAAAATTCCCTAGGATCCCAAATTGGATTGACTATCAACCCAAGGGTGAGTCAATTATCAATAAGGAAGGCCTAGGAGGGGGTTCTTCAAACTTTGAGGGGTTCACCACCAAGAAAAATCTTGGAAAAGATAATTTAACACTCAAATTACTAAACCTAGTAATGCAAGCTAAATGAAGGATGTAAATGTTGAAATTATGCAATAGGAAGTTATGATGTATGTACTTGGGAAGTTTAGAAATGTGATGAGGATTCTATAAATGTAAAAATGTTGTCAAAAAGTGTTATGGAGGACTAAAACGCCCTTACTATTGTCTTAGTCCCATTTCTATTTTTTGGGGGAAATGCAGAATCTTCAGATGTTAGAATAGAATGTGGAAGAATCTCTATAAAATTCCCTTGGGAGGAATAAGATTCCCTTACTATTGTGTTAGTCCCAATCTAAATTTTTGG